>CM041553.1:22939000-23382000 GCA_023238725.1 Scortum barcoo
GGAGTCCCACAGGCCAACATGGTCCGATAGGACTCCTTCTTCAGCCTGACGGCATCCCTTACTTCCGGTGTCCACCACCGGGTTCAGGGGATTGCCACCACGACAGGCACCAGAGACCTTGCGTCCACAACTTCCGAACATGCCGCGCCGACAATGTCGACAATGGAGGCAGAGAACATAGTCCACTCGGACTCAATGTCCCCAGCCTCCCTCGGAATCTGTGAGAAGCTCTTCCGGAGGTGGGAGTTGAAGACCTCCCTGACACAGGGCTCGGCCAGACGTTCCCAACAGACCCTCACAATACGTTTGGGTCTGCCAGGTCTGTCCAACTTCCTCCTCTGCCAGCGGATCCAACTCACCACCAGGTGGTGATCGTCGGTTGACAGCTCAGCCCCTCTCTTTACCCGAGTGTCCAAGACATACGGCCGGAGATCAGATGAAACGACAACAAAGTCGATCATCGACCTCCGGCCTAGGGTGTCCTGGTGCCACGTGCACTGATGGACACCCTTATGCTTTCGAACATGGTGTTCATTCGTTATGGACAAACCGTGGCTGAGCTAGCACAGAAGTCCAATAACAGAACACCGCTCGGGTTCAGATCGGGGAGGCCGTTCCTCCCGATCACGCCCCTCCAGGTATCACTGTCGTTACCCACGTGAGCGTTGAAGTCCCCCAGTAGAACAATGGAGTCCCCAGTCGGAGCACTATCAAGTACCCCTCCCAGGGACTCCAAGAAGGCCGGGTACTCTCTGTACTGCTGTTCGGCCCGTAGGCACAAACAACAGCAAGAGAGACCTATCCCCAACCCGAAGGCGCAGGGAAGCGACCCTCTCGTTCACCACCTGGGGTGAACTCCAACACGTGGCAGCTGAGCTGGGGAGCTATAAGCAAGCCCACACCAGCTCGGCCGCCGCTCACCCTGGGCAACTCCAGAGTAGTGGAGGTCCAGTCCAGCCCCTCTCAAGGAGCTGGGTTCCAGAGCCCAAGCTATGCGTGGAGGTGAGCCCGACTATCTCTAGCCGGTACCTCTCAACCTCCCGCACGAGCTCAGGCTCCTTCCCCCCCAGCGAGGTGACATTCCATGTCCCTATTGCCAGAGTTTTGTTCCAGGGATTGGGTCGTCGAGGCCCCCTGCCACGACTGCTACCCGAGCCCCAACCCCAGGCCTGGCTCCAGGGTGGGGCCCCGGTAACGCCAATCCAGGGCGACGTAACGGTCCTTGTTGATTCTTTCTTCATGGTGGGCTTGTGAACCGCTTATAGTCTGGCCCGTCACCTAGGACCTGTTTGCCATGGGAGACCCTACCAGGGGCGTAATGCCCCCGACAACATAGCTCCTAGGATCATTCATGGGCACACAAACCCCTCCACCACAGTAAGGTGGCGGTTCAAGGAGGGGATCTTGACAAACAAGCAAATAATAACAGTGCTTTATGCCAAAGTTTATTCTCAGTCACTGTACTTTTTCTGCCATTTATGCAGAGATGTATTGACAGTTTAAAGGATTCCTGTTGCATATAGGGTGCATAATGCAAAGACAACACCTTTACAGCACAAAAGGACAGTCTGAAATGCAATACAAGCAGTGAACTAAATTTTCTATAACCTCTGTCAAAAGTGTGTGTGTGTGTGTGTGTGTGCCTTGCCATATCGCAGTTTTTGATAGATATGTAGTGTGTTGAACTGTTGTACTCGTCTGGTGCAAAATGAGAGACATATATGCAACAAATCAGACAGCCTACATTCCTGTGGGTGAAAACTGTCCCTCATAATAAGTTAATCAGCGTTAAGGCAGAATTGCTGACATGCTACCAAGCAAGAGGGAATTATATCTTTGAGAAAAATTAGCATGCATTGTTAGCATTCTCTTCCTGTACATTTATCTTGTTCTTATGATCATACAGGCTATTCTTACCCTGTCGCACCATTATAGTGGAATCTCAGACACAAGCATTAATTAGCTCACCCTGTGGCTAAATAATGAGCTATAATATCAAGTTAGCTCGCTCCGTGTCTCACACTATCACACTCAAATACATTTGCACCAACCACTGGACCTCTTTGTCTAAAAGGCTGATTAAATCCTCTGACTAGCTCTCTTGATGCAAAATGTACTTGCTCCCTTGACAGAAGTGCTAATCTACTGCCATTGAATATAGAAGGAGACATGGTCATTTCCATCACACCTGACTGGCCAGAATTATTAAATTAAGACTGTTTCTTCCATATATTATGGCTTGAAAAGTGGGCTCCGTCAGATAGGTTTCAAACTAGTCTCTCTTTTGTCACTGTACTCGAGTATGACCTTCACAGAATCATTTGACATGATTTTATGTTCCTGCTATTGGAAAAAAAGTGATTCAAAATTATACAAGACTCTTTGTCTCAGCAAAGTGACACCGAAGGCCAGAAAGAAACACTAATCATCTGTCAACACATTCGCATGTGACCTAGACACATATATACAGGATCACATAAGAGCATACTGTAACGCAATGACCTTTGGAGTGTCACTATTCACAGTGGGGGATTATAGCTCAGCGCTATGGCAGATACAGCCACCTGGAAAAAAAAAGAGAGGAAGAGGAGTAACTGTTCCATACCAAGCAAGAAAAGACATATGCCCTATACAACAGTTCATTAGCCCCATATGTTAGCCTCAGTGCAACACACCACATACCAGCAGTGCACAGGACAGGAGAGGAGTAAACTCAGTGCCAAATAAACAAGCTGGTTCAGTGTTGCCAGTATCCTGCGAGAGAAACTGGCAACCAGGTCTGTGGAAACGAGCCCAAAAAAAGGCGACCTTACCTACCTGAATGTGAGGAAAAGAGATTACCTGAACAACACACTGTGTATTCATGGATATATGAATTTATTTTGCATGCCATGAACAACTTTAAAAAAATACAGTAACTTCTTTCAGTATGTAAATTTGACATTCTTCTTCTTTCTTAAAAAGTTGAACAAAACCAACTGGCCAACAAACAAAAGGGGACATAATAAAGTAGAAAATAAAGTTGCATATCAGTGATGGAAATTGTGAGTTGGTTCAATGTGACTTTTATCCCTTTTTATTGTGGGGATACAATTTTTGGAGGAATAAAATGTGAAACAAATAGTAACTGGTAAAGTTCAGGTTCAGTGATTAAAATATTTCTTCTTACACTGACTGTCATCTCTTACACACTCCATTGACATTTTTACCCTTACACACTCAGTCTCAGTTGCACACCCTGCCATGTACTACACCTTGACTATTTTTGAAAATGAATACAATAAACATGAGAGTCAAATCAGTGGAAAGCACAACAAATGTGGAGTTAAGCAGGTTTGGCGAAGATGTCTTTATTTTAGTATATGACAGTCTTCAGTACGCAACCAAACAACATATTTGTCAAGAACTGTGGTCCTGCAGACATTTTACCCCCAGAGAGGAAGAGGAATATAGTTTTGGTGAGAATTCCCATTAAGCACTGCAATTCCCAGAATTCAACCATAGTAATGTAAAAACTCTTCCTTATCCAATTCCCATTAACATCTCAGTGTGGCCACATCAGCTGCACAATTCACATTAAATAGTACAAAAGTAAAAATGAACAGTTCTTATAACACATTTATTGAATGTGCTTTTTTGTGGTCTTTTTATTTTTATAATTTAGACAGCAAATATGATACTAACAACCTTTACCTCTGGCTAAAGAGACAAGAATCTGATCCCCTATTATATCCAGGGATTCTGCCGCTGATTTTTTATTATAATGGGATTTGGCGCATTACATTCACAAGATTTAGAAGACAAAAAGAAGTTAAGATTCTGACAAGTGAAGCGAGGTAATGTGTCATCGAGATCTGCAAACGTTGAGCAGCAAAAGCTGCTAAGAAATTAAAAAAGTGACGGATGTGCCGCGCAGTCAGCTTTGGCAGGAACTTACACATTCACAGTAAAGATCTTTAAAGCCTATCATTTCCATTAAGATCGATGCCAGGTAATGCAGTGCCCAGGAGAGAGCGGACACAGTGATATGAGAGAAAATGGCAAAGAATAATTCTCTCCTTGGGCGATAATTGGGCAGTAGTTTGAGCAGCGGACATGCAGCAGCAGCACCAACACGTTATTGAAGGTATTTGGAGAACTCGTGCCACAAAGCAGCGCAACACATCAGATCCAGCCAAGTTGAGACAGGGTGACTTTGAATTTGGCAGCCTTCTTTTTGAACAGATGTGTGGTCATTTGTCTTTGCCTGTCTCAGCTGTGTAAGTCAGTTTCCTTAATTGTCCAGTAATTGATTGTAGAAGGTGTTCATGTGATACGTGGTCCCCAGGGTGACTGCCTGGAGGTTACTCAATACTGAGAGTAGAGATGGCTTTTAGGCAGTGTTTGAATTACACTGTGACTTTCGAGGGAACCCTATTGTTCAGGGATGTGGGAGAGAGGGTGCTGTACACATGTATACTTGAACATGTCCACCTATGTGCTAAAATTTTAAATCAGTACATTTCACTTGAGAGAGAGAGAGCATATCAGCCTGGGACAACCAAGAAACAGAAAAATTATTTACCACTCCAATGTTTTTTAAGTTAGTCTCAGCTGAGAAACACTACAAATGCCAACGCACGTGGACATGTAATGGTTCACATTACTTTGCAAAACATCCCACGACAAGATTATGATGATGCACACATGCTCAAAATGTTGGTCTCATGGAAAAACAGCAAGAAAACTTTTCCAACAGGTACTCTAAACACAACATTCAATGCTGGGTTAACAGTAAAACAGGTAAAGTAGCAATGCAAATACACCATCAACAATTACATTATTTTACAGCGCTGTAGAGCAAAGGCTGGTTTCTGAGGCGTACAGTTCACTGGGAATACTATAGTAGCATACTTAAAGTCCACTTCAAAATTAATTCAGTGAGCTCATCTGTAGTCCACTGGGACTTTAAGCTATAGGCAAATAGACATACGGCTAACAATAAATGAAAGAAGTCAAATATTGCGAGAGAAACCACAAAATAACACAAAACACATGTAGATGGAATGAAGAAAAAAAAAATTAATCACTGTCCGTAGCACTCCTGTATGCTATGCTGTGATTTGAATCATAGCAAGGAGTAACACAATGTACAGTTTCGTAGTAATGTAAAGAGTTCTTGCTCACAAATAGTGAAAAGCAAGAGCTAACAACATTGTCCCCTCAGGTGGTGGACTGGAATTTTAATAAAAAATTATTACTTTTAAGTGCTCACCCATGCAGATATTGTGCTGGTCAAAGCACAGTACAGAAACGGTCAGTCTTAACCAAGAATTGTTTTCCTCTTTGGTAATTACAATAGACCAATAGTAGTCATTATAATAATCATAATGAAATAATTCAAAATATTTAATCTTCTAAAAAGGTGTCTGTCTGAAATACTAAAAGAATACAAAACTAAACTATTACATATAATACAATTGTTTAGGGTGATATTTCAAAATAAATCACATTTACACTTAGTGGCTCCCACTCTCACTTAAATTAACAGTTACTTTGCAGCCTGAGACAACATAATGACTGACAAAAGACATAATGACTAACTGAAGACATAATGGCCTTAAGTATCTCACTTAATTATACTCAGCGGCTGTATTTAACGGATTGTAATTCAATATCCGTACTCCAGCTTCTGCTCACCGATAATTTCCCATGAGAGTTTCTGACATTGTTATGTCAAGGTGAAGAAATGTCCACACATCTGTTAGCTTTCAATTTGGAGGTCTGATTTTTTCAGAATGGGGCTGAACAGAAAAACACACAAAAACTGCAGATGTTTAAGTATATACAGTACATAAATGTGTGTGTGTGCTAGACCTCCACAGAGAGAGAAAGATAGACATGCTAAATCATGAAGGAGATATTATCCTCCAGCTAGCCCAGTTAACACTATTAATGGCTTCCCAGCATGTCCAAAAGCTGTCTTGCTCCCTCATTAGGAGAAAGTGTAACTGCCTGGACCTTTGCTAAAAGGGACTCCTGCTATGAACTGAAACAAAGAGCAGACCACTATCTCCTGTTAGGGCTGCCCTACAGCACCTCTCTCTCACTCTCTCTCTCCTTCTCCCAACTCCCTTTCTTTCTTTGTCTCTAAACCCATCCATCATTGCTTTTCCTGTTTTATCCAGGACCCGAGGAGGACTTCTTAATTAGTGCAATCATTAAAAGTAAAAAATCTTACAAAGACGCCATGGAGGCATGCGTTAATTCCACATTCAGACGCCATCATTCCTCTGTCGAAGAGATAGATTGGATGGTCTGAATATGCCACTTTATAATGAAAGAGCTATAAATAACTTTCCACTCATTTTTAATAGTGTGATTTATCCATTTGAAAAAACCATCAGGACTTCCTTAATTCTCTCTAAGATGTCTGAACTTGTACAGTGTCTCTCTATTTAATGTGACATCTGCAGACACGTGGGAGGAGATGAACTGGGGGTGAAACAGCATTGTCACTATTACTAATGTAATGCAACAAAATAGCACATGCACTGACTTTAGTTTTAATTAAATAAAACCTATAAAATGCAACTTCAAAAAGACCATTGGTGTTACACAGATTCCCCCCTCGGTATGTAGACAGTTATAATCACAATGAAATAATTATTTTTACTTAATTTTCAGTTGGATTTCTGCACTGTAGTCCCAGAGATGGACCAAAGGATGGAGCACAGGCCGCCATCACCAGTGCGCTGCATCGCCATCCACCTCAAAGAAGCCACAGCCAGGCACAGGATGGAGCCATTGCCAACTCTACCAACAAGGTCAGTATTGAGAACTGAGAAGGTTCCACACACACTTTTCCGCAATCGCCCAAAAGATTTAATCCGAGAGAAATCAAGGGGGCCAACTGGAAAGAGCTCTGACCACATGAATGGGAGCAAATGTGCAGCAAAGAACATTGCAAATGAAAAGCAGTTTAAATAGACTGACATTTCTCCAAGTTTTTTCAGTTTTTCCAAGTTCCTGGGTCTCGTCATTTGCATGGGCAGGGCATGCTAGATTTCACGTTCCACTCCCATGCACTGTGTTGTCACAAGGCACTTCTGGAAAACCTGCATGAGTGATAACCGCCAAAGCCAAACCTCGAAACTGACAAAAAGAAAAAGGCAATCTGCGTACCCTCCCATCAAACCCTGTTGCTAGAATGTAACGAAAGAAACGCTTGGAATCAGTGACTTTGGCTTCAGAGCATGTGGCGCCTACCGTGACGGACGGCTCGGCAGCGAAAGAAAATCTCTCACCAGGAGGTTGATCAGACACGGTAAGCTTCGCTTTGTGAAATGAATTGATACGAGGGAGGTCTGTTTGTTCCACCATTCGTGCCACATACTCGGGGAAAACTGCTGAGAGGAAGGAAAACCACTGATGGCGGATATGAGAGGATCTCTGTTCCTATTAGGGTGTACAGCGGGTGTTATTCATGATTACTCTTAGCTGCTATAGTAGGATGTCTTTTGCTGAACACTGTGACTAATAAAGTGTACCAATTCATTCAACAGGTGTACGGGCGGTGTGGGCATATTTGATCAGCTGCCGGAATATCGAACTGTCAGTCACAAGACAATTAAGTGGTGGAGGACCGTCACTTTTCGCTTTATTGACACTGCTGCTGCCAACAGCTACATCCTGTGCAAGAGACTGTGTGCTGCAGAGGTAAGGTCACCCACTACACATTTCAAGAGCAGCTTGTAGCTGAGCTGCCAGGGGTGCCACCGGCAATTTCGATCGCTGACAGGGTATATATCAAAGTACCTTTGGCAATTGCTCTGGGCAAAGAAGCCAGGAGCCCAAAGAGGCCCAGAACAAAAAGGAAAGAGAGTGCACGCTGTGGAAAAGAAGCACTCCTTTCATGTGCGTGGCATGTTAGGTGCATGATTGTGGACAGAAATTGTTTTTTTGAAGATTATAATGGAGGAAGAGATTAAAGGGAGGCAAGGCTGGGACATTTCAGAGCCTCATTGTGTGTTTTCTGTGTTGTAAAATGTTGTTCTTTCTCACAGTTTTGTCTGTTTTTCGATAATAAAAGATTCATTTCTACAGGTGGGTTGTGTTTTTCTTCCTCCAATTACTACCTTATGTCTAGAATCATACCTTATAGTACAGCTTATTTTGTGATTGGATAGCTGAGGTTGTGCTGAATTGGGTGAATAAATAATTGGGTGAATTGGTGGGCTCCAAAGTTTTAATGTGATCAGTGACTATGCAGTAATTCAGACTGGATAATAAAAGGCTAACAAGCCTGTCTATATAATCATAATAGTGAAAGATATATGAAGCATTATGAAATTCTTCTCTGGGTGCATGAATCACCAACTTCAGTGAGTGAACTGATTGTTTGATTTGGCTCAACTTTATTTACACACACTTTTTTTCTTTGTTGTTTTGCTGATATATTTCATTTTTAAGTGTAAATGATCACTCTTATGTGTAAAAAAGTGTAAATACAATGCTGAAACTGGGAGGCAATCACCTTAATTTAGTATAAACAACACATTTTCTTCACAGGCATTTTATCCATCTGACCATCATTACTGAGTCTGGATACTGACTCTGGTTGCCCGGCAACCTCACTGCAAAGACAAGAATCCAGGAAGTCACCGTGACCATCTATCAAGAAGTGAAGTCAATGAAAAGACAACAAAAATTCACCTTTAAGGGCGTAAACTGAGGTGAGGATGCATACACGTGATTTGAAAAGATTTCAATGAGAGCAAAAATTTTTTATTTTATAGAGGAAAAGGAAGCATCTGAAGGGAAACAAGATATTGGTGAGTACTGAGATAGGTCAGAGTCCAAGCTGTCATTCAAAGACACAGAAACACACACACAGGGCCGAGGTGAACATACCTTTAGAGATACAGGTAGAAGTATTTTTTGTATTTTGGAGACAAGCAGGCCAGAGAAAAAATCCCAGATAATACACATGAACATAAAGTACAGTAACACACAGTGGCAGCTCTGAGCTTATGTGTTATTTCCCTCCAGCTTTTAGCTTCATAATATTTGTTTTTATTTGCTTCTACTTGCATTAAATAGCTAATTAAATTCTGGCGGAATGACCCTCTTATGATCTAATAGCAGTAATTGTGTTTTTGGCTTCAGTGTGATGATGACCTTTTGCTGTTCAGCTGGCTTTTAAAAACTATTCTGGCACAGTCTCTGTGCAATTTTAATATTATGAAAACATCACTGTTACATAGCCTTGAAAAATAACTGTCCTGTTTTAGTTTCTGAACAGGTATAAATGGAGCAAACAGCAAAAGAGTCTGATTTCACAAAGACTGCTGCTGTCAGCCTCCAAAGACTCTTTTGTTCACGTGTTCATGTTACCTGTCAAAAAACAAAATCAGCTGATGACCTGCTGTCAGTCACTAACCTCCTTGTTTATGGGATTTAGTTAAAGTGAGAAAATATAAAACATATTTGATGCAGCCTCCAGATAGTATTAATATAGTTAGTTTAAAGTTGACGTCTTTGGGTAATATGTTAGTATATGTTATAGTAATATGTTATGATAGTTTGGTAGGGATATTGAAAAGAATATATTAAAGGATAAAGAGCATTAAACAGTATACTTTAAGCAGTAAAACTGGGCACAAAGCATTTTCCAACCTTGGTAGGGACAATGCACATGAATTAACACACATCAATGTGCTGGGGTTAGCTTTATAGCTTATTTATACTCGTAGTCCCAGTACAGCTTAAAGAGTGACAAATGAAAGAATAAAAAATCGGTAATGCATTGCAAATTGATCCTAACAATTAAGTTAATATAGTGGGCCCTGAGCACTATAAAGCTCTAGAGATGCATCGAACCGTTCATGAGTAGCCTGCATATGTGATTAAATTGCAAGTTCGATTTTTAAAATTATATATGGAGTGCAGTTTCTTATTTATGTGGGTAATGTAGTCCAGAGGGGTTGCTTCTACAGTCACCTCTAACAACTGCAATTATTTTTATGTTTATCCATGTGATCTATTAAACATGCTGAATGCATTTCTTTTGAATTTTTTAATCAAATATTTTTCATTGTTTTTCCAAGATATTTTAAATGTTTGCATGAACGGTTACTCAGCAGTCTTCTTCTGGCTCTTTACTGCCACCAGCCAACATCACTCAATAGTGCTACTGTTGTTTAAAACCTCCACAGTACGATCTATCTATCTATCTATCTAACAGTATTTGGATGGATAATAGAAAGTTACAAGTCATGTTGATAGTAGTTAGATCTTTCAAAGCGTGCACCTTCCCAGCATTTTGTTTGTGATGCTAAACCAAGGTCATATAGTTCCATTGTTGAAAACCAGGAGTATACACACAGACATGGAAAATGGAAGTCATGTCATTTATATACGCAGTTCAATGAGGGAAAAAAAAAAAGAAAAAATAGATAAAACTCAATATTAAAACAGTATATGTAAGACTAATACTTTTGCAGATATAAATAGCCAACATAATTACTTCACTTTATTGAAGTGAGCATATCACTTACATTAGACAGGTAAAATGTAAGATTTTAAAGTGATTTTTAAGTGCTGTAAAAATTGAGTTACATCAACCGTCACATCTTAACATTCACACTTTTTGTGCATATTGCATCAAATATAGCACACTGTATATACTCCAACCAAGCTAATCAAGGCTATAGCCTACATGAGGTTGTCTTTGAGTGAGTATGAAAAGTGTTGTGTTTGTTCCTCTATTTGCTAAATGGTGATAAGAGACACGTCTTGATAGTATCAAATGCAAAGCTGTTTATTGGCAGTGTTGGCACCTACAGTAGTACTCACAGCTGTACCCCATGAGTGTTTTGTATTCGTTTTATAGCCTCTGTTTGAGGCCACAAGCCTCTCGGTTGATGATCACTGACCTGTTTAATCAGAGCAACTGTACTACTCATTCATTGACTTGCACTGTGGTAAGACAGTGTCAGCTCCAACCAACCGTCACATAAACATACTCCTGGATGCACCCAACCAACAAAACCTATCCAGGCAGCAAGGCCTGCCTGCACTCAGCTGAACTTAAGCTTCAGGCATGTTAAATAGAAGAACAGTCGAGCACAGTGTACAAAGACTTTGTTTTTGTATTTTATTTGTGTTTCTAATTTTACACATGATAAGCATCAGGCAAACTTGTGTTAGTGTGATAAGTGTCTAAATTACCAGCTCTTCCAGTTTTTCTTGGCTTATTTACATCCTGCTGTGTCTTTTTCACATTTACCAGTGACTAATGACCATCTCAATGCAAAATGTGATATGGTCAAATGCTATTCTCTGACTTTATAAAGCCATTAATGATTGTCTGATTGTTCGATTCACAAAAATTTACAATGGACCTTTGTGCTATGGATTATAGAACATTGGGGACTGCAAAAATTCATCACTGTCTCGGTTGCCTTTGGAGGAGCTGTTGAAATGGTGCAGTCCTTGTCAACCCGTCGTTATGATCTATACGATGTTGAAATGGGGACAAATGAAGATCCAGCCTCTGAATTGGGACGCAGCCCAAGTGGATATGGAAGGGAGGAAAACTCCTGACTTTGCAATTTCAAAAAAGGAACCTGCTGGTCCTGACATGATTTAGTGTATTATCCATGTAACATTAAAATCACCTCAGCAAATTCATCTGACATTGGCAGTGTTACAGGAACTTCAGAACTTGAAATAAGGCCAGAACTGTCTAGTCAGAGTGAGTTTCAGTGTGAATGTTGTACCTGCATGTTCTCTTTACTGTCCTGCAGCAACATCTGTAAATTGTATGTTGCTGAAACTATGTGTCTATCTACACACACACACACACACACTTGGAATTGCATGTGACCTACATAACCTTTCGTGCCTACTCTTCACTCTATATCTAAAAATAGCTGCCAACATTAAATGAAATATGACTTCACTTCAATGTAAATAATGCAATGAGTGGTTAAAGACATGGGCATCTAGACTACCACGCTGTTTGTAAGTTTGTTATTTCCATGTGCCTCACCGATGTCAGTGTGTATTTAAATACATTCTAAAATGAGGGGAAAATAATTTTACCATAGCATGGATGCATTTAAGTTTTAAAAACATTTGGGTGTCCAGCATTTTTGACCTTCTGTTTTACGAGTTTAGTAGAAAAGTACACAATTCACTGATTTTCACTGTGAAATGTTTTTGGGTAAATAATGACATTTTGAGACATTGCCTTTTACTTTAAAAAAGGAACTGAGTAGAAATATTCAGGTAAAATATCCAACTCATATTTGCCAAACAGTCAAAGTTGTTACTGTAAATTACGTTCAACCAAATGAACAAAAGTAAACAGAAAATACAGCTTCTTAAAATTCCCTTTCCATTTGGACATCATTGGACAAAGAAATGATATGAGAAAGAGATATGATAAAAAGATAGGAGAAGAAAACAGACTTACAGAAGAGGAAAAAGGAGAAGAAAAAAAATCAGAATTGCTATTGTTGCCTGTAAACCAGGAATAAAGAGGGAAATTGTCGTGAATGCTTACATATATAATGCACTGATTCATTAATATACATTTTCTGCAGATTTCCTCCTCAGTCTTCATCCTTCTCTCTGGTAGTGGGGGTTGTTTGGCACTGGAAACAGTCTGGTCTAGTCAAGTGGTGAAATACACTGCTCAAAAAAATAAAGGGAACACTTAAACAACACAATGTAACTCCAAGTCAATCACACTTCTGTGAAATCAAACTGTCCACTTAGGAAGCAACACTGATTGACAATCAATTTCACATGCTGTTGTGCAAATGGAATAAACAACAGGTGGAAATTATAGGCAATTAGCAAGAGTGGTTCTGCAGGTGGTGACCACAGACCACTTCTCAGTTCCTATGCTTTCTGGCTGATGTTTTGGTCACTTTTGAATGCTGGCGGTGCTTTCACTCTAGTGGTAGCATGAGACAGGAGTCTACAACCCACACAAGTGGCTCAGGTAGTGCAGCTCATCCAGGATGGCACATCAATGTGAGCTGTGGCAAGAAGGTTTGCTGTGTCTGTCAGCGTAGTGTCCAGAGCATGGAGGCGCTACCAGGAGACAGGCCAGTACATCAGGAGACGTGGAGGAGGCCGTAGGAGGGCAACAACCCAGCAGCAGGACTGCTACCTCCGCCTTTGTGCAAGGAGGAACAGGAGGAGCACTGCCAGAGCCCTTACGCAAAAATGCAAAATGCAATGCAAATGCAAAATGACCTCCAGCAGGCCACAGATGTGCATGTGTCTGCTCTAACGGGCAGAAACAGACTCCATGAGGGTGGTATGAGGGCCCGAACTTCCACAGGTGGGGTTGTGCTTACAGCCCAACACCGTGCAGGACGTTTGGCATTTGCCAGAGAACACCAAGGTTGGCAAATTCGCCACAGGCGCCCTGTGCTCTTCACAGATGAAAGCAGGTTCACACTGAGCACATGTGACAGACGTGACAGAGTCTGGAGACGCCGTGGAGAACGTTCTGCTGCCTGCAACATCCTCCAGCATGACCGGTTTGGCAGTGGGTCAGTAATGGTGTGGGGTGGCATTTCTTTGGGGGGCCGCACAGCCCTCCATGTGCTCGCCAGAGGTAGCCTGACTGCCATTAGGTACCGAGATGAGATCCTCAGACCCCTTGTGAGACCATATGCTGGTGCGGTTGGCCCTGGGTTCCTCCTAATGCAAGAACAATGCTAGACCTCATGTGGCTGGAGTGTGTCAGCAGTTCTTGTAAGATGAAGGCATTGATGCTATGGACTGGCCCGCCCGTTCCCCAGACCTGAATCCAATTGAGTATGTCTCGCTCCATCCACCAACGCCACGTTGCACCACAGACTGTCTAAGAGTTGGCGGATGCTTTAGTCCAGTTCTGGAAGGAGATCCCTCCCCAGGTGTTGTAGGGAGGTCATACAGGCACGTGGAGGCCACACACACTACTGAGCCTCATTTTGACTTGTTTTAAGGACATTACATCAAAGTTGGATCAGCCTGTAGTGTGTTTTTCCACTTTAATTTTGAGTGTGACTCCAAATCCAGACCTCCATGGGTCTAATAAATTTGATTTCCATTGATGAATTTTTGTGTGATTTTGTTGTCAGCACATTCAACTATGTAAAGAACAAAGTATTAAGAATATTTAATTCAATTCAGATCTAGGATGTGTTATTTTAGTGTTCCCTTTATTTATTTATTTTTTTTTTTTTTTTGAGCAGTGCATATAGCCTCCATAATCCTGAAGGATCATGGGATTGATTTGAAGCATAATAAGGCAAAGTCTAAAATACACCAAAAAGCAAAAAATGATATCTGGTTTCATTTTGTTGATTATTATTTACCTATACAACCCCATGCATCGTGTGTTTCATGATATTGATGTCGACCCAGTAACTGTATGTATACGAGGTTAATTAAACCAAAAGGGGTATAAGGACGGTATTAAGTCAGGGTAATGTGCGTGGGTTAGTCATCACTTTCTAGGTCATTAAAGCTGGAACATCGTCCTCCAGGCTGCACATAAAAGTAAGCTAAGCACTGGGATGTGTGAGTGGCTTTTTCTGGAAGACTTGTCTGGATTTGGGAAGAGATTTGTTTTTCACTCTGGTGTTTTAATGACGCTTTGGTCCATTGTTGTCAGATGGTTTATAAGAAAAGTTTTTATCCAGTTTTATGCAGTGGTAATCCTGCCCAGGAACCACAGATCCATACAACTCAGAATGAAGACACAATGGTGCAGAGCTACCCCCAAAAGATTGACTGAGTGAATAAGATACTGGAACGAAGCACTTGCCCTTGATTTTCTATTTCTATTTCCTATTCTTAAATGTAGTCATTTTGATGTCGAGAAATTTTGGTGCAAACAACTTTCTCACGGCGCTGCTGGAGAGTTGAAACAGAAAGACAGTGGAGATGACAGGATTTCAGTGGTTCATTGATAAGCAGAAGTTACAGACAGGCGAGCGGTAGACAGGGAACAGGGAGGCAGATTAAAGTCCAGCTAAAGGTTCAGATTCAGATGACACAAACACATTACACACGACAAAGACAAACTGATTATAGTAGTTAGCAAGTGGAGCAGTACATATGGAGAGTGGCTGATGAGGGGATGAGCTGCAGGTGGAGGGATGGGCGGGGAGTCGCTCAGGTGAGGGCAATGAGGTGATTGCAGATCAGAAGGGAGTGGCAGGAGAAAAGTTTGGGGGCATCTGGTGGACCAGTGGAGAATGGCAACTAAGGTGATTTGGGAAGTGGGAATGCAGCTGGAGGGAGGGACAGGGTTACAAACTGCAGCACAGTAAAGTAAACAGTATAGTCCACATGCATTAACATGCTGACTGTGAGAACAGTTTTGTGAAGGCGGCGTTTGGAAAAGCATGACACCAATTGCAGTAATCCATTAAAGGATTCTTATGTGTCCTGAATGAGACAGTAAAGCTTTGTACAACTGAAATATTTCTCAAAAACTGTATGCAATTGATATTATTCCCTTCTCTAGTATTGTACCTGTAATTTTTTAAATATCATGATGTGGCACAAACACTTTGCAAAAAACAAAAAACAAAAAAAAGTCAAAGTATCTGACAGAACAGTGAAAAGTTTTTTGTCTTTTCTTCTGCTTCCCTCTCCATGTTTACTATTGATTCATGTTTTGGATGTCTTTGTTTCAGAGAGACAAACAGATGTGATGGCTGTCTTACATGAGATGGATAAATTAGTTAGCACAGAGGTTAAATGATTCAGACTGTCATGATATTTACAGAAAGCCTATGTAGCATTTTAACAGGATACACTGTCATACAGAAGAACACAATTAAAACTAGAATTGATCCAGACTGAATGCAAAGTGAAAAAGTTAAGGGCTGTTGAAGTCCGTCTGTCTTGACTTCAGCTTTTTGTCACTTTCCTCTGCTGCTCTCAATCTCATCCATCTTCCAGGTGAGGAGCAGTTCATCTCAAAGGCTTACTGGGACACTTGAAGAGAACAGAGACACTTTTGATGGAATTAGTAACACCTGTGCTACTCCAATTATGATGAGTTAAAAATGGTCTATTGAGTTAAAAAGCGTGTGTGTGTGTGTGTTTGCTGCAAACCTGGGTCAGTGTTTCATGGCAGATAATGTGGCCTCACCTGCAAAGTGACTCTTAAATAAAATCTAATTATCTCAGTGAAGTAAAAGTAGTATCACTCTAATTAGGGCGCAGACATCTCACCTCATTCAATTGGGACATGAACCTACAAGAACATTAAAGAGGTGGCTCTCCATCACAGTCACACATGACAAAATCATGTCAAATGAAACAGCGTCCGCATGTGCTGAATGTGCAATAAAAAGGATGAGGATTAGAAAAAAAAAAATCAGTATTGTATGGGAGCCACCTGAATCTCAGATCTTCAGACATGAGTCACCGTCATGTTATTCCCGACTGTACCCGCTGATGAAATACTCCAGTGCTCACACACAGTATTGTACTACACTCACAGTAATAAAAGAGATGATGCATGCTTAATCTCAACCACTCCTGTGCTAAATTCGCTCCAGCATGAAACCACTCTTACCTCTTAAAGTAATTTCCTGCAGCATCTATTCTGTCTCTACTTGCGTTATATTTCTCTTTTTGAACTCTCAAATGTCACCGAACTGCACGATGCAGCTTATACCGAAGTCATACGATAGATAAAACGTGTAATCTGGAGATGAAATTGCCTGCCATTGATCCATAGATGTGAACACTGTGTGCTGTTTCCCCAAAAAGGTCACGTTGGTGTGGTAACCATTTGAGATGGATGGATGTCATGGCGGTTTGTCACGTGATCCACCTTCACGGACTCCGATTTTTATTCCCGATAAGATAGGGAATCAAAATATCCCTCTGTGAAACCGACATGAGCCAGAGTCAGAAGGTTCATACCAAATTGAGTGCATATTGAGATTAGGACATTGAATTAGCCGGGGACTTTTCTGAATTAAACAAGTCCATGTTCCCGATTTGACAGGCGTCCAGGTTTTAAATTGACCACTTAAGTTAGTAATCCATCTTAGCGAGACAGGCCTCAGGTACAGCTCTGGCTTAGTGTTTTTCTAAGGCCATCTCTGCCTCTGAGCTAATTGAAGGATATATACATTTTTACTGTCCCAAAGTCCCAGACCGAAGCATGTGCAAGTGGACGAACTAACAGAGGCTCTGTTTAAAACCGGATAAAACACAATCAATCCAATCCAAACAGAACGCAGGCACGTTATCACTGTATAAAATAGTACAGTTACCTAATTGCACATCCAGCAAACAACATTACCATTTATCTGGAGCTCTATTTCTGGCCTCCTCACAAATGGTACTATGGTGACTCCACTTGTAGCTTTGCTTTGGTCATTGCCAACTCTTAAAGCAAATATGTGGGCCTTTAGATGCTAAATGGCCCACTATGTTAGTGACTAATTGCCTGCTGTTTGGTGCTGGGTGGGTAGAGTAAACTAAGCACCAAAACAGTACCCTGTAAAACACTAAAACTAATCATTTTCTGTGGGTTTCTCACTACAAGTGACTCCTTTGACATTACACAGTCAATCGATCCATATAAGAAGTACAGCTTTAATTGTTCCATCTTTAATTTGATTGTTTGTTTTGTTGTTTGATGGTTTTGGATTGTTCTTACGTTGGGTTTAATGAGCAAACTTGATCCTGATCTGATGATTGCTTTTTGCCTTCATCTAACAAATTAAACGATTAACACTGTTGATTGCTTGCTCATGTGTTAGCCACAGCTACTTAATTCATTAATTATTGTGGTGACTTTGTTTTATTAGTTAGTTATTAGTTTTTCCCGTCCAAAGCAGCAGTCAAAAACTCACATAATTCAGCTTTAATTTTTTTTTAAGAAATGTAAACATCGAACTATAGGAAACTTTGGATGCTGGTAAAGTACATTTAGACAAAACAACAACTGAAGCGCTTTCACAAACAGGTCAGAAAATAATTGAACAGTGAAAAACACATTTTATTTACAGCAACATATATATCCGAAGCACTTCACAGTGCCATGAATGCACACGTTTAACCCTCTGCAGCATTTAAAAGCTGTTCCTATTTATCTGTACAAAGCCACAAAACACATATTGTATACGGAAGAGTAGACAAGTGTCCATGTTACCAGCCTAAAATGAATGTACCTTAGTTTACATTAACAAAGCCTTTGTGTTATGGCTTCCATTGCTGGCTTCCTATACTACAAACATACAAAATAAATTGTAAAGCTTTTGTCCACTTTATCCAGTACATTCTGATTTCTTTTTAGTGACACAAAATAAGAGCATCTTCAGCATGCATTCTCTTTTTTTCCCTTTTTCCTATCTTCTGGTTATTTTTCTCAATTCATCTCCTTTTCTCCCTCCACACTTTGAAGAAGTCTGTATCATTCCTGTGTGGTCAGGCTGAAACCAGGGCCGACATGCTCTACTAGGAAATGTGGTAAAAGGTATGTGAAAACAACTTCCATTATTGGATGAAAGCTGGAGAAAGCATGAAAAAAAAAGCATGAAAAAAAGTGAGAGCGACTGACTGACTGAGGCGGGAACTGAAGCCACTGCTCTTGGCGGAAAGAATGAAATAAATACTGTATCACAAAGAAAGAAGAAAAGAAATCGCATTTCTGGCAAGTGGCTCATTGTCACGCGGCTGAATATTTTGAAAAATGTAATTTAGTACAGAAGTAGAGGATTGATTGTTTTGTTGAAGTGTAGTATGAAAATCATGCAGAGGGGTATTTTGTTGAGCTAAATTCTTGTAGGCTGTCATTCGAGGTGGAACAAAACTCGTCTGCTAATGGCCCCCGTTTCTTTTCAGCACTTTGTCATGTCATTTTATGTAACTTCGCTGTTGGTGGGATCATTATGATCTCCGCTCTGCTGTCTCTCTCAGACTATAGAGTGTAGTGTTCTCCTAAACCAGGCTTTGACAGCGCTGGGGAGCTTTCAGGGACCAAGGTGGCAGCAAAGAATCCCTGGCGGATTATGTCTCTGTGATAGAAAAATGGGAGGACAGAGCTGCATTATCCAGGATCTTAGCGATTTTTTCTTTTTCTTGCAGTGAGAGACAGAGCCGACCAAAACAAACATGAAAGACACAGTGGCACCTTCCAGGTGAGGCGACAGCAGTTCTCTTTACAGAATAACTAATACAGTTGCCGAGCTACACAGCAGCGTTAACCAGTGTCAAAAAAGTAAGACAACAAGAAAATGAATGAATACATACAAGAATTTTCCAAACTTTATTGCTAACATGTGGGCACAAAAGTTTTTGTTGGAATCTTAACTCCTATTTTTCCCCAAAAGCAGCCACAGTCAATATTTCTGTATTGATGATGGATCAAATGATGATGAAGTGATAACCCAACACACCACACCATTATTGCGGACCTTTTTTGTTTTCATTTTATTTTTTTCTACTTTTTAAACAGTTATTTAATCAACGTGTTTCATCAAAGCAGCTGTAGCACCAGATACCAGACAGATAAAGTTAACAACTAGAGACAGAGACCAAAACAGAAAGGAAAGTAGAGTAATTATTGGACTTCAAACATCAAATCTGAGCCAAAGTGACAGAATAAAGGACAGCTATCTCCTCTCAAAGATGTTTTTATATCCTGTATCCATCAAGTTCTATCAACAGTTGGAAGTAAAATATTATCAAAGGATTTATTTTCTAATGAGGCAAATCACAAGGAAAAGAGGTTCAGATTTGAAAATCAAGATTCAATGAAAACTTAATGGAGCTTGCTCAGGGGTCAGGAGTTTTGAGTATTTCATCACATTTACTGTCAGTGTTCTCGGAAGTCAAGAATAACTCAAGAAGCTCAAATGAACAAATTTTCCCACCCCCTCTTGTGTATCATGGTCATAAAGGGTACACTTGTTATAGAACGATATAAAAAGAAATACTTGGTTGAAGGTCTAGTGAAGTAATGTCACGTAGACATGTCGGATTTCATCTTTTTTTTTTCTGCCAACAACATTTTTCCAAGAAATTCGGATTTTCTTGTCAATGTTTATACACATTGCAGACCTTTACTGAATCCAGCATGGGCTTTACTGTGTTTTTCTTATCAGATGACAGGCTCTGCAGGAGCTTTGAGCTATGGCTTTGTCACAGTGGAGGACATATTCTATTTTCTTTTCTTGGTATTGAATCATTAATGGAAGATTGGCTTAAATCAGTGCTATTGGTCATTAACATCTGATTTTTCTCTTCTATTTTGTTGTAGATCCTCGGCTATAAAAGTCTTTGGGCCCAGATTACAGTAAAATTCTGTTTGGGGGCAGTGTAAATCCCTGGGATTTTTACATTTGCTCATCCCCAACCCATTCAGTCTTTTCCTACCACACACAGCTCTTGGGATTAAACAGATAGAGAAGGGGGCAGGGTGTCCGCTGGGAGCCGGCTCTTTCAGCTCTTGCTCTGAGGATGATGGTCAGCGGCCGTTACGTAAGCCAAGTGGATTTCAAATGGATAGTTGAGCCGTTCTCCTCTGTGATGCATGATGCTTTTGTCTGTGCCCCACTAACCTCTCTGCACACTATGCAACGCATAATGCAAATGCTAATGTATGGTGGTCTACGGGGTCTCTGTTTCCTATGCACCACACTGTGTCGGCCAACATTTACTCACCTTGAAATTAGTTTGCAGACAGAACACGATCACTTCTGCGTTGAGCTACCACGCCAATGAGACAGATGCTATAGAAAGAAAATGCTTGACATACAGTCTGATCATATTCACTGGTGGTGTTCCACTTTGGATGTAATCACATTACTCAGACAGCTTTGTGACAGAGCTGTCGTAGCTGATCTGTACAAAAGTATAAATCTAGAGGACCAGACAAAAATTTGTAAAAATCGAAGGCACTGATGCAATCTCTGGAAACTTATTTATTATTATTATTATTAATTATTTGGGCAAAAAGAAGAACAAATACACTGAGTCGTCGATTTATTAGGTGTGTAACTAAAAATATCCCTGCAATACATCTGTCTTTAGTGAAAGTTATAATGTTCAGTTTTTGTTTAAGCTGAATAGCTAGATACTGAAGTATGTGTGGTGCTGTTGAACAATCTGTCCTTTTAATATTTTTAGTATTTTGTTCATAAATAAGATGAAATATCAGATTAAATATTTGCAGGGCTGTTGCTGCTGCATCAAACAAACCAACACTAATTTTAAAAAATAATTCCACTGGTTATTTACAACTACTTTTATTAGTTAAGGCTTTCATTCATATCTGTAATAATAACAGTGTACCCGCCAAACCAATTGCCGAGTTCTGGAAACACGGCGGTTTTGCTAAAAATAGTCATACAAGGCAGAAGATCAACAGCCAATGCAGTTTATAGACCGCGTTTCTGGTTCAGCTTTGACCTACCGTGTAAGTGACATTTTGGTTTGATCATCTAACAGCTTGTAAGTTCCACCCTGTTAAGCTTCTTTTTATTGCGGGCTGTGTACATTGTTATGATGATGATGATATATACAGTGATACTTCAGGGTATTTACAGATCTGCAAGTATTTGTGAATAACCTGGACACGGGAGAAAGCAGATCCTCCATCAATATCAGATTTTATTTTGCATATGAACAATTCCTGATATCCATGCATACAGGATAATGAGTTCACAAGGTGGCAGAGAGAGAGAGAGAGAGAGAGAGAGAGAGAGAGACTAAAATATATATTCCATCTAATGTATTGCAGGGTATAATAAGACAGCAGCAACCCACATTGCTTGCACTCAATTAGTGGTACAGTGTCACAAATGAGGTTATTAAAATTGGTTAACTTAATTTATAAACTTCTGGTTATATTTTTAACCAAGTTTTGTAGATTTTTTTTCATATTGGCCTGATAAACCTTTGTCGTCATTTAACTGGAACCTGATATATCTCACTATATATCTACATGACATTTCATACAAAATAAATACTTATATAATGCATGATACATTTATATCATCACTGTAAACATGAAAACAAAACAGACATCATATATTTACTGTACTACAGGTACTGCAGAGTCAAACAAAAGTGCTTGATAAAAGACAAAAGATAATATGCACCCCTGCTTTTACTGTGATTGTTTAGAGGTCAGATAGCACCATATGACAGTCTGTGGACAGCCCAGAGGATAGAAGCTGTTTTATATTTAGATTTGGTATTTTTCTTACTCAGCTTTTATTCTTCTGTTGTTGTTGTTTCTTTGTTTTTTTTTTAACTCTCAGTCACAGCGTATCTGCTCATGTCCACTCAGTATTCCTCTGCATTCTGGTTCAGACTGAGTCCACCTTGACCTGGTTATTGTTGGTCATGAGCGGCGACGGTTTACTCTTGAGCCTCTCCGCTGCGTCGTTGGAGCTGTCCTGGAAGAAGATGCGTGCCGTGCACACTGACACCACAATGCGCTTGTACTCGCGCCGGAAGTTCTGGTTCAGCACACCATACACAATGGCATTAAGGCAGCTGTTGAAGTAGGCCATGAAGTAGCTGGCCACAAATAACCACTCTGGGATGAGGGGAACCACCACTTCCGGTTTGATCGCTACGGCCAGGCCAATGAAGTTGAGTGGCGCCCAGCAGACAGCGAAGAGCACAAACACCACGAACATGGTGACAAAGTTTCTGACGTCGTGTGGCGTTAGCTTGGGCCGATTGTCTGGCTTGACCCGCCTCCTCACCTGTATGACTAGTATCCAAATGCGCAAGTAGCAGTAGGTGACAATCATGATGGGTAAAATAAAGTGAAAGAAAACCACTGCAATGGTGTACGCCGAGCTGGCTGACTGTTCGAACGTGCAGGAGTAAACCCGCGGGTCATACTGAAGCGAGCCCACGAACAGGTTGGGCACGATGGCCACCACAGTCAGCGCCCAAATTAGCATCACATAGCAGACAGAGTTTTTGTCACTGTACAGTTTATCGTACTTGAGGCTATGGCAGATGTAACAGTATCGGTTGATGGCAATGCCGGTGATGTTGAAGATGGAGCCGATGACGCTGACGCCCATGAGGAAGCCGCTGATCTGGCAGTGGACGTAACCCAGGTTCCAGCCATTGTGGAAGATGGAGGTGAGGACCAGAGGGTATGGATAGATGGCTACCACAAGGTCTGCCACTGCCAGGCTCACCACGAAGATGTTTCCTGCAGACAAAACAAACACCCACAGGAGAGAAAATGGAAGACACATGAGTCATTGACAAAGAAAACAAGAGGAGACTGGCCATCCAAATGAAACAGACAAAAGAGAGCATGAGTGATTGTGCTGAGAGAATGTCAAGTTATTAATTTAAGAATGTATTTGAGGAGAAATCATTGTTTAAGAAAGGACTGCTTTGCTTGTTTTACCACGTTTTTATTTTCCCACCTTTCTGGCAGCCGTTTATTTCAGTACGGAGAAGTATATTTGTACAAATGGTACCGAACATCAACATCATTGGAAAAACACATCTGTAATGTCACCCAGGTGCTTTCTGAAGAAACAATTTCAAGCTTGGGTTAAGATTTATGGGTCACTGCCATCATCATTCCTAAGACAGAAATTTGGACAAAAAAGCCGAGTGGTGGATGCATTGCCTAAAACCAATATCATAACTTTGCAAACTAACACACAGTTCCATTTGATGATCCAAATCAACGTTCAAGGCCTCTCATTTTCATACCACACTGATATTAAAAAGAGAAGCAAAAGCTGCCTGGCTGGAAGGACTGGATCCTTTTGGGGAGCCAAAAAACTATGGTATGCCTTAAGAAATGGCTGCCAATAATATAAGTGTGCACGATTTATACAAAATATTATGCAAAATATGCAAAAACACCAGCACAGTCCTTCAGGGACATCCATTTGTTTTTGCTACTACTTCGTTACCGTAAGCCACAGGGAAAGGGCCTCAAGGCTGAATGTTTGCGAGGGAATGTATCTGCAAATTTTGTACTGATTGTGCATATGCGTATATGAGCGAATGTGCGGACACATTCGCTCAATTCCCCTCATGATTTTGTGCGTGTGAACTTGAACTTGCATTCGTTTGTCACCTTTTGATGCTGGTGAATAATGAAGGGGTGGTGGGGTGAGGAGGGTAAGGTGGGTGGTCCCTGTCACTAAATAATGCATATTTCTAATTGTCAGCAAGGACTCCACATTGGCAAACATGATCTAGAGGCCAGGCAGTAATAAAGGGCACAGCGGTATTATCTGGCCCTGAACTGATGGGAAAATAAGACTTGGCTTGTTGGAGAACGCACTGTTGCACGCAGCAATTGTGATCTTGTGAAATATATGATGTGCAGTTGAAAAAGACAAAAGAAAAAATATCTTATTATGCTGTAAAGAAGCTCACTCGACTGCTTTGTGTCTTCACTTTTCCTTACTTAGGCGGACTTCTGCATTTTAGCATTATTTACCGCTGAGTGGCCTGTCATGAGGATGCTGGAGGATCCTAGCATCAAGCCACACAGCATTTTCACAGCTGTCACATCCATATTAGTGGAATGTGTTGCATGTGTAGTTGTGCCACATTACGCGTCCAGATTCAGTGTTGCCTACGTGACAACACCCTGGGGCGGCAGTAGCTCAGTCCATGGGGACTTGGCTTGGGAACCAGAGGGTGACCGGTTGAAGTCCCCATGGACCAGTCTTCATGAGCACTGCCGAAGTGCCCTTGAGCAAGGCACCGAACCCCAGAACCTGCTTGGGGCATGCGCGTTCACGGTGCAGCCCCCTCACTCTGGCATTTACGCATCTCTCCACCAGTTGCATCTGCATGTGTGTGTGTTCCTATTTCTATGTAAAATGTGTGTAAAAACAACATGTGAATTTCCCCTAATGGTGGGATCAATAAAGGTTTCTTCTTCTAACACCCTGTCACAGATGATAAGATGCATTTACTGCATGTCAGATGGGGACTTAGCACATCGTATATCTCTGAAATCACTGAGCTGCAAGAGGCAGTTTCATTTCTGCGCCGACGTCTGGTCTGTCAGTATTAGACGCGCTCCCCAGACCTGCAGGCAGACCTGTCAGTCTCACCTGAGCATTAGAAGCATGCTACTGATCAGCCTGGTGGCCTGTTATCTCCCACTCAACATACCAGCCATTCTACCGGCAGGGATCACATGTGGCTATTAATTAAGTTTTGTCCTTTTATATCTGTCATTCAGCCGTCCTCTATATGGAATTAGGCGCACCTGCTGTTGTCACAAGATCACATGCCTGATGTGCGTGAGCCTCTGATGTGTGTGTGTGTGTGCAGGCTCTTGAATGTGGAACTTGAGAGTCAGGACACTTTTTTGACCTGTAGGAGCATTTGAAGGTTAAACGTGCGATTTTCCAGTTTTCCTGTGTCTACATGTGGATCAACGTATGTGTGGTGGTAAGGTAAACTAGTGGTCAAAAACTCCACCGGATACCTTTAAGACTTGTTTTTAAGGTTCATGTTAGCATTTCATTTAGTTAAGGTTAGTATAAGTCTTGGATTTAGGCATGTAGCTGTGAATACTGAGCCAGCGAGGATTAACTTTGGCCACCTGGAAGCTGCAAAAAAGGTAAAATAAAGTAAAATTAAATGGTTATGCAAATGTGTGTGTACTTGTCTACTTGTATTAATTACATTCTATATAATATAATATCCAAAAAGGGACAATATGGGGTCTCCCATGTATGGACAAACAGCAAGACAAACCATTTAATTTTATAGTTTAGGCTTGGTTTTAAGTACAGCTTAGGGTTGGGGGTGTAGTGATTTTAGTTAGACTCAGTGTCTAAGGAATTAACGCAAGTCAGTGTAAGGTCCCTGTAAGTGACAAAAGTATGTGTGCAGAATGAATGCTGGCTGTGGTTAGTTGAGCTCTATGCATACTGCCAAATTAGAAGATGTTTTCCATTTTCAAAGAAGGTGTTGAGACAACGTGCAAACAGTCATCTTTACAGGGCTCCCTTTACCGCCCTCCCCTTTGCCATTCTTTACTGTAACAACCCTGTTATAGGATTTTAAACTCAAGTCACTAAGTACTAACAGCCTTGACCTTGACAAGGTCGTGTCGTGAAAGGCCCACAGGCAGCTGGCTCTTTTGGCTGTTGGACTCTCTCACTCACTGTCTCTGTCACTGTGACTAGTCCTGTGATTGACGCATCGCTCTGAGTTTTCATTTGGCTGGAGGAAAGATATGGCCCAGTGCTGTGTCCCTTTTTTCCATTTTTGCAATCCCACACTTTCAACCAATTTCTGTTAGGATTTAGGTACAAACGAAGTCCATCTGAGCATTTTTTTTGCCACTGTAGCTCACTATGAATTTTGACACACACAGGCGAGCTGAAAAGATAAACGGTGTATTTAGACGGTATCCAGCCAGCTCAACTGTTTCGCAATGTACGGTGTTGCAGCATAATCTCAGGAATATGGAATATGGTGATTTTTTTAGGAGGGGAAGGGGGCAAGTATTACGAATAATGTTTTTAGAATAGTTTTTTCAGACATACTGACAATGACATAAAGGTATCTCAGCAAAATTAGTTTTAACCACCTGAGTCAGTACTTTCATCATTTTGGCAGCAATGATACCTCTGAGCCTGTATCAGCCTGGAACATCTGAATTAGGATTTTGTCCCATTTTTCAGAGCACAGTTACTCTGGTTCAGTCAAGCTGAAAGTGAAGCGTCTGTGAGCAGCTATACTGAGGTCTTTCCGCAGATTTTCCAAAGGGATTTAAGACCTGGCTTTTACTGGGTCATACCAGGACTGTCACTTTCTTGTCCTGGAGCCACTGCAGTGATATGGAAGGGCTGCGATTTGATACGGAGCTTAGCGAAAGTTCAGTCAGGGGAAACTATTTTATCCTTAAATCTTTTGTTTCCACTTGTTCATTGACTATTTTCTGATAATCACTTTAACTCCCCCTCTTGGCTTATCTCCATTCACAAATTTAGCCTCTTTTTTTAAAATCAAATCATGTAAAATTAAAGAGGCTGCACCCTATTCATTCCTATTCAATCAATTACTTTCCTCTTATTATATCCAGACAGACGACACTACTAATCAGTGTGTATTTTAAGTATCCTAATTGCTTCTGGTCCTGCACTTCTGTTTCACAATGCTGACCTCCCCCAACAGACACTAACATAAACATTGGCCAAGGCTGACCAATTATACAGTGATTTTCCATAATTAGGCATGAGCCTAAGTCTAAGCCAAGAACTGATCTACGTCTAATCAGTGACACTTTGGATATATATACACACAGTTTCTTCTGCCCTGAATTGGCAGTATATCCTTCTTGTGGGAATACACACTGTCATCATAACATAAGGCTTCACATTTGGCTGCATTTATTCTTCCTCCAACCTCAACTTGTCCCTTGTCCCTCTGTGCTGAAAAGAGCACCCACAGCATGAGACCTTCACGCCACCTTCACACTTTACTGCGGGGATGTTTGTTAGGCTGGTGGTGAGCTGTCCGTTTCCTCCAGATTACTTTGGATTACAGCTGAGAAGTCACATTTTTCATTGCATCAGACCAATGTTTGGCTCTCAGAGTCATGATGTTTTTCCAGCAGGTGACGTTGTAGGTTTCAGTGCTCTGACATGTCGCCCAGCAAGCGCTGCTCTGACTGCTCTCATTCAAAATGTGCCATCTCAGCAAACGTTCGTGGTCACCTCTCTAAGCGAGTTTACTGTAAAATAATACAGAATGTGTTAGCCTTGTGATAATTGTGTGTCTTTACACAGAAATGCTAATATATTCTTGAACTACAGTCAATTTTCCTGAAATCTCAACACATAACAATATATATGTATGTATGTAAACTATTAAACATTCCACTTTCATATATAAAATAATCCCATTCAGAGCCTGTATTATAAACCCAAATTAAATCAAATAAAAACTTGAAGCTTAACAAACCTTCATATACTGTTTGTGTTCACTTTTCAGATCCATTTCCCCTCCAAAGTGGTGTAAAAGTATATATTTAAATCAAGCTAAACTTCAGCAAAGCACTTATGAAATGTACTTTAATCAACCATTGACCTTGCTAATGTTTTTTTTCGAGTGCCTTATGGATTATTGCTGGCAAAGTATTCTTTTAAGACATCCACCTACTGGCAGTCTGTGCGGACAACTGTCTACCAACTGTTGCAGGATGTTGACTGACGAATGTTGGAATTTGATGCCTCTTTCTTGAAATAAAAAAAGTTCTGATTTTGTTTGAACAGTGAAGAGAATCTGGGTGTTCGGTTTTATTTCAGCTGTTATACAATGCAACATTTGTGCCTTCACCATAAGATGCGCATGTGATAAAGGTTAGCAGCAGGTGGAGCAAGTCTGAATATGTCAGCTTAGACGTCGCTGCGGCTTCATGTCCCCACTGCTCTAATGAACTATGGCACTGCGCTGGTATGTCATTATCCACAGTCGAAATCAAGTCTAACTGCATACCTTGTTAGGGGAAGTTACTGAGGTCAGAGCATCAATGTGCAGAAAAAGCATGTAAAGGCCTTAAGTTCATCGTCCCTGGCAGAACATGCCGCTGAATGTTCATTTTAATGTATGTTAATGTCTGTAAAACCACCCAAGGAATATGAATACATTTCAGTATGTCAAGAATATGTAAATTATGATAATAATGACACTTAACGTACAGTCAAGTGCACATCTCACATTATGAATTTCAATTATTTCTGTCTCCATTTTCACGGCAGTGCAAAGACTAGTAAAAGCTGCGCTAAAAGACATGCAAGTATTTCTCTAACCTTGAAATGTGCGTTGTCTGTCACGCCCAGCGCTGTGTGCAAGACGCCAAGATGGAAGACATAAGCATAAAGGGATGGCACAAGGCAAAGTGTTTAAATTTGATTTTAAAAAAGTGGGTCTCTTATGCTGTGCCCAGAAATAGATGTTTGAAAACTTGATTTGTTTTTTGGCGCAACCACAGTCAGTTATTGAACTGGCGATTCGAATAGTCACACTAAATACTCAGCAGAAATGTATGGCAATTGCAAAACAAAGGAGGAAAAATGTGACAAGCACCCAGTGCTTTCAACTGCCTCGTCTCCAACTGGAAAACGGACTTAGTTCTAGATGAAAACAATGGCTGTAATTCAACTACTGTAATTACTTAATGTAATTGCAGGTTAAGGCCACAATGGTCTCAAACAGCACAGACGCCTTCCCCCTTTTTATACGGATCACTGTGTTGCGAAACAAAAATGGTTAGAAAATTTGAAACCTAGATGAACCAAAATGTGAAAAATTATATAAAAAACTAAAATAAAATCAACCTCTGAATCTTACATTTACAAAACAGACTAAATATCTGGGAGGCTTATTTTTTTTTTAAATGGTATGACACAAAGAATGTGTCTGTCTGAGAGGCTAATACTGAGTCGCCACACCCATCCTGACTTATATTTCACTTTGTTGGAATGTTTTGAGCTTACTGCCACACCTTTTTGAAGACATAAAATGAACAGTAGATTTGGATACACATTCATTGACCTTGCCACCATGTCCTTGGACTTGGTGCTGCTCTTTGCGTTTGCGCTGTTAAAATGGAGCCCTCAGTGATTTCCCTCTCTGCACCTTTTCCATTCCTTCTAAGAAATCATTCTCCTTGCGAGTTTTCTTTCATCATTTCTGCACCGCTGACGGCTCATGCATGATTCAGCGATCGGTAACTGTGCCAACAAATTGGAAAGTCTTGAATAAAGATGAGTCCTTGATGAATGAGAGGATATAATGTGTGCGTCTGTGTGTTGGGGGCATTTAGCGAGGTCTTGTGGAGCTCACTCAAAATATCTCCCAGCTACTGCTATGAAAAAAAAAAGAAAAAAAGAAAAAAAATCGGATTATCATGGCACTCCGTCCGGCAGAACTAGGGTGGCAGCTCCCGGGTGTGCACGCGGAAATGTGACAAAGTGCACAGAAAACAGTAACTGTGATGTAGGGACTTTCCTTGAACTGCATTAATAATAATACACAGGAAAAAAAGAGAGGGCGGGAAAGTGGTAGAGAGAGAGAGAGAGAGAGAGAGAGTGATGGAGGCAGCCCTGTGAAGAAGCAGAGTGATTATGTCCCTGGGTCACTATTGGATTTGGGGATATTGTGTTTATGAATGAAGCCAGTGACAGGCGTGGATGATGAGACTCTCGGCAGGCTTAATCTCCTCACTTCTCTTTACTGAAGCTATTTCAAGAGTCTAGGATGAGCGCAAAAACACAGCAAACGCACGGCACATTAAATAATAAAACGCGGACGCTGGAAGACAAAATCTGTCGATAGCCGTCTGTTACTTAATGGGAGAGTTTGTTCTCAGCTGCTGAGAGAATATTGAGAAAGAAAGCATTTCTGACATGGATTTAGGTAGAAGTTGTTTTACTCCCACCCTGGTGTGGCAAAGGAAAGAAGGGATTTACAAACTGACCTCAAGTGCCCTCTCTGCCAGAGAAGTACCGAGTGGAGAGCAGTATTACGCACTGCCAACCTGATTTTAGCTCTCACCAAGTAAACTGGAGATTATTTAAATGTCAGGATCGAGTTTTAATGACGAGTAAACACAACAACAGTGGCAGTTGGGGAAATGCTGAATAATGGACAACAGTGTGTTTTTTTGTGACCTGTGCTAAGTTCAAGGTTATTTCCTGACTCATGACATCCAAGAATGTTTTCCTATGTGATTCTCTTATCAGGCAGAGGAAGTTTTCCCACTGGGTAGGAGATTCCTTCGAGATATTCTCAGGTTGGAAAACAGCATCCTTTGTCCAGTGCAAGTTTGGAAACAGTGGTTCATTTTCTGTCTCCAGTGAGAGGGGAATTTTGCTAACAGCTACACATTTCAGATCTCAAGTAAGTATTTTGTCTTTGCTTTATTTAAGGAAAGATTAATGAGCTCCTGCTCTTCTTGGCAGTGTTATGATGTCCTGTGGGTGTTCGCGCTGGGATGCAACTTGAGTGAGAGTTTTAACAACATCTCAGATCCAGTGTGGTTTACCAGCTAACTGGACGACCTCGTCAAAACTTTAACAACCTAAACAAGCGGGCTCAATCCCAAATTGCCGGGCCTCTTTCTTACAACCACCACTGCAATTTTGAGGATCATGTGTTGTGAAAATACCTGTCCGCCACACTTACTTTCTCTGGTCAGGGAGCAGAGATGACAAAACACCACGGGTGGTGTCACACTGGATGTCAGCCAGGCCCCCACAGCTGGTGGCCTGACACAGCCTGACAGGTCCAGTCACGTCTTCCAGATAAAGCCCCCTAGACAAGTTGTCCAATGTCATGTTGTCAATCTGATTAAGTCAGTCTTCATGTGTCATGAACTAGTGGCAAAACAGGATATAAAAAATTAACCTGTTTGTCAGATCAGGCATGAAAATGAACCACATTTACAACTTTCAATATCAGTGTTAAACACCAGCGTTGTCATTTTTAATCAGACTCGCACGCGTATTTATCTTTTGATCACACTGATCTTGGCGAACGTCAGGTCAACGTGTGGGAATACTGTACTTTTATTTCCCCCAGAGAAATGGTGGTTGGGTGAACCATGTGGCCACAGCTCGTGTAGCTGCTGGTGCTGCTGAGATTTACAGTACTCCAGCTGCTCCCCAGCGAGCCACACTCTGTGCAGTTCAGCTGCAGCATCTGTTATAAAAGAGAGCAAAACTAAATACCATTTGTACGAGTGCTATGCAGTGTAGCGAATCCCGCCTTCCTTTTACCATAAACACAAATCGAGGACATGAAGTAGGACAATGCCTGCAGGTGAGGCCGTTTGCTGACTTTGCAAAAATGTGGCAGCCTCACAGTAACATCGGCTTGTCACTCAAGTGAGCCAGCAGAAGAACCGCAAACGATCAGAACAACATTCATCTGACAGGGCAGTTTAAGATTGGGCTAAATGAGTGTAAATGAATTGGAATTAATTCAGTGTCGTGTCTAATTTGTTCGAATTTGAATTTTTGAAAACAGCACTTTTTTCATTTTAGACAGATTTTTCTCCATTTTAATGACAGGGTTTTTGCACAATGACCATATTTTACAGCATCACTTTTGTGTTTTGTGAAGCTCAGCTTAGCTTTAAATCCCCAAAAACCAGCATTTATCAAAAAACAAATTCTAAAAACATTATTGTTGCAAAATGGCCTTTTACACACACACAAACAAAACACGCACGCAGTTTGTTTCCTGTGTGAAAATCCCTTCAAACATACAAAGAACAAAATGCTGCATGTTTGAACAAAATGGAGACAAATAACCAGCTGAAAACAGATTTTGGAGGCTGTTCTTACCCAACCTGTTCTCCTCATAAAAAGGTCCCTTTTAGCCCCCCCCCCCCGACCCCATCCTGCCTCAGCGTTCAACAGGTGATACCGGTCTGAGAAGTAGCTGTCTGAAAGGCAGACTGGTGCAGAGCGTGCTAAGGGGCTAATGGGTTGACCCACATAGAAAGAAGTTCAACCGGGACACACAAGATAGGTTTGAGTATGGTGACCTCTCCCTCACACACGCCCACATGCAAACCCAAAAACACTGACTGTGCTCTACCTGTCTCCTTTCAAAAGAAAACCCCATTGATCGCAGTGTTGTGACAATTCAATCTGCACTTACACACCTAAAATTTGTCATTCATTTCATCAACTCAGCGCGGGAACAAAAGGCACACCGTGTCTGTGTCTTCGTTAACAAATACTGCTTCATTTCCTAAAGACAAAGTGAAATTAAGTGAGGAAGAAAACAAAACTCATGTCGGTTATGTAAGAGCAGCCTATACAGAGGGCCACTGTATGCATGAAGAGAGGTACTGTCTGCAGATGGTCACATGGAGGGTGTTGAAACATTAGAGTCTGCTCCTGGTTGTGCTGAAACTCTAGCAGGTTTGCGGATAATGACCAAGCGCCTGGAGACTTTAGAATATTACATGGAGCCATGTTTGATGGCTGAAATGATAAAAGTCTGACATGCTTACAGAACATCTGACATCTGAAGTAAAAAAAAAACACATTAAGGGTGCCGTTCAAAGGGTAAATACTTCAGGAAAAGGAAAGATATGTGTTGATCACTTGTACCGCTACAAAAACCATAACAGTAACTTCATAGCGTGGAGCAAAAACTGTGACAAAACTGGACAAATGTTTAGACAGCTGCAAAAACAGAGCCAGCTCCAGCAGATGATGATACTGTTACCATAGCAACAGTTCACAGCGAAGATGGTCACTGTGGTATCCTTAAAGCACAGGTGTCAAACTCAAGGTCCACGTCATTTTATGTGGCCTGCGAGAGAGCAGGCCACATATCTAATTGTCAAACTGACAGCTATAACCTCACAGCGTTGTTAATATTAGAATATGATTAACATGAACAGCCACGTTACAAACACTCATTTGGTTCCACCCACAACTATTTATTGATCAACAACACGCCAAATATATAGGTATAGAAAACCAGCGGGCTGAGAGCCAGTATTTAGTCCGCTCCTCTCCAGTATTTAGTCTGCTCCTCTCCAGCAGCGGTCCAGTCCGGTCGGTGCTGTCATGTGTCCCTCAGCGGCGACCAGCAAGTCCAGCAGCATCTGTTTTCCTCTTTCTATGTTGAAAAATGACCCCAAAACTAACAGACCACAATAAATAAATACACAAGCACGGTATGAAGTTGCGGCATGTATTTCCTAACCAGCAACGTTATATTGTGAGTTTTTTGCACAGTAAGAATAACTATTAAAACAGAGCAGCACTGAGGCAAAGTGGATCAGATAAAATCCTCTATATTTCAGAGGGCTGCCAGGTGACTGCAGAGGTCAATCATTTTGTATGATTGATTTTACAAACGATCACTTTATACACTATTGTACTGCATTAACGGTTAGTTAGCATTAACGCTAACTAACATTAGCTTTAGGCTCGGGTAACATCAGTTAGCGTTATAACACTTAACAAGCATCACGTTGGCTGTGTGTGATTTACCTTCAGCTGACTGCTCCACCTGGCTGAAATAAAATGCTGGGAATATTCGACCAATCAGAAACGTTCAGCTGTAAGGCCCGCCCACAAAATTCCAGGTCCTCTCATTAGTTGATGTATATTTCCTCATCAACACTGTTGATTTTGTAAAAATACCACATCTGTCACATGTTCCCAGCAGCTCACAGTTGTTTGTTGTACCGTGGTTCTGCACATATCAACTGTGACAAAAAAGTTTTGAACAAAGTTGATGTAATAACTTCTGAGTCTGATGACATTTGTCTTTGTTATTCACTTAAAAAGTCTTGATCTTTGCCTGATGAAAGAATGTGAAGTTCTTAACCTGATAAAGGGATTTATGTTACAATAACACAGAGCAATGTGCTTGCATATATTTCTATATTTATGTAAATGCATGTACAATATTTGTATACAAAAATATGTTAGGGAGTAGGTTCCATTTAAACAACTGGTCCTTTGAGGGCAACCATAATGCTGATGTAGCCCGCGGTGAAAATGAGTTTGACACCCCTGCCTTAAAGCTTCGATTACACCACATTCAGAGCCATCAGGTGTAACATCTCAGACCAAAACAATGGGGGACAAATGGACACACTTCATATAAACAGAAACAAAAACAAATACGCAATTCGGGCCACAATTCGATTATTAAACGATTCTCGATGCATTACGACACATTGGTTTATATTCCGCCATCACTACAAACAAGTGTGCCCAAACATTTGCTTTTAACCCTAGAACACTAACGTCAGGTGATTTTCACCCACGTGATTGTAGTCTTTATAGTTTTTATAGGGTCCCCCATGATACCTTTTTTTAATCAGACGTTGCATAGGGGAAAACAATGTATGTATTGTTGAATAGATTTTGATGAGTATATAAGTATTTCTTATATCGGGTAAAATATACCCAACGTTAGAGATGGTCACTAACTGATATGTTACGTGTTCTAGGGTTAAAACAGCATGCAGTGGGTTTATTTCTTTTGCCTAAATTTTACATAGCAGTAGCGCCAAACTCCACAATGGCAGTTTGTTGAAAATTGCACTGATAATCAATTATAGACTAGATTATAGTCTATAATGTATAACTGGAGCTTCTGGAGTAATGAAAACCCAGAGTCGAACCAGATTCAGCTCTGATCCTGAGCTGTTTACCGGTGGGAGGAGAGCTCAGAGATTATTTATTAAACTTTCGAGATTAAAATATGGATTTATCTTCACTCTCGTTTCTCAACCTGTCTGCAGCAGCGAGACTCGGAGGTGCTGACCTCCACGGTGGGTATTATAATGTAATAAGTCTCTTTTGGTCCACATTGACCAATAACTGGAGGGGAAACGTACAAAGGAAAGGGGGAAAAGAGGCAAGGAGACTGTATGACAAATGCATGTGGCCATCCCAGGTTTGAAACAAAGAACAGAGAAGTGAAAGACAGAGAGGGTGACTTCATGCTCTGATCAGGCCGCCATTACTTTTTTTTTTTTTTTTTACTGCTATATTAATACTCTGATTGTTGTATTAATAACATACCAAAAAAGTGATAAAGCAAAATTCAACTTTTTGAAATTGACCTATCTGATGATGGAGCTTCTTTTTATGTTCTGTGAGGGCTGCTCCACCTGTTTTTGTTCTCATGATTGTACGTATTTGTAATTCATACAATAAAAAGGTGGAAAAGAAGCTCAAAGAACTAACTAGCTTGCTGACAGTCAGTTAGCAACCAGACATCGCTAACAGAACAATAGGTCACACACAGTTTATTCAAAATCCATATTTCTACCTTCGACACTCACAACTGTCTGAAACTGATTCTAATTAAATCCTGTGAAATCTGACAAACAAATTACAAAAGTGTGGCTCAAATTGCTAAATGTTTTTGTCAAAAGACTAAGTGTAAAAAAAGAAAACAAAAGTGCCACAGTTAACATCGGCACACAGCCTCCTTCAAACACTCACACACAAACACAATACACACAAACTCACAGCAACCAATTACAGGGTGGCTTGGAATCCCATTTGCAATTACCAAGCAGCTTGATCCTGTCAGAGGATTGGATTGATCCCATTTATGTCATTTAGGTCCCTGGGAAGCAAGTATTTAATGAGGAGTTACTGCCACTCATTATGAAATGAGCACACTCATCATGCTTCAAGGTTACTGAGGTTATTGTACATTCAAAACCCAAACGAAGCCTCAGTAGAATCCAGAATATTTCTCTTAAAAATCAAAATTTTGTGAAAATTAATTATACATACATTATGCATAGTGTACTGTAAGTTTTAAATGGTTTTAATTTATTTTCATTTAAATGCAGTACATGTCTTTTACTCGGCTGCTCGCAGAAATTATAAACAGACCTCCAGCAGCTGCCAAATCTATGTTACCCACAAGCTGTGAAGTGCTTTTATTCATTTCTTTTTTTAAAAAAGGCAACATTTGTGCTGCATGTTAAAATGAAAAAAAAAAAAGTCCGCTCTCCTCAAAGTATTCACATTAACAAGGGTTTTAAACAAGACCAGCATTATTCTGCTTTGGATAACACTTAAAACAGAACAAAAGGAAACATTTGCTTGATCTGAAATAAAATGAGCATGAAACTATTAAGAGCATGGGAGTCTCCCTGAATTGCTTCCTGAATTGGGGACAAAAATGGTTCTCCTAATGAAATTAACTTCTGGTAAGAGACTGAAGAAAACCGGAAATGACACCAAAGGCTGAACATTTGTTCAGCTTCTGAACACCCATCAACCGCCCTGACCCAAACACCCTTATTATTCAATGTTCTGTCTAAATCTCAATTCACTTTCTGAACTGGCAGTGAACTTGGACACGCAATGAAATGCGGAGGAGCTCTATATAAGGCTGGGAAGAATGAGCTAAAAGTTATATAAACCATGTGGTTTGTACATTAAAGTACATACAGCTTATCATCATAAATACATTTTTCCCAGACGATTTAAATAAAATGTGATACATTCAGTATGAGACTCTGTGATGGTAAATACTTATGTCTGGAGTTCAAATGTTAATACACATTAAAGTGGCTGTGGCAGCAGAAAGATCAGCGCTTATCACACTGCACAGCTGATGCAGACTATATATTTGTGTGTGTGTGCGCTGTTCGCTCCATTTTCTCACGATAGCTGAACAATTTCAGGATCTTGTTTTGGGTGAAATATTTGCAGCTTGGTATTAGAAAACATGAATCCAGTGTTTTTCACAAGTACTTCGACGCCATCTGTCACCGCAGCGTGGACGGCCACCATGTTTCTGCAAACAGTAAACGACACGTGTGATGACTTTTTATTTCGACTTTTTAAACTTTACAGTGGCATTAATAATTTATTTTAAAAATGGTGTCACTTTATCACCCAGTTCTGTTTCCCTCAGGTCTACTGAGCTTTTTAGCGTCTTTCAGCTAATTGTTTTGCTTCTCTTTATAAGCTTAATGCTAGCAGCAGTAAGCTCTGACAAACCCTCTGTACACTACCTAACCAATACCAAACTGCAAAGAGACAAAGTGAGTGCCTAGCTGGTGGATATAAAACATCCTAAACAGCTAAAGAAACATAAACGTATGATAGTTTTAGGGGACAACTGTCCTAAAGTCAACAGTGTTTTGTATATTTTGACATATTTTTGCTGTTCCCAAGGAAAATTGAGGTCAGGCCAGAGCTTTAGCATCTGTTAAATTTTATTATATATTATTAGTTTGTGCAGCAGTTATTTCCATCATCCTTTCTGACCCCAATTGACCTGAAAGAGCTCAATGTAATCTCCTTATACCATAGTTGGGATTCTTTTTGCATTTTTTGAATGTCATCTTTTCAGTGCTTTTTCAGACTTACATACCATAAATTGGAGGGCTTTGAGCAGATGAGCCGTGTTTTATTGCTGCGGTTAACGGCTTATCTTAACATTTTTTTGTCACTCTGAGCATAAGCTTTGGACACAGTCTCTAATTTCCTATTTACTGCATGTAACAGCTCTGCTTCAAAGTCACATACAGAGCAGCCAGAATGTCATTTTCTCACTAATCCCCATATTAAAAACCCACTATCTTTTTTTTGCATCGGCAGTATTTTCCACATTCATGCGCCTCTCAGCCTTGCCTTTCAGCCTTGCATCACATCCTGCGCGGCCATTCCCATCTTAATTGCGCTGACAAGATCAAAAGTTCACTTAAACGTGCGTCCACACAAACAATCATATGCACATGGAAACTGTATGTGCGTGCGGAGAGAAGCTTCGCGGGCTCACAATAAATACGCAGAAAAATAAGCATCATGTGTAAACACACAGAGCAGCTTGGAGACAGACATCAATCACCCGCCCACGCCTGTCATAAAAACCCTCTCTCTCCCAGTCTGTGACGACTCACAAATAGATATAATATCCCGCAAGAATGACATCAACGAGCTGGTGGTAGAAAGGAGGACCCAAACACAACCAGTGTAATTAGGAGGCAACACTTACCCACACAATATTTCTATTGGATTCTTTTTTTTCAGCAAACAGACCCTGATGCATGTGAGTTTTTCCTCTGTGTTTGTTTTTGTCTGCAGGGGGAGCTAAAACAGAGGGATTTGGGGCAATAAATAAGCAAACCGAATTCAGCGACATGCAAGCATAACTAGAGCTGCAACTAATATGTATGATAAAATAATCTCTCAGTTATTTTTTCAATAAAACAAATAACTCTTTAGTCTATGCAATGTCAAAAAACACCCTGCAGAAGTTCCCAGAGCACAAAGTGACGTAAAATTGCTCATCTTGTCAGAAAAGCAGGCTTAAGGGCAAAGTTATTTACTTTGTAATAAAGTATGAAAAAATAAACAGGCAAAAATCCTTACAGAGTGGAATTACTGACTATTTTTTTGTTTACTTGATAAAGAACTTTAAAATGGCACTAATCGATATTTTTATTCACAATGGATTAACCTGACAGAGCGGTGTCTTTCAGCTCATTGTTTTGGTTTTCTGACCACAACTTTACCGTTTTGTTTCAGGCTCACTGCTCTCATCAACCTCGCTTTCAGTCAAAAAGCTGTTATAAACTTCTTGTCCAATCCCAAGAAGCAGACAGACAAAGTTAATGACTTGGTAACGTAATGGAGCAGCCAAATATGTCCTTCAGGAGTTGCTGAAGCTGAAAACAGAGTTAAAAGCATAGTGAATATTGAACCTACAAATGACAGGTGACAAGAAACACGACTCCAAATGAGTTACCCATATCGACATTATCATTTTGGTTTGTTGTGTTTACGGCTGCTGCCCCAAGTGACCAAAAATGTATAAAAATGACATACATACATAACATAATGAACACTTTCACGACTGAGAGCGCAGACATGCGTGTATGCAGGCGGGGCCCTGACAGCGTTAAGTCTTGAGCCCCTCATCTTGCCTTTAACCTTCAGCCCTACATGTCTGACCTCAACCCTTCACCCAAAGTTCATCTGTATCCGCTCCTTGGTCTCATTATATCAGCCTAACCTCAACCTGTAAAGAAGTGAGGCTTGGTCAAAATGACCTCATTTCACAAAAATGTCCTCAGTCTGAATCTCAAATTGGTCCTCACGGACACAGGCACACACACACACAGAGGCCTAAAATTACAGTGCAGGACAGTAATTTGGACTCTTGACAGGATGATTTAGCTTATGTGGAATTAATGGACACAGATGATGAATGAAAGATCAATTACTCATGTTGGATCTGATGATACTGTGTTTAAGCCTCTGCGCGGAATATCTGACAACATCTGCTGCATCCCTTTCTGAAACCTAATTGAATTACAAAGAGAAGGGGAGGACAGATTCTCATGCTCTTGCTTTCACAATAATTTGACGCACAGCTCTCCAAACATTTTTCACCCTCAGCAGAAAAGCTGTTCGCATCCTCTGGTAACATCGTCGCCCTCTCCCTCTGCACCAGCTCTCCCGTCCCAACAGAGCACCGCGAGCCAAAATCTGTTCTGATGTAACCATTTGATGCAACTACAGTCTCCACTTTGGTGACATCAAATCGAGTCCAGCGGATTTGTTTAACATAACCTTGACCCTAAAGCTGGGGATGTTTTCATGCGGTTGTGAAAAGACCAGCGTAACAGCTTGCCTCACACTCCTCTCACTGTTCCACTCATATTATGATGATCTCATAGTGTGGTGGCCAGGTCAGGCCGACTGCCTCTATGAAGCTGCAGGATGGCATCAGGGTGACCTGGTTAAAAGGGTGTCTACGGATTCACATCTACAAATTCTTCGCTTCTCAAAATGATTCATTTTGTTGTTTTTTTTCTGTTTGTATATGTACGTGGATTCAGTGTTTGTTAGATGCTTCAATGCTGCTCAGTGCATCTATCACAAATAAAAGAGAGCTACAATAAATGACTAAATTGAAATGAACTATGACGATTACAGCAGATGTTGACGTTGAAAGAACATCATCAATTCTGATCCCGTATCTATTCTTCTTGTGGATTTCAAGCTTTATCAAATTCCATAATACTCTAAAATAAAGACTATGCACTGTCGCCCTTGTCGCCGCTCTTGGCATGGGGAGGTTGTTGACAATCATATGACTTCAATGAGAAACTTGAATCAGTACCCTTTCCTCCCATTTCCCCCTCCCTACAGTGATAAGGAGAGTATTTTGTTTTTTATTTACTTTGCACCACCCACGTGCTCCAACATCACATTTTACCATTAGCTATCAAAAGTCTATTTTAATAGCACGATTTCCCACCAAATGTTGATGCTTAACAGTCGTATAGCCACCCACGAAATGATCAGTTTTGGAAACAGCTTTGGTACCCAAAGTTTTATTTAAAGTTTCATTTTTCTGCCATGGCTAAAGCTTCAGTTCCCAACATTACAGCTCTATTAAGCGAAACTTGTGATATGACCCACAAACCAAACTATGACACGTAACGTGGAAAAGTTACTTCTACTGTCAAACACCACTGGGAATCAACACAGTTTCAGTCGGGTTTTAAGAATTTTTATCTCATTGTGTTGTTTATCAGGTCTATATTTACATTGTATGGCTGCCTCCAAACAGTTCTCATGGCTTAGCGCTCAAGTAAACAACTGGATGGTAAATAAAGTCAAGAATCTTCCAGGAAATGGACCAAGACGGCAGATTAAACAGAACTAAAACAAAAGTGCAGTACGATAATGTTGCTCTGTGTCTGCTGGATGTTAGCTGTAGTTTTATGCTAATATCGTTATCTGTGTGTGATCAGTCTGTTTCTGTTTATGCTGCTGAGTCAGTCTGCCTGAATAATCATCAAAAACCTCTTAATACCACTTTAAGTCATTCTGAGCACAGCACAGGCCTCAACAAAGGAGCTGATAGCGTCGGAGCCAAACCGAAAACCGGCGAAAAAACAAATCTCGAATCCCATCCCTAATGATCCCATCCTTAACATGCTTTCACTTTGCACTGCTGACAAAAACACCCTCCTCTCATTAGAGCACTACGTACTGTTATTGGAGGAGAACAGGCACATCGCATTCAGTCAAACCTTATTTACACGTACATATAAACAGAAGAAAAAACCTGTGAATTATTGTCACTGACCATTTCGATGTGACCACTCAACATCCCCTCAACTTGCCATATCTACTCTTACTTAAGTCAGTAAACAGCAACCACAGCAAAACAAAACTGTCTAATCTGGTATTGAATCACACGTAGCGCTTCTAGTTAAAATTGAGATATTAGGTCGACTGTGGCGGCAGAGTCAGCACAGAGTGTTTTAATAAATGTCCCCAAGCAGCAATGATATCATACATATCGACTCAAATCTGCAATTTTAATACAGTGCAATATTTTCCGTGAAATATATCAGATTATTTCTTCATAATAGTACATGCCACGAGTTAACTCTCATATTCTCAAAGAAATTGAGGCGTACAGTATAGGTCGCTGAGCACTGAACGGGATGAACATTAACTTCCTACTGCATAATGTCCTATTACTTTTGGACGGCACCCAAGGCACGCTGGAACGAACCCAAGCGAATGTGCCTGAAAGTGTGACAAAACACACTCATTTAGACAATAATCACGGGGAGCATGTTTAGGGGTCATTAAATGAAAGCATACTGTGATGAGGAAATCTCACACACTAAGCTCCTGCTCATTAGAGGGACGCGTAGGACTCGACTAATTACTTTCAAAACGTGACAGGCCACGAAGAATGTGTCATAATCTGCCTCTTGAGGATTCGTGCACACCTCTGCACTGCTGGCTGTGACCCGTATTCGCGGAAAATGCCTGTTGAAAAGCCATTAAAAATAACTGCGCAGGTAAAAACAAAGTGCAGGCATCACTGACACTTATGTATCCACAGTAAAAGCCCTTGACAGAGCAAGTTTCTACAGTGGAATCAGCTAGATAAAGTGGATATTGAGTTAAGTGATCTTGAGCGAAACAAAACAGAGACAAAGGGAAGCTAAATTGGACTCTGGCTGCATAAGAGGGATCTAATAATGGAAATATTCACTGGTGATTAGACTCAATTAAATGGATGAGTGACTGTTTCCTCAAATGGGCAGTTAATGATAGGATTGGCTGCTGGATAACAACAAATCATTACACAACCATACGTACTGAATATGTGGATCTCATGCATCTGTAAGCATCTTTCCAGAGCCTGACCACTATATCGGCATATTATTGGCTGGTTTTAGCTTTGCCCCACGTGTCCCCACTAGTGGTTTGAATAAAAGGCACCAGTAAGTTTGCTGTTCTACTGTAAAATGTCATGCACAGTACAAATCTTGGTCACAGTTCTTTAAACATACATTGACTATTTTTGGGCCACTTGGAGGCAGCAAAAGCACGTTGCAAACATAACCCTGACAAATTTTCACTTTGTTTAAAGAGTTGAAATGGTGAACTTGATGGACACATTTACTTTTATACACATCCAGATCCTGTGGTATGACATTAGGATTCATTTGTGACATGTAAATCCAATATTTACTCACTTTCAGCTCCTGAGGGGAAATTCTTTAGCAGCTTCAGTGTGTTCACCTTTAAGTCGCTGACTTTGTGTCTGTCAGGCTTTGATAGCACATGGCGGGCTTATCACAGCCTTTTCGCTCGAAACAGCTGCCTGCTGCTGGACACGACGCTGATGAGAGTGGCGAGAGTGAACCAAAACAGTAAAGCTGCAGGCCGTAAAAACCAAAGCAATAAGTTAAAAGTCACCATAAAGCTACACACAGCTCAAGGAAGCTGCAGTGAAAATTCTCTGTGGGTTTGTGGATTCACTTTACAGGCAGTCATCTGATCTATTAGTAATCTACAAATGTTGACTGGAGCAGCTTTAATAACCTAATTAACGAGACCCTCATAAAAGAAAAAAAAAGATAGACTATTATTTATTTCTCTTAAACCTCAATGTCTATATTGTATTAGCACCAAAAATCCGTCAGGCTGTACATTATTTCAGCTAAGGCAAAGAAATACTGTTTTTGTGGAGTGAAAAAAAAATGAAAATGAAAATGAGAAAACATTCTTCGCTGATTGAGGGTGAAAAAACATCACTTCTTTTAAGATAAACTGCAAATGATGTCTTTTTTCTGAGTTTACAGACTGATCTCTTTCTGAGAAGCATTCGCATCTATAGCACTTTGTTTTCAGTCTGCTCCAAAAACATTTCTTGCTACTGGTTATTACATAACAGAAAAGTTCACAGAAGGTTTGGGAGGAAATTCAGGACGAATCTTGTCTTGTGCAGACTGAGGGAACAAATACGTGTCTTCGTGAATGTCTGGAGAAATACAGATTTTAGTGGTTGGACTCTCGACAAGAAAACTTTCCTTTAATGTTGAAACACGCTGTTTTCTTTTACCGACAGAGCTCGCACATGTTAAAAAAATTCAATTGGGAGATAATCTAAAACAAAAAGACATTTTTTTCCCTATTTTGCACTTGTCTTTGTTTGGTTTGTTACTAATTTTACATCGACAACTTGCACCTCTCGAGCCTCAGAATTATTATTAGATTATTATGCCCTTTCTTTCTTTGTAGTTAGCAGGGCTGTTATTTTTATAGGTTGTTTTTTTAGTGTGTTGAGTGTGTAGGCAGAACCATGCTGCGTCTGAGCGATCAACCACCTCAAACAGCAGTCTGATGGGGCTGAATGGGGCAGTGTCCACGGGGTTACATCAAATGGCATTCATGTGTCTGCCATAATAATCATCATTACATGCCATTCAACTGAGCCACCCCCTTTGGCTCATGGAGAGTTCCGAGGCTTTCTGATTAAGCTGTTTGCTTGTTAGTTCAATGTGTGAACGGCGCCTTGTTTAGATGTGATAAAATAAAAAAAAGAGCGATAAAGGGGAAGACAAGGAGGTCAGTTAGCGTGTTTGTTCCTTTTTTTTTTTTTTTCTAATTTCATCCGAGGAGGACTGACTGACTCTGCGAATTTCTCTTTTTTTCCATCAGCACTTCGCTTTAACAGTCATACAATCTGACGCATTCACAGCTGGAAGCTGCTGAGTCTGACCACAGTCTTCCACTCTTGGCCACTGAGTAGCAATGGTGGACTAAGTGCTTCATCTAAGGGCACCTTGAACGCAGAGGAGAGCGTTTCCATCGACTGGGATTCAAACCGGCACCCCCCCTCTCATCACCAGCCGGCATCTCTAACCTCTGAGCTCCCGCCGCCTCGCCAACGTGCGCGTAATCAAATAGTTGCAGCTCTACAGTAAGCACTCTACAGTATGCATGTGTTATGCAGAGTTCCCCTTGGATGAGCATTAGGTTTTACTTGATCTCACTGCCTTAAGCTTCCCATGTGCGTCATCCCGAGCTCCCATCAAGCAGAAAGAAGTTTTCACTGTATAATATTGTAAATGATTAAAAATAGCACAGGGAAGCATGGTTGAAGGAGGGGAGGGGAGCTGGAGTGGGAGGGATGGAATCTTAAATGGCTGCAAATATGCTGTCTTGTATGTCTAAGTATTTATGGACTCATTATGTCGTCCTTTTGAAGTTAAAACACACTCTCCTCTGTGAGGCAGAGAGACGGACAGAGACAGAATGAGAGCAGGAGAAAGGGAAACATTCACGGGGGGTCGCGCCGGAGAAGACCAGATGCCAGACGCCTGTTCTCGTTAAATTCGACCACGTCAGGCCGGTCATTGTTTAACACTTGTATCAAAATAACAAGCGTAATTCATTTTGCCCACTTGGCCATAATATAATCTGGAATCCGCTGGGTTTGTGTGATAACTGTCTCATTGCCTGACTGGCTTGATGCAAAGCGCTATTGGCAGAATTCTTCTACAGGTATGCGGTCTGACAACATAGCGTCCTTAGAGAACGGTGGGGGTGTTGGATCAGAGTGATGCAAACAGACAGAGTGTCATGGAATATGAAGCCTGGAAGGTCAAATTTAAGTGAAAAGAGAAAAAAAAAAAAATCGAGTGTGCGTGTGTGAGGGTGAGTAAGCTTGGGAGGAGGAGGCGGAGTACAAAGAAGGTGGGAGACGGAGATGAGGCGCAAAAACTTGGCGAGGGGAATGCGAAACGCTACGCAGAATGTAAACCAGAAAAAGAAAGAAAACAAGAAAGGTGTTTTCTCAGAGGAGAAATGTGGAGAGAAAAAAAACACAGCCTACGTTCTTATCATACAAAAGATGCAAATCATATACACAGAACGAATTACTCCGGGCTGTGCAGATAATTCTGCAGATATGAGAAAATCATCAAGTCATCTAGAAGCCGAGGCACCTTGTAAAGAATTGAACAAGTCAAATGAGCGCTTGCTGGGTCAATTTTTCTTTCTCAGGTGACCCTGGAAAGAGGCCTGAGCCCAGCGGGACGAGGTGGCACCTGCCAAGACTGAAACAGAAAAAACATTCAGATTTTTGCTGAGCAACTTTCCCATGATTGTTACTATTAATGCTGTAGAAACACAGAGCCAGTTGCCCGTGGCAGGAGCAAGACACAAACATGACCGAAATGGTGATTCAGTGTCTTTCTGCGAATAAAAATACAAGCCTCTGTCTCCTCCGCTGTACGTCTGCTTCGTGTGACAGACTTGCACCGATCTGCAGCCTCCCATTTTCTTGTCTTTATCTCTACTATCATGTTGTGAACCTTTCTCTATTCTCCCTCCTCCTTGCTGCGCCTGAGAGCGAAAGACAGCAGCAAACAAGCCGGACAAGGCTGGCAACACAAACAATGATAACATCGCGTGCACAGTCCCAGCAGCCGAGCCGCAGCCTTGCATATATCTGCTGCCTAATTAGATCTGCATGTGATCTAATCTTTGAGTTTTAATCCTTGGGAAAGCCAAAAAAGCCCTCCGACAGGAAATCTGTACAAAGCAGATAAGCGAGCCAGGTGTAATTAATGGAAACGTACAGTAAAACGTCTTTTAAAGGTTTCAGGACACACATGGGCACTGGCAGAAACAGTTATTGCTAACTGTAAGTTATCAGGTGCAAAGCAGCCTCGGGGGACGCTAGCAAGCACTCCTTTTTTTTTTGTGTGTGTGTCCTGGCTGACAGCAGGAGCATTAACTAATCTATAGCTGGGAGTTAAGTGCCTCATGAGTAAAACAAAGAGATCCTTATCCTCTCCCACTCAATGTTCATTTATTCAGCTTGGGCAAACTATAAATTAATTGCAAAGTTGTGACCTGCTGGCTGTTGTGGGTTCCCAATTAGTCCATGTTTTTCACCCACTGAGATCTTTCCTCTCAGTCCTGATACCGTTAAGCCGGTCCACCCCACTGTGCCGCTCCAATGCTTATCACAGCAATCACCACAGAAACTGAAAAACCCAGTGAGCGGCTTTGGCTCCCGCGCCTTTGCATATCTGTCGGAGAACAGTAGAAACGATGCGACGCCATCACTCAGACATGGGCTTTAATTAAATAAAGTTATATTATTACATTCACATTTGCATTACCTTCGACATTTCTTCAAACATAAATGAACTCTAGGATAAACACTCAGGATGGTATCGAATTCAAAACCAATATTTCAATATTTCAATCATGACGAGCGGCGCACAATATGCGACTGCTCTCATATCATGTTTGCTTTATTAGGAGTATAATCTGATAATGTCTCTGCAAAAGAAAAACATGCAGTAGATACAGCACAGAACCTCTTATATCAACTTTTGCGTAGAGGCATACTTTCTAACCTATGGCCTTTCCAGTTGAGGGCCCCTTTTGAAACTTAAGCTTTGAGGCCCATTTGAACTCCAGCAAAATACTGAACCTGCCTCACACACAGAGGAGAAACTCTGAAGATCTCTACTAATGACATATAAAAGGTATTCAACGTTGAATAATAATTGTCTAACATGTTTTTCCACAAGAAAGTTCAATTCCATTGTTAAAAATGAACTATATACCCATGTATCCTCACTGAAAAACCTAAAATGAATCAATGAGTTTGTAAATATTTTTCATTTCAAGAGTTTATCTGCTGGATAAGAGATGTTTTCTTCTTCACTGTAATGTCTGTTCGCAGTGTATATGAACTGAAGGTGTCGAGTTTCCACATGACACTTCTGCAAGTTGCATTTTGGATCATGACCGGCTTCAAAACTAGAGTGTGTGCATACAAGCTGCTTTTGCATAATTCTGATTGAAGTTAGTTGATTTTTGTGTATTTACATATTCAGTAACAATTACTTTATATAGCAGTTTTTGTTGTTAGTGGCAGAGTTGACCGTTAACCGCACCTGACGAAGGAAATGAAAGGAAATGATGCACGCACACAATCCACCGTTACTGTTTGTAGTTTTTCATATTTCATTGATATCAGCCTCCCTGTTTACTCTTGGCTCTCTTCACACCGTGTCAGAGCTGTAATAAGTTCCCGCTAATGCAAACAGAAAACTTTTACTGTCGCTGCTTCACATTAAAAGCTTTCAAGTGGCACCAAATCAGCCAGGACAGATATGTTAAGGATCACAACTCTGAAGTGAGCACAGAGAAAGTTTCCCCCTTTAAGTAATGAAAACAGCCTTGAAAACAGCATCATGTGCAGCGAAGCTCGAACATCCAGGTGAAGTAACAATAAGCAAAACAGACTGTTGAGTGGAGGGGGGAATAAAAAACGTGATATAACAAGTTCTCCTTGAAACAACACATTTAACTACTTAAAGCTACATTTTGGGAAACAAGGGCTTTGATCGTGTGACGTGGCAAACGCCCCGAAACGGCAAAATTAATTTAGCTCTGACAAAATGAGAACAAGTCAGCTTCTTAGCCACAGTTAGTATGCACTTAACACTCCTGTCCCTCAGTCGCTGTGGGTGAAACTGCAGCGGTGCGAGCCAAAGGGGGGCACAGCGGGGTTCACAGGAAGGCAGCCTTGTCATCAGAGGTGGGAACACACGATACAGCCACCTGATACTGATACTGTTGTCAGAGGATACATTATGCAGCGTCGCTCCACAGCGTCTGCCACCTTTTTTAAAAAAAATCATCTGGACTTCACAATAAAAAAGTTTTGTTTTTAAACTGGTGTTTGGCCGTGCAGGGTACACACAGTCTCAGATAGTACAATAAGTAGTAAACACAGCTGTTCAAGCGTGCAGATGGTTCGCGAGCACAGCGTGAACTGAGAAACTGACATCATTGGAGAACTGACCTGAGGATGCCGACATTATTTTAGAGGAAAAGCAAGACACAGACATGGCCAGGTGTTTGAGATGCAAGTGAAGCAAAGTAAAAAAAAAAAGAGCTTGTTACCCGGTTTCAACTTTTCAGTATTTGTCTTTAAGAGACTCAAGTACATTCTTTCCTTAAGCTCTGTTCCGGCACAATAAATTTAACCCAAGAAACCCGTGCAGTCTTGATGCGGATCCGTGCGGCCCTGATTAAGCCTGGTCTAAAGGATTACAGTTTCTCACAAAACAAGCCTTTCAAATGGCTTCGCTCATGATGAAAATAAAACAGGATGCTGCGAAATCAACATCTACTGTACAGCATCTACAGAAGGGGATTTGTTTTCTTTTCACAGTCATCTCTTTATTAAGCTCTTCAGCGCTGAGCCAATTTCCGTTTAGAATCTCCAAACAAAGCCAATGGATATTTAGAAACCTAAAACGTTCATTTTAATTGGAGACACATGCAAATACCACTTAATTCTGCATTAATGTCTCAAAATATTCATTACACTAAGAGCAATAGCACTGTGGCAGATACCAGGGGTGCAGCGAACGATCGGAAAGAACATCCTGCCGGCACGCGGCCAAGTCATGCAACGCTGAAAAAGGATAAACTCTATGTCACACTCAAAAACAGACAGGGGTTTATTGGTTTACTTTGCAGCGGCACAACTCAGCCCACCGAGGTTTCAGTCTGTCTGTCACTGACTACGAATGGTACAGCAGGTCAGTCACTGTTTAAGCCTCCTGTGCTGCTGAATGTGTAAACGGATCTGTCTCCAGGACGATAGGCACAAAGCAAACAAAGACGCTGTGACAAATAAGAGGCTTCACATTGTCTTTCCATCTTTAAAAAAACAACAACAACAACAAAAAAAACGTGTCTTCGCCCTCTTCCGTTCTCATTGGCTAAACTCGAGCTGACAACATGTGAGCGGAAAGGATCGTGATGCCGTTGTTGTTGTACTACTGATACTGCTGACACTTACAGGGTCGCTACGTGGGCCAACAAGGACTGCTGTGCTTAAAAATTCAGACGATAACCCCCTTTTCACAGCATGTCAAACCACTGTATTGTCTTCTTTGACATTCAGGATATGTATGGCTCTGGTTTTAACGTAGCAGAGAAGCTAAGAGTGTCGTATCAAAGGCTAAATCTACAGGATAAAAACAGACATCGTTTCTGTTCCAGGTTTGGTATTCTTGTGCTGATATTGAAATAAATCAAAATAAAAACCCCCTCACGTTATATTCCAAGAGCTAATGCCCCGCTCTTGCCAAAACGGTCAGTTGTGATGATTTCTTGTTGGCATATTTTGTTTTTTCTTTAGTGCAAATTGAAAAATCCCTTTATCTACAACAGAACAGGTACGTTTAAGATGATTTATTGGCATCAAGCTCCCGGCTCTGATTCTGCTGTATCCAGCCATGCAGCTCAAACCGCTCACCATGTGTAGTTGGCTTCATGCTCACTCGCTCGCTGGCCATTTTGTGCACCGACAGAGGGTTTGGCTGCGCAGAGACAGCAGTGCTGCTGCTGTCTGCAATATGTGGCCGCAGCGCCTGCCAGTTTCTCCACTGAGTATATTTCATTACTCATTATTGAATGTATCCCCTAGTTGTTGGACTGCTGTGCCATCTCTAACAGCGTTTAGTTTGTGCCAAGAAAATTTATGCCCACTTGTTTTTTCCTCGGAGGGGGTTCGATCTATTCAGCGACTGGAAATTGAATTCTGTGCCGACGCAGAAGGTGGCAATTGAAGCCCACTTCTGAAAGTTTAGACCGGTCGTTCAGTCCAAGCCCAAATATGGGGTTGCGTACCATCTCGTGGCGTCAAGTTCCCACAGATAAGAGCCAGAAAAACAAAACGCTGACAGCCCGGCCGTCATTCACATGAAACATTCCAACAGTGATGAAAGTATGAATGGAAAAGTTTTGATACCAATCAATATGTCTGCCAGTTTGCATCCAATTTGCCAATGGATTTTTGAGAAGACAATTATAATAACCTCAAGTTAGGCACACACGTCTTCAGGAACTTGAATGGAAAGTAGAAAATGCTCCTCAAAGGCATGAACTTGCGTCATCGGCCTACGTAGGGCTCGTTAGTATTCACGGACAGTTTCGCAAGACGCAATTAAGCTGGGGTTTTTTTTCAGCTCCTTTTGATCCTCAGACGTCGGACCTCTTCCTCAAGACGCTCGGTTGGAATTCGGCGTAGAGAAAAAGACTTGAGTCGCCTGATGAGCCGAGTAAACAAGCGGCATTTTGTGCCTGCTAACGCTTGACCACATGCGACATTAAAGAGCTGAATATGCAGATAATGTAAGTTAACCGAATGCTTGATTAAATCCCTGCTGCTGCTTTATGACCTCCTTACATGTGATTAGCCGTAATTAAGGGAACAACTTCAAAGATGCCGTTTCCCTAAATTTATCTCTCCTCTTGTTCCACGCTTGGTTTGATTTGTTTTGTTGAATTTAAACAGGCAACTCCATGGCTTCACACTCTATTTTTTTCCCTTTTTTTTCAGTTTCAGAAACAAATCCTGTGTAAAGACAGCTCGGCTACAGCTGTCAAAGTACTCAGAGTATTGCAGGGCTGACTGTGTTTTTTACCAATTGCTGATGATCATAAAGTATTGAGGAGGTTTGCAGGAATCTCAGCAAGAGGCAATCATATCCCTGTACAGCCTAGATAATGCTTAATATTCCTCATGGAGGAGTGGGAGTGGGGGTGGGGACGGCTCTCGCTCTCGCTCTCTATCCACATGATTGAAATCTATTCTGACCCGAACATTTCTGCGGTAAGTGAAATGGTAATGTCAGGAGTGTGTTTAGCAAATCACCCCACTACAGCCTGCAAATGATGACAGCCATGATATGTGGAGCTGCCAGTTTCGTGTGTGTGTGTGTGTGTGTGTGTGTGTAAAGCCACTTGGGTATCCTCTCTCTTTCTCTCCTCATCTCTCTCTCTTCTGACTTTTTAAATTATGAGCTTTTTACCACATTCACCGAGCGAGACAAACACTGCTGTGTCAATGTTGTACAAACTCGGGGGGAAGCAGAGTTTAATCAATTTAATCCACAGCCCATATCATAATTAAATTCACTGTGAGGTGGTGTGTATAGTAAAAATAATAATAAAAAAAACACACATACACACATATGGCACAAGTTTCATCATTAACTTGGTGATGCGTTCAAACGTCTCTGTTGTCATTCTGATTATTAAATTAAATCTCCTGGCTGGAGTATCGTCGATAGTGGTCCAGCCTGGGAGGCATTAGTGTGTGAGAGCCGGGCTTTCCCCGTGGCTTCAGACTGTGTCAATAATCACTATAATGTTTCTGTCTCTTCGCTTTGCCCTCCTCTGAGCCGGCGTGCTCGGCTGTAGGTCAGTGAAATGAAATCCGCCGCAAAAAAAGTGGAGGAAGTCCAGGTCGTTTTGGACCGTCCATTACGACAAATCGGAACATTCAGAGTCTTTGTTGTGATTTTAAAGCGGGAGGAAAAAGGGGCAAAGACAGACAATAATAACCTCTCTTAATTGAAGGTTGTGTTGCGGGTCGACGTAGTTGTGTGTCATGGCATCTTCATGGTGCCTCGGATTTAAAATGACCGGCAAAGATGGAAAAAAATAAAGAAATAAAAGCATTAAAATAATAACAATAATAATTAAAAAAATGTTTCGTTCATTCACAATAACAAAGCGCTTGAGCGACACAATGTATCATCCCGGAGCGGCGCCTTTTTTGTATTTATTTTATTTTAATTCACAAAAATCCGTGTTGTCACTTTAAAAAAGAAAAAAAAAAAAGTGACAAGTTTTTGTTTTGGTTTTTTAACGCTCGCGCGCGCCCCGCTCCGTCTCCACGCGCGCACAGACGCACGCACGCACACCTTTCCCACCTTTTTTTGTCTCTTTTATCTCCTTTTTTATCTCCTTTTTTTTTTTTTTTACTTTTTCACCTGCGTTCCGGAGCTTCTTGTTCCGATACACGGAGAAGATGACCAGCAGGTTGCCCAGGATGTCGACGACGATGGTGAAGATGAGGAAGCAGCCCAAAGTTGTGGTGACCCAGGGCGGGCGGTTCAGGACGGCGTCGCTGGGGTCTGCCGAGGAGCTGTTCAGGTGATGAGACCCATTTATAACCATTGTACACAGCCGCTGAACTTTTTCTCAAACCGGGGCCCAAATGCTCAGCGCGCTCCCCCCCCCTCCTGCCCCGACACCTCCTTCCTCGCTCCCTCCACCTCACAGCCCGGGTACCGGCGGTGGGATACTGTCGCCTCCCGCGGCTTTCATCCTCATCCTCTCCACGTCTACTTCTACTCCTCCTTCTTCTTCTTTTCCTCCCGGTAGTCTCTTCCTCTCTCTGGCCGCCTCGGTGTCACTCCTGCGCCGGTGTGCCATCCACTTTGTCGGTACGCATGTGCGCCACGGAGCCGCAACTTCCAACCTTCCCAGCATGTGATCAAACAGTCCGGAGAGGAGCGGTTTTATTCTGCGTGGGGGGTGTGGAGAGGGGAGAAACAGCGCCGCCTTGCGGTGGCCGACTGCAGCAGCAGCAGCAGCCGGGGCGCCCTACTTCTTCTTCCTCCTCCTCTTCTTCTTTCTTTTTCATTTACCCTGATGCGTGTTCATTCATGGCTGCGCGGTCGCTCGCTTTGCTGTATTTCTGCGGCCCATTCATTATCTTTTGCGAGAATCATTCATGTTTTTTTTTCTTCTCTACTGTTTCAGGAGGAAGAGAAACGCCCACGAAAGATGCGAGGACAACCAGAGACTCTTGTTTCAGGCTGCGTGGATGCTCAAGCATGAAGGTGACTTGGAGGGGTGATTTTTTTAATTATCCACATTTATATTTCACAGGTTGGCGCAGGCGTCTTAATTGAATTCACAACTTCTGTTTTGCCAACGTTTACCCACACATTTGTCACTGGAAATGCTTTCATATATATATATATATATGTGTGTATATATATATATATATATATATATATATGTGTGTGTGTGTATGATGATTAACACATATATATAACACTGATTTTATTGTGTTATTCTGAAGCCGTAATATCACCACCGACCCTCCCATTATGCAGATTTATAATCCTTGAATGAAGAATAAAATAGTTTTGTTTGTGCATCATCCCAAGTTTCCATATAAAGAATGGCCATTATGCTATTGTTAGTTAATGATGTTTACAATAAATGGGTCACCCCCCCCCACACACACACACACACACACACACTTACACTCGTCAGCCTCTTGAGCTGTCTCAGAAAATGAAAGTTTGACACAATAAAACTCAGCTAATGGTTCCTTTTAATCAGGAACTTTTGAGGACGCTGTAAAAAAAAGACTTGAATGGTCTATCTACAGACGGGTGAAAAGGAAAATCTGCTTTCCACACAGGTGCACTGTGTGGTATAATTAAGCCATTAACATCCAATCATGCTCTGTGGCATGCACAAAAAGACTGAGCAGGCCCAGTTGATTCTGATTTTGCATCAAGATGGAAACAAGAAAAGATCTGAGTGACTTTGAAGGGGGAAGGGTTCATTGTTGGAAGGCAGGAGCTTCAGAAACAACCCGACTCGTGTTTCAGCAGCGACTAACGTGACGTCTGTGTTCAGATCTGAGGTAAAAACTTCAGTAAACTCTGGTCGACGGAGCTCATTTGATCAGCTCGACGCTCGTGCGTTGGTGTGATATGTAAAGAAAAACAGGAGATCAACTCTTAGATGGAGGGGTCACTGCGAATCAACAAAAAGTTGTGAATGATCACCTTTAGCTGATGATGGATGATGAAACGTTTCTATGGGAAGGGTCCCTTCCTGGATGACAAGGCCTCCATCCATACCGCAGGAGGGGTCACTGAGTGGTTTGATGAGGATGAAAATGATGTGAATCTTAAACTATGACCTCCACGGCCAACAAATGTCAACCCAAGCATCCTGCCAAGTACTGTTATTATAGACATATATTTCATTTGATATGAGCAGAGCAATGTCTTCCTTTTTAGCTGGTCACCCCTCAAAAATGCAGAAATGCAGACTTGCAAAACATCACATTATCAGCCAAAAACTGATTATTTTATTAATTTTCAGAGGTCTAAAGGAGGAAATATTAACAAGTTAAGAAAAAAAAGCAAAGATTAGAGAAGTGTCTAAAAAATAAATCACATTAATGTTTCCTGCTATTTTCTTACTTATTTCACAACCTCTTTGATTTATCTCACAAGAAAACCACTGATATTGTGTCGTCCCTGATTGATTTTCACTTGCATGTTTGCGTCATTTGGGAAACTATGTGACGCAGACCTTGCTCCAGTCAGACCTGTCACTGGCTTGCTGATGGATCTATAGTCACTGACGGCGGTAAGTCAGAGGCCATCCTTTAAGCTGATTTACAATAATCAGCATGTTCCTCGAGCACGCTAACAAATAAGAGCATCAATACGTTTTCAGTTTTGTGGATGCCGAAACGATCGAGAAGTCACTCTGTCATCAAGCAAACAAACAGATTGTAAAGTCTGATTATTCGATGTCGGTGAGGGTCGGGACCTTCCCTATGGAGTCGTCATCGTGCATGTTCACAATATGCGTCATTACACGGCGGCCAGGCCCTGACTTTGCTTTTACTCCAAGGAGACTCTCATCTTTTCTCCCTCTCCGTCGCCTCGCAGCATGATTATGTTACCACTCAACAACATCCCAACATGATTAGCCCTAATAATCCCAGGCCGCCTTTTGAACTCGTCCTTTATCCTCCGTAACGTTGCCCTTCCGACGTGTAATTTTAAGATACAAACAGCCCATTATCCTAAATTATTTGTGAGTTGCATTCAGGCAAAATATCGTCATTATCTCGCTCTGTGTAGCATCTCAGGTCGGCCTGTTCCTCCGCTCTGCTCGCACACAGTGATCGCCGCGATCTTTAGTGCGTTCACAAAAAAACATAACGGAGAGCCCCGACATGTGTCAAAATAAAGCAAAGGCTGATTTGGAATCAGTGTAGAAGTTCGAGAGATGCAGCAAACATTGTCAGAAACACTAAATGGGCACCGCCCTCCAGTCAGGAGGGAGAAAAAGACTGAATCTTTGGGTGTCATTTGTGCTGTTCAATTATTTCTATTTCACTTGACAGGGAAAAAAAAAGCTTCAGTGATATCAGATGAACATTTGGAGCTACGCCATTAAAAACAGCTCTGTGACTTAACAATTACACTTTGTGGAAAATGTATTGCTCTTTTTTTTTCTTCCTGGAAATGAGCAGATTATAAGTCTTTTTATGGCTTACATATTTAACAGTGAAAGATTCATTGCTGTTAATTAAGCCCAGTTTCAGCCCACCCTTGGGTCATCATCACAGTGAAGTGAGATCTCCGTTATTTGAAGTTAATAAGCTCTAATCTCATCAAACAAACATCTTCCAGTTGCAGCAGTATCGTCTCATTTTTGATGGAGACAGAAACCACAATGATACTGCTGTTTTTGTGACACGTTTTGGACGTATTTGTGGAAACAGCCTTTAAGCATCGGGCCTCTGGGTGGGCGGCTCTCCTGGCAGTAGTCGACTTGATATTTTAGAGCCTGTCGCATCAGTGCCGATTCCCATCAGGCACCGCTTTTCATTCATGTTAGTTCGACACCTGCCGAGGCACTGACAGCTCCACCGACCGAAGCACGTCACATTTTTTTGTTTGTTTTTTTTCACTCCTTTTTCAACAAGCCCACGTAGCATTCGTCATGTAGTTAGTCACGTTTCGCTGTTTCCCGCCAGATGTTACTTGTCACCGATGTTTGCTCAACCCCCCGCAGGGTCACTGTTAACTCCTGCACGCTCAGGATCAAGATTAAGATTTATTTCGCCCGTTTTTCAAAATTCTCTGTAGAAGAAGTCTTGAACTCTGCACAGATGGGATTTACAGGAGAGACACTGAAGATTTTAGGAAAGAAACATGCATTAAATATCTTGTATATAAGTAAAAACTGATTATTAGAAAGAAAAATAAAACAATGGGCTATTATTAATGAAGACAGTGTCCCAGTACTGTAAAGCAAATGAACAATTTTGAGGTTTGTTTTTATTAAATTTGAACTTAGACTGACCAGAAACGAGCTGTAAAATCACTACAGGCTGCAGCTAAACTTTTCTTTGTCTTGTAAAAACATTTAAGTGTGTTTTAGTTGAGAATTAGAATCCAATAAGGTGTTCATCACCTGCTAATATATTAATAAGTAGATATATGCTAAAGATTATGATATTATTAAAGTTTTATGAGTAACATTTAGACTAATTGCAACAGTTTTACTCAGGTGGAACTGATCTAAATGAATATTCTGTTGATATTACAAACTATTTTTAGTGTAAAAAAAACATCAAACTATCTCTTCCTGTATATCAGAAGCTGAGACTTCCTGTATCCAACTTCAGTTCCTTGTCGGAGCCCCACGATTCGCTGTTTTCCCCGCAGTCCCTTTTATAAGCATCCGGAGCAGCGAGACTTTTATCTAATGGATAATTGAAGCCGTTTATGAATCAGTAATTCCAGCGGTGGAGGAGCAAGCATAGAAGATGTAACCCGGCCCACGACAAGTAATGAACAGGCATCTGAGAGGGAGAGAGACATATCTGCAGGGGATACTGTGTTTTGTTTTGACTCTCATGCTTTTAGGAAAGCACAGCGCCGCTACAAGGGTTTACTTTTACTAAAATGGTCTTAAAGAGTAAACCAGATAATGCGCCTGTGAACGCTTGCTTTGTGCCATGTTCTCACTTTCTTCTTCATTCTTTAGAGGAACATTGGAGGTAAAACAGAGGTACTTTTTTTTTTTGCAGTTTATGAGCCACTTTTGAATTTAAAGCGAACTGAATCGACGGAGAGTTGGAAAAACAGAGAAATGTTGCTTTGCTGTCTGCTTATATAAAATAAAATACCTCCCGGAGAAGCTTTTTCACTTCATTAGCGGCCTAAAAGAGAGAAAATTGAAAAGACACACAGAGAGAGGGGTCGACAGAGAGAGGGAGAGATGGAGGGAAGGTGTGCGGTAATGTTTCGACACGCCAATCAGAGACTCAGGTTCAAGAGTGCCATTATGAGTTTCGTGTCGGTGGGGGAGGAGAGGGGATGAAAAGGGGAAGGGTGAAAGAGGGAGAAAAAGGAGAGTGGGAGAGAAGTGCAGGGTGTGGGGGAGGGAAAGGGCAGATGCACCCGTGATGAGGACAGGAGGGTGCAGAGAGGACCCCCTCCCTCCCTCCTCCCCTTCACCCCACATGCTCACACACACACACACACACACACACACACACACACACACACTCATTTGAGTGAGCTGTCAGCAAAATGAAGGAGAGGAGACAGAAGTAATGTAATGAGTGCGGTCTCGACACAACCCCGTCATGTCCCTGCTGCTTCACTGGTCATCACTACATCCCACAGAGAAACAAGAGTGTTTGCTTTTATCTGCTGTTGCCCCCCCACCACACACACACACACACACACACACACACACCCCAATCCATCCGCCTCATCCTCATCCTCCACTTGGCCAGTTGCCATGACAACAGCGGAGCTCCACCCAGGAAAGAGATGTGTGCGCCGGTAGAAAGAGGATTATTGGGGTCAGTGGTCTCTGCGTGTGTGCGCCTCTCGCTCTCACGCACAGACACACAAATGCACGCGGCACACCATCACGCACAAATGCACGTTAACAGTGCAGCAACAATTAGGCCTTTTGTTTTTGGGGGTTGTTGTTTATTTAATCCGTGGAGTCTCACCACCCCCTCTGAAGTTTGAACTGAAGAATTTATTTCCCACTGACTGACTGTCTTTCATGGGTTGGTATTAACGTCATGGTAGGGATTGTTGTCATTTAACTTTTTTTCAGGATATTTTTGCACTGTTTTTACACTTTGTTTTTAAAACCAGTGATCGGGTTTCTCATTTCCTTTAAAGGGCCACTCCAGTGATTTCCTCTGCGTCTTGTGAAATCCATCTATTAAAGAGCAAACCTCATTTTCAGCTTTGCAACACTGAATTTTCTAAATGTATCCCAAGGGGTATTAAACGGCTTAAGAAGTAGGGGCTCTTCTCAACCCATAAAAACAAACCACATTTGGAGATACGTGGCTTTAGAGAGTTCAAATCTAAAAGTTTAAAAAGTTTAAAAGATTGAAAACTAAGCCTAGCTGACTCAACTAACAATAATAATTATCACTTTTATGTAGGCTAGGCTAGATAACACTAAAAAGCTCCTTTAAATTCGTAGAAATGAGACAGTAAATGAGGGGGAAAAAGAGTTAGATCAAATTATGTCTGGCTGATGATTGTTGATTCACGTGCGGCTTCTCTCTCCACCTCACTGAACATGGTCACAGTCAGTGTGTTCTTTAAATGATTTACTACTAGAAGTTGTAAATTTTGCTGAAGGGGAAGTGGTTAAATGGACAACAGAGGCCCAAATGTGGGTCATTTTCTCAGACTCGATAAAGGTCCTCTCAGGCCTCAGAGGACCGTTCTCACATCCAGACGGGCGCTCTGCATGACGAGGAAACTGATCTTCAAAAATCGAAGTTTAATAAACTCCACTCTTCTTCATTTCATGCCTTTTTGCGCTGGCGTCCTCCCTTCTTCTGTGTCTGCACATCCCATATAGGAATTATTCCAGCAGCACTCACGGCTCATTGGGCACATTATTGTACACAAACACTACAATGGTTCCTCCACAAAGACACACCATCATCAACGGGCCCAAACCTCATCAAGACGTTTAACGCGGCTCCGGCTGACGTGTTGTGACCAGGCCGGCTCAACAAGCGTCTTTGTTTTCCAGGGTTTGTCTCCCTCTCTATTGTCTGTGGAGAATCATTGTGGGGCAGACAGCTGAGGTGGGTTGATGTTAATATCAGCTCAGAGTCTCTTTGTATGGCTCAGACATGTCTGGGTCTGAGGTGGGGGGGGTGGGGGGCTCTCGGCATACTTCTCATGAATGACTGGGCTGAATTTTTTTGGACGCCGAGCGCTGTGTAGACATGTTTAAACAGCACGTTAGCCTCTTGTTAATCACCTTCATCCACCCTCTGCCTTCGTCTCTTCTGTTTGATCTGACTTGATATTTGAGGTCTCTGATATTTGCATATTGCACGAGGAACATCCACTTGCATTTATTAACGGCCCTGTGCACACAGTCTGTGCAAACAGCCAATCACAGCTCTGAGGTGTGTTTGATGAAAAACTAATCTTGCTGTCAAAACTTGGATTACACTGACTGTTTTAACTTTCGGTCAGAACAGTTTATGAAGTGTGTGTGTGTGTGTGTGTGTGTGACATACAGATAAGCAGTGGCAGGATGTAATAAAGTACATTTGCGCAAGTATAGTACATTTTATGAAGTTTATAATTCTTTCTGTCTTAGAGGAAATATTGTACTTTTTACTCTACTTCTAACTACTTTAGTTACTTTTAGAACAGATCGACAGAGGATGCAGTCTCCATTGCACTTCACACAGCCCTGACCCATCTGCAGCTTCCTAACACCTACGTGAGGATGCTTATTTGTGGACTTCAGTTCAGCCTTCAACACAGTGATCCCGGACAAGCTGGTACTGAAGCTCCACAACCTGGGACTGCCCTCATTGCTGTGCCATTGGTGGTGAGAATCGGGGACAACACATCCTCTACACTGGTCCTGAGCACAGGCACACCACAGGGCTGCGTGCTCAGCCCAGCCCTCTTCACTCTCTTCACCAGTGACTGTTCTGCCATCCACTCCACAAACACCATCGTGAAAGTTTGCAGACGACACCACCATAGTGGGCCTCATATCGGACAATGATGAGACCCACTACAGAGAGGAGATCCAGCACCTTACTCAATGGTGCTCAAACAACAACCTTGTTGGACTCTCCCCTCAGCTCCTGACAAACTTCTACAGGGCCACAATAGAGAGCATCCTCTGCCTCAGTGCAGCAGTGTGGTATGGCAGCTGCACTGCACAAGACCAAAAGGACTTAGCCCAGGGTGGTGAAAACAGCACAGGGGATTGTGGGAAGTCCTCTTCCAGACCTGACCTGGACTCAATGTATGCTGGCTGGTGGATACAGAAGAAGGCCCGACATATTGCCGACCAACCCTACCCACCTGGGAAATGGACTGTTTGTACCACTGCTTCCATCTGGAAAACGGTACAGAAACATAAAGACAACAACTAGCAGACTGAAAAACAGCTTTTTCCCCATCCCCAGAGCTGTACAATGCATTTCCCCCTATTGACTGCACTTGTACAACTGACCCACCCCTCCTACTGTGCATTGCGGCTGCAACTTTGGACTTTAGTTAGTGTGTATACATATTATTATTTACTATTATTATTCTTTTTACTATATTTACATTTAAAGCTGGAAGTCACCAATACCAATTTCGTCATGTGAAAACATGATGACAATAAATGATTCTTGATTCTTGATTCTTTGTTCTTGATTCCCCTGCAGTCCAGTGAAAAATCATTTATTGCCAAATTCAGATAAAATGAAGAATTAAGTGTCTCTTTGTGTGTTGATAAAAATCTCCTCCTTCTGAAACTAAATAAACTATTTAAATGCTTCATTGGATCAGCTGGGAAATCCATCGTCACGAAACTTTTGACTTTTTAGTGATCTCAGCACAACAAACACAATAATCTCATAGACCATGATGCATTGCGGTACATTAAACTACCTAACAATGGATGATGTAGTTAAAATGAACTCAACCTGAAACATCTCCAGCAATAAAATGCAAAATACACATTAAATCAGAAATAGGTCACTTATTTAAAAATGTCTTTTAGTCTTATGTGTGATTCGTCACAATGCTCAGACAATAGAAAATGAAACAGATAACCTGCAAAGACTCCTCCAGCTCCACCTGCTGCCTCTGAGGCCGTTTGACAAGAATCCACTGAACCCGAGGTAAATCGACCAATCAGAGCAGAGTATCTGATGGAGCTTCAATCGCTGCTCCTGCACCTTGGACTGGACAAAATAGCAGGGCCGAACGACGAAGCAACGAGGAAACAACAGTTTGCATGAGACATAAATAAACAGGGAAAGAACAACGAAAAAAGTGATTTAAAAAGGAAGAATTACATCGAGCTGGGAGGAGCTCTGGAGGCGAACTGAGTCACACATTAGAGAGAGTGGAGGGGACCTCTCAAATTTTTAAGCTAAATCCACTCGCTTGAATCTTACCAACTGTAACTCTTATAGACATACTTATATAGTATATATAAACATCATTAGAATAGATAGTTTATACTTTGTCAGCAGTTAATAATTGTTTTATAAACAATACTCCTTCAAATTTTCAAGCTTCAGGTTCTTTTGCCTCTTAATCTTACTGACTGTATCTTTAATGCAGCATATTAATCCAGAAACTGTACTCCACGTCAGAGAGTACTTTTACTTCTCATACTTTTGTACTTTAAGTAGATATAGCTGATAGTACTTGTTGGTTGTAATAGAGTCCTGTCAGTGTGGTATTGCCACTTTTGCCTCAGTAAAGGACCTGAGTGCTTCTTCCACCACTGCATATAAACTGGTTTATGCAGGAGTATAGAGAAAGTATTATCACTGGTAGCCGGAGCAGTGTGGGGGGAAATAACTTTGAGTTTATATAACATAATCACTGCACAGGTTTTCATACCAAGTGATCCATGAATTGGCTGCTTTGGCTGAGTTGTGCTCCTTCATTCAGCCAGAAGGATCCACTGAGTGAAATCATTTAATGAGAGCGTCTCTCGCTGGGCCTCTCTGCTGTCTCTGGCTCCCAGAAACATCCTGCCCTCCTCCGGTGGTCATTTGCAGCCCTCTTGTGGTCATCGTCCGGCATTACAGCCTCCCCGGCCTCCCTGGTGAACTCTGAGTGCGGCCCACGAAGCGTAACACCTCCTCTCCCGCCGAAATGCGTTCGTGGCTCCCTAATATGAATAATGCATTAATAAGTGTGAAAAACTTAATTAATTTAATGCAAAAACACCTGGTGCCATTTCCTGAGTTAATTGGATCCATCAAGCATGAGATTAAGCAGCACATGAGTGGCTGCAAAGTGGTTCGATTATCGACCACCGCCGGAGCTTGTATGTTCCTCCACGTCATCCCTCACAGGGCTGCTTTATTTCACATGTTAAACCACTGCTTCTGAAGAAACTGTTTTTTATTCTGAAGCCCAGCTGAGAGAGAAGTGTCCATCCCCACTATTTTAGCAATAGCCTCATTTTATGGTGAGAAGAAAACAAAAACAGAGAATTGTGTGTATCTGCTCTCTAATGCTCAGATACAGGGCAAAGATGAGACGAAAGCAGAATTACTGAACACATTTTCTTATTTGAGTGTCCTCTGGAAAAAAAAAGTAAATCAAATAATATCTTGAGCTTCAAATACCTGACATAGGTGATGCCACGCTTTGCTTAAGACATTTAATTCTCTGTGAGACTTAACCTGGTTTAGTACAGGCTGAATAAATGTGCGGCCGTGTCGAGATGCACTCCCACCAGCTGGGGAAGAAACAAAAGTTCTGCTGTGTTCTGTTTACAAGCCTAGAAACAGTAACTTACTTTGATTTGGTTAAAATTACCGTGCAATGAGGACCGAGCAAGGAATTTGTTTTCAACACGACCTTTTCAACTTGGAATCACTTTCTCACAAGGCAAGGATGTTTGCAACTTATGGCTATTTTTTTTGGATTTATAGATTAGTTATTAAAGCCTCATAGATGCGTGGTAGCTTTAAAGGTTATCGGGCTTTATCCTCCTCCAGCACAAGTTGCTTCATATTTTAAACAACCCCTAAAATCATTGAGACGCCCTTAATGTATTAGAAAGAGCTGAAATGAAGATTGATGCAGTCTCACAGTAAATATGTAGCCGTATCCAGGATACTGTTGGCTCGTCTTATGATACAGACTGGATGGGGGGGGGGGGCACAACTCTGACTCCATCCACATGTGTAACAAAATCTGCATCCCATCACCTCTGAAGCTCACATCTCGTGACTCTTTCTTGGCGCCGACCAGTAACTGTGTTTATTGGTTGCCTGGCGACTTGTCCAATACAGAGCTGTTTCTTTAAATTTATAACTGCAGGCTTGACAGACTAAATGTATTGACTGATTATCAATTTGTAAATGCAGATTAAAGACACATTATAAAGGGTCGTGAATATTAGTTAGTTTCTCAGTAAGCCTTCAGATCTGCAGTCATACATGTTATGAGGGGTTCTTTAATAACAATAATTTCTCATGGAGATTAATAAAGTATCTATCTATCTAGAAGATGAGTTAAAATCATTAGAGATAGATGTTAAATGATAAGACGTATCAGAGGGAGGCTGTAGTCGGCCCACAACAGCCGCCGTGGAGCGACTCTGCTGTCCTGATGGGAAGTCAAAAGGTCACCCTCCACCGTAGGAAGAACAGTCAGTCAGTCTGCGAGGAGCCGCGACCTGGTCAGAAACAGTGCAGAGCGCCACATAGCCAGAAAACACGGAGCCCAGACCGACTGTAGCGGTGTGCCGGGGCCCGGAGGTATCAGGGTCGTGTTAGTTTATCAGCCTCATGTGAGCCAACCAGGGTTTGTTGTTCCACACAGCCGTGGGGAGTCAGAGGAAGGTGACCCGAAGCTGAAACTTGATAGAGAGATCATGATTTTATCTCCACTTTACAGTGTGTAGCCTCTTGTTTCCCCCCCCCCGATGTACTGACTCTTTGTTTAAATCATCTCCTTCCACACTGTGTGAGTGTTTTATATAAACTCTAGTGCAGCTTGTTCAAAGTCTTCACAGCTGCTTTTTGTTTGCGTTGAATGAAATAAGACTCACACACCGCCCCAAAATTCAGCCTGATAACTTAATTATTAAACACAAATTAAAGTTTAGCGAGTTGTAACAGTGTTTGTCTGCTGCTAAACTGTTTTATTTTCTGATTAGAATAATGATGTTAAGTGTTTAAGACTTTAAAAAGACTACGTCAAGATGCTTAGTTACCTTTGAAATACATGTGTTATATATAACATATATCATGCTTAATTATTTTCATTATTGATTAGTCCTCCAATAATTTATTCGATTAATCGTTTGCTCTATAAAATGTCAGGTATTTTCCAAACATGTATGAATTGTTGGTCTATAAAACGAAGAAAAATGCTCATTACAGTAAACAAAAGCTCAAGTTGATGTGTTCAAATATCCTTACTGATACTTAACTAAACTTAACTAAAACGACTGTTAGAAACCAGAGCCAGTTCATTTTGAGGCATTTTTGCTTAAAAGCATGTGAAAACAATGAATCTGTTATCAAAATTGTTGCAAGCTGATTTTCTTTTTATCGACTAATCATTACAGCTCTACTTGATTGATGAATGTGCAGTGAAATGAAACCTGTGTAATCAGCTTTGAAATACTCCACTGAACTTTTACTTTTTTTTTACTCTACACTACAGCACACTGCTCTGTAAATAATGCCACGCAGACGGCGGAGGTATTTTTTAGGAATAATTTATTGCCAGTAGGAAAGCGTGAGCTTGTGGCAGTATTCAATAAAAACCTTAACAAGACCATAGCATTGCTCACACACACATAGACACCTGAAAAAGTCACGTGTCCATGGATAACTCTGCACTATAAATATATTGGGTCCCATTTTCTTGGTGGAAAAATAAAGAGGTTCCAAAGTCAAAATGTACAAACAAACAAATAAAAAAACAACACAAGAATATGCAGTCGTTCATTGAAGACCCTTTTTGAAATGAGCAGGAGACAATAAACTTTACGAGTACACTGTGTTCAGAAAAGCCACGCTCTTTCTTTTCTTCTCTCTTTTTTAATGTTTCATTTTTTGTGAATGTAAGCACAGTAAGGCTGATAATGTCACACCATTTAACTCTTTTTTTTGTTGAAAATAAAAGCATAGAATATCTACAAAACCTAGTAAACTTTGAAATCAAAACTGTACATTTAAATTTACATTGAAAATGAGGACTTGTATAAAAACATTTTGCTTGGTTTTATTTATAGAAACAAAGATATTGTCGTGAAATATTCTTTCTTTTTTTTTCATGATGCTTTTCCTGTTTGCAGGACACTGACAACACTGACATGTTGATCTTTCTTTGTGTATGATGACAGTCACTTGAAGCAATGGCACCGCCAACTCAGAGGGGCAGGAGTTGGACTGAGCAGATGATAAGACGCCACAGAGTCTCTCATGTAGCTTCCTCAGATCTTCTCAGCCGATTGGCCTTCACAACCAGTCTCAACAACCCCTGTGTTTTGACTCAATTCAATGTGTGTGTGTGTGTGTGTGTGTGTGTGTGTTGTGTTTCCTGTGTACACATACTGTGCGTGTTTAGTGTGGTCGGTGTGTGAAGGGCTAACATAAGGTGTAGCTGTGGGTTCAGGCACTTTTGTTTGGATCCAGTGTCAGACTTCAGTGTGCTGTTGGGAGTCCAGCCCAGGGATGACCAGCCGCTCAAAGTGGCCCTCATCGCCGCTCTCGTAGTCGCTTATCATCACCTCGGACTCCTCGCAGCACGCTGACATGTCCGAGCAGGAGGCTGTGGACGTGTACAGAGACAAGGACATGTTGTCCAGAGCTGAGGAGTCAAAGTCCCGACTACAACCTAAAGGGTAGCCCCCTCTGTAGCCACTGGTGCCCAGGGTGGAGGCTGGGGTGGTGTTGGCCGAGGTGGAGGTAGCGCCTTGGCCCTCGGTGTCGCCCGTGTCGCTATGCGTAGGAGTGCTGTGGCAGGTACTGGTTAAGGCTGTAGAGCTGGGGCAGGGCCGGGCGTTGCCGGACCCTCGGGCGAGCCCCCCGGACTGGTGGTGGGCGGGTCCAAATTTCTGCCCAGGGGACGCAGCGTGTCGCAGCGATCGCCGTATTCTGGCAATGGTGGTGGTGGCAGGTCGTCGTTTGCAGGGAAGTCCTCCGGCGGCGGGGGAAAGTCGCTCTCAATGTCGAAGCCGCCGGGATAGTAGTCGGTGTCGATGGCACTCGGGTCACTGTACAGAGGGGCGGGCGACTCCACAACCTCATACTGTGGAAACTCCTGGATTCCAGGAAGTTGAACACTTGGCATCCAATCAGATGTGTCCCAGTGATATCCTGTTTGATCAGGAGGACACACTCGTTAGTATTCTGCAACAAAGATCAATTCCTCACATACAGAACAATCATTAATGCCATCGTGTTAATGTTAAAAACCCCACACCATGCAACAGGAACACAACACATCACACCAACACGAGTTGTTCATTAATAAACACACAACTTCACGCCACTTTGTGAGAGTAACTTTTGAACACACTGCAGACACAGACTATAAGACACAGTGAAATACAAACCTATTTCTGTCTGTTTGTTCACTTTTCTCTTATGTGCCAAAAATATGTGAGAGCAAAAAAATAATCTTTGAGTATATTTATAGCAAAGTCCCTCTTTGTTTTCCTGTAAAATACTTAAATATTTTTATTTAACATCTTGACCTCTTCATGTAGATGCATTCATCCAATCAAATGTGATTTGGGGCAACAAGCTAACCTCGACCAACATATAAAACCCCTTTGATCTGTTTGGTTGTGGTACCCACTACAGCTCGGGTCAGTTTTGTCAAAACTTTCTTTAATGTCTCTTTTAATTTTTTTTACTTTCAAATTCTCTTTCACAAATGTGTCACACTACAGAAGATAAAGACACTCTAACTTCCGTTTCACTGTGACTTAAATTTGTCCTTCCCTCCACCACTTAACCAAACTTTCAGGTTATCTAATCCACTGAAACACAGTAAAAATAAATGTTTTGAAAACAGCCACTGTAACTCCTGTGACAAACTCCCGACAGTATCACACAGACACAGACACAAATGACTTCCATCCAGTCAGATCTCTAGTTAGTCACCGAGCGAAACCTTTGATCACGTAACGCTCGGATTAACATTTCCTTTTAATGTTGTCACAGCGCCAAAGCCATGCATGGGAATGTTTTTGAGGGGACGGATAAATCGCAGAGAGAGGCAGGCCGACACCTTGTGAGGCCGCTGATGCAGAAAGCTGCTCAGTGTCGCAGCAGCTCGGCCTTCCAGAGGAGATTTAACCCTCTCCTCGATTAGCTCCGGGGTTAGTGCTTAACAGTTAGGGGGAGGGATTCGGCGTGTGGGGGTGGGGAAGGGGGACACCAGTGACACATCAGGCAAACAAAGATGTAAAAAAATCACCTCTTGGGTTCTTGAGATCATGAGCCAAAAAAGACTCTTTATACGAGGCGCGAAGGAGGAGAAAAGAGAGAAAGAACAAGTCACGTTAAAAACCTGAGAGAAGAGAACAAATCGGCCAAGAACACGAATGAAATGAGGGCAATGAAACACTGAGGAGACAAAACAATGCTAAAAGAGAGTGACAGGTCCATTACTGTGCAACAGGTCTGCCATTTTCTTAAACAGACTTCTCGAGGTGTGTAATCAACAGTTTGGCAAAGATCGATACTGATCGCCGAAGGCCACGTCTCTGTGCCTGTTTAATTCAATATTTGCATATCGTTTTAATTAGCAGATCTTAAAAAAAAAAAAAAAAAACAAGAGTCGGGGTCGGATGAGGTTTGTCAGTGAAAGATAATGGCAGCACTGCGACCTTGCTGCGCACTTCACATCCCAACACCAAAAGGACAAAACTAGTGGCAGATGGAAGCAATAAAAGAGTACCTTCTCCTTCCACCGTGTCAACAACAGGGTTGACAAGGTGGATTACTGTCACTATGGAGGCTTGTGAGAGGCAGGGGGAGGGGAGAGTGGGTGGAAGAGATCGAGCATTAGTACAAATGCTTTTATAATTTAAAAAGAATTAAAAAAAAAAAACACATATGGAGTATATGATGATGGGATTGATGCCAAAACAAGCGACACCTCCCACGAACGTCCCTGTCCTCGTAGCTGGCCACACTTTTTTTTGGTGGTGGTGGTGGTGGTGGGGCACGAGACAATGGTGGAAGGCGACACAGTGAGAAGGGACGGGGGGAGGGAGGTCTGGTTTTGTTTGTGCAAGATAACACACAGCAACAACAACATACTGAGATGCTACGGGGTGCCATTGACAGTACAGATGGAAGAATCAGTGAAATTCCCCGGAGATATAAACGCATTTCCAACCCTCACGGAGGAAAAGCCTGCGTGTGTGTCTCGAAAAACAAAACTGAGAGAACGAGGAAATACAAATGATCTGTTTAGGAAATATTCAATTTCGGATTCAATTTAGGCTTCACTCTCATTTTGGAGGTAAGAGATGAAGGTTTTGATGACTTGTGAGCAGCACAATCCCCCATCATGATATACCAGGAACGGCGTGGGGTAATAAACACGAAATGGAAGACGAGGAAGTGGGAGAACAGAACGTATGCACGTATACCCGTGTGGTATGTTCCTTGATGTTTGTTTTAAACAGCCGTTTGACGCTAGATTTAGGAAAAAAAAAAGAAACAAAAACAGACAAACAACAAAATAAGAAAGGCATGCTTGTAAATAAAAAAAAGAAAAAGAAAATGCAGACGTCTGACAGAGTCAATGACCTCATGAGTGATTTTGAAACAGAACATAACTGCTTTCTGAGTAAGTCATCAAACTCCTTTTGAACACAGGTAAAGTGAGAGCCGGCAGAGTAGAAAACAGGGTCAGAATGATTTTTTCTTTTAATATATATATATATATATATATATATATATATATATATATATATATATATAGATATATATATATATATATAAACCCGGAGAATTACACAGTACGAGCTGTGATTGCTTCCGTCTGTACCAGAGGTGACTGAGGACTTACAGGCTGGACCCCCTATTTAAAACCTTGTTCTGGATCTGTGGACTGATTTGATCCATATGGGAGCTGAAGCCCCGCAGCAAAAAGAAAGAGAAAAGAACACATGACCCCAGAGCCAACGTTTGGGCCGTCCATTCGGAGCATGCAAAGAAACAGTGTTAGCATCAAAATCAACAAGGCTCTATGAGACAAAGGTAACTTATGCAAAGAAAAAACCTGCAGGCTGATCAGACAAAAGGAAGAAAAGCAGAAAATCAAGAGTGCAAAATGACGTCTCATCTCATACAAGTATAGTATGTCTTATCAAATCTGTTATTTTTCAAACTGTGCTGTCGTTAGTTTGACTAAGAGGGATGGTTTAACATGCTGAATGGCAGCGTACCGTTATCATCGCAGGACTCGGACTGGAAGGAGCTGAGGGAGTGGACCTCAGACATGCTGCCTCGGGTGTTGTAGGGGTGACAGGCACTGTCCTCCACAGGCTTCTTGGTCAGGCACGGGTCCAAGTCCACCACTTTAGCTGGAGGAGAGAGCACGGTTTGAGTTCAGTGTGCGCCCGCAGCGCATGGATGAATGGTTGAAATCCATTAAAACAGAAATGTGCAGCAGTGTAACCTCTGAAGTAACAAAAAAGGCTTCTCCATTTTTTATTGGATTTGCTCTACATCTAAATACTTGATAATATCAAATATAAATGCTTCTGATATTCATTCATTCAGCCGATTTTCATATTCATTCAATATATAAATCATAATATGGCAAATACATTGAAAAAAACACATATAAGAATCAAATTTATGTTCAACAAACTGTGCTCCACTGTATGTAAAGTACATAAGATAAAACTCTTCACTATCCATGTAAAAAACAATGTTCTTGTAATTTAGTTTGAATTAAATGAGACAACAGAATTTGATAACATTTTATTTTAAGAGTCCATAATTTCCTAACAACTTCCTGGTTAGTTTCCTTAATCTGGTACAAATGATAGAGAAAACAGAGACCAGGTTATGTAGTTATCTTAAATGGACTTTAGTTAGTTATGTTGCGGCAATGAGCAGTTGTTGTTTCAGAGGAATCTGAAAGAAAGGCTCCATTTAAACCCAAATAAATTCATTATTAAATATTTATTTTTGGAAACATTATTGTTGATATATGTTACACTGTATTCTTTCCCGTAGAACCATTTACAGGTTAAACTAGCAAGTAATTGGATTTATTTAACTGGAAGTGCACCAATTAAACATTGCCTCTATTTTCCCTATAATTAGTACCAAATTACATCCTTTCCAGGAAACTTCCAAGAACGTAATTAGAAAATTATGGACCCGTAAAATAGCACCAGAATAGCACAATTTCACTAGATATCTTAATGATACAATTCCACTAAAAGTCAATGATAATTTTGAATTATCCATCTCACAAGCCCAAACAAAATAAGGGGACTGCTTAACGATGAGACCACCCACTAAAAATAGGTGCACCGACAATAAAAATAAATTTGAATCCCTTAAATGCAATAAATCTGACAGAGGTCATTTGGTATTCCGGTCAGGTAAGTAAAGTAGAAGCAGACTTACTGTCATAATCATAGTCCCAGTTTGGCTTCTGGATGGAGTCGCTGTCTGAGACTGAGTTGGAGGGAGGAGGAGGGGGGAGGTTGGGTGCTACGCTGCACACGGCCACGGTCTTGCGGTGTCCGTGCACAGAGTCCGGGTTGAAGGTGCTGAACTCCGGGTGCTCCGGGATGGTCGAGCCCTCGAACGAGTTCCTGTCCAGGTTGTTCCTCGAGTCGCTTGGAATGCTGGGAGTGTAAGAGATGGGCCTCACAGGGACCTGAGGCGGGATGTCAGAGTAGATGTTCTTGTTGAGTTTGGCGTCAAAGTAAGGTCTCTGGAGGAAGGAGTGAGGCATGTTTGAACCTCTGGCCTGCTTGTCGTCGTCGGTCTTCGACTTGCTGCGACAAGCCCTCTTGCGGATGATGATAAAGAGGAGGACCAGGATGAAGATGCTGGACACAAAGACCACGATGCCGATCACCTCCTCCAGGCCGATGTTCCAGGAGGTGGAGACGAATTCGTTGCGGACCTCGGCGCGGAGTTCGCACATCTGCCCGCTGAAACCCAGCGAGCAGTTGCAGTTGTAGGAGCCGTACGTGTTCTGGCACTGGCCTCCGTTGGCGCAGGGGTTCTTGATGCACTCGTCAACGTCGCTCAGACACCTGGGCAAAACATCAAAATTTAGCGGGGTGTGTTTGAAGGTGAAATGCTGTACGTTACAAGCCCCAGGTGCAATAGATCTTGCACCTGGGGCATAAGACTTGTTTAGTTGGACATGTTAAATGATTTAGAGAGTTCAGTCCATGAATTTGAACTTAAAAAATAACATACCTGTCTCCCTGGAAGCCTGCTTCACACTCACAAACTGGACCGTCCAGACTGTCAATACACTTTCCGCTGTTCTTACAGGGGTTGTCTCTGCAGTACGGCCCCAACTGGCACCTGGATTCAAAACAAGTTCACTTAAGCAACCCAAAAAATAGACAACTCCATTTATTTATGAATCAAGTTTTTGCAAGTTTTAACTGTTAATATTAATGATTAATTATTAGCAGTAGAATGATAGGAACAAAGTATAACAGTAATTTTAGCCTATGTCTATTTTCGTCACACTGGAAAGGTTCTCCATTTATAATCAGAATCAAATAGACAAACTTATCATACCTTTGTCCTGAGTACTGCCCTCTGCACTGGCAGTAGAAGTCGCCTGCACGAGGTACACAGGTGCCCCCGTACAGGCAGGGGTTGGAGGCACAAGGGCTGATGCCAATCTCACAGTGGGTGCCCATGAAAGAGGCAGGACACTTACAGAAGTAGCCTGTGAAATTCAGAAAAAAGAGACTCATGAAGACAATGATACTGAGCAAGTGGACATTTTTAAACTGCAGTAAATCCTCAAATCGCAGCTAGTTTGGAACAAATTGCTGTGGTGTGTGTTGTCTCCTAAAACAGGTAAAGGTCAGCCATGCATAAAGGCCAGGGGAAATTTTAATAACTCACTTGGTAAATTCTGCATGATTTGCATTAATTCCAATATGCTTGCACTTCTGCTTACAGCCATGATACGCTTACCGCACTGTTTCTTCTTCCTTTTTTTTTTTAAATTGAGCAAATGTTACTGAAACTCAACACGTCCTGCAGATGTTTGCCAAAAAAACAAAAAAAAACAAACAAAAAACAGCCTTCCGGGGATGATGAGGGATTGTGCCCCCTGAACCGCTGGAAGGATTTTAATGCGAAACAGATGCATAAGAGTTGAATTTGCAATCATAGCAAACTGAAGCACTTACTGTACTAACGCAGCACAGGCACACGTCAGAAAACAGGGAAAGTGGCAAAATATGACAAAAGACGCCTGTCTCTAATAGCTGGTCCTGAATAAAAGGTGGGTTCACCTCTTCACTTCCTACACCTGGTTGCAATTAGCTATTTTTAGGGCAATTCCACCTCCACTCAGTCTCCACCAGACTGAAGAAAATGTACAGGTACTTAAGAAGTGTTGCATACAAAAAAAGGACAACTTGAAATTAAACTTAAGCGACTCCAGTTAAAATCCGAGTGAGTGCAATGAGCTGAGCAGGACATTATGTACCTCCGTTAGGCAGCGAGGTGCAGCTCCCTCCGTTGGTGCAGGGGTTGCTGGAACAACTCTCAGCAGGTGCAAGTGCACAGCCTGGAGCCACGTCCACGATGTCCTCCAGCACAGCGTGGGCCCGCTGAGCTTTGGTGTTGAGAGGCAGCTCCTGGCCATTCAAGGTGATGGCTTCCATGCAGCCGCGGAGCCCGTTGGTGACGGGCAGGCTGCGTCCGTGGCGAGCCGAGGCGAGCTGGCGTACGTGACCGCCGAAGTAAATGCTGTTGTCGAGGTTGAGGGTTCGCAGGGTGCCCGGTGCGGTGCCTGAGGCGGCGTGCACTCGGTCCAGCACGAGCTTGGCGTAATTACCATCCACCTCCAGGGAGACAGTGTGCCACTCGCCATCGTTAACCTGAGCGCTGTGAACTGACACCAGGCCGGGCCCGCTGCCACAGTCGAATTTATACTGCAGGCGGCCGTTCACGATCTGTTTTAGACAGAAAATACAGTTAAAGCACGATAAACATTTAGCATACATCATCGTAGATTCATCTCAGCAGTTCTCTCTGTTTCCCTTTTTGATTAACACTCCACAAGATTAAAAGTCGGGCAGAGAAATCTTAATGAAATCATCAAGTCACTGTTATAAATCAACGTCTGACGCCATTATAAATCACTCTATATCAAAAAATACAGTGTAATTGCCATGCCATGAAATAAGATAAGAATCTTGATAAAGAGTAAACCAATCGCTCTTAATTATACGACACAAGCTATAGAGAGAAAATCTTACAACTTCTGTTCATGCCTCTGAATACAACAACAGTTTGGAGGTATTAAAAGCCTGACACGGCAGTCTGGTAAACTATAATTGCGTCTTAGCCAGCCAAATTTTAGTCTAAAGTTTGGAGTGCAGACTGCTGTACCAGACAGACTCTAAAAGGAATGTGTGGAAAACTGCTTTCTGTTTCCCTCCCAGTACTAAAATAGCCCTTGTGTGTGATTTTTTTCAACCCACCACCACATTCCCATAGTGCCTCATGTGAAAGGGGTTTTAAAAATGGCTTTTTGAACCCTTCCAGCATAGTCGGTTGGCACACATGGCTGGAGGGTCTCATGGGAGGGCGGGTCAGTTATGTGTTTATTAAGGCCGTCTGATATGGAAATGCCGGACTGTGACACAGAGACAGGCTAAGAAATGCAGAGAGACGGTTGGTCTAGACTTAATTATGATAAGCAAGGTTATCATTTCAACTTCTAAAGAGGCTGAAGGAATCAATGTGCTGCTATGGCTGAGTGATACTGCTTTGACGAACGCACCTCCAGGATGCTGTAGTCGGTCCCTTTAGCGTACATGACGGTGGCGTGGCTGGAGAAGGTGCGGAGTCTCAGAGACAGCTTCATCAACTCCTTGTTCTCGTTCTCCATCAGATGGTATTTCACGTAGCCGCTGCCGCTGAATGTCAGCGAGTGGCCATCTGAGGAACAGACACAAACAGTGTAATCTCATCACTGTAAGTAGAAGGAGTTGGGGATGAGTGAAGGGCACAGATATGTGAACACAGATTAAGAAGTGGGTGGTCTTACCGGAGCATTTGCCCTTTTTGCCCTCCGGACACACACAGCTATACACGGTGTCTCTAGGATCTGCCACACACTCCATACCCTCGGGACAGGGGTTGTTCTCGCACAGGTTGTTCAACACGGGACATCTGCCGCCTAAATGCAAACACACTTCCGCTCAGAACGGGAGTTTCCAACAGACAATAGATGTGTAAACATGCATCTGTCTCTACCTTCGCACTGGCAGGTCGCGGTTCTCAGGTGTCGCGGGGTGACGAAGCTGAGGCGTGCCGTGCTGTGGGTGGACATGGCGGTCTTATCCAGGGAGATAACCTCATCGCAGAAGTGCAACGGGCAGTCCAGACCGGCGCACAGCTTCTGCACCACCCGCACGATCCGGACCCCCGTCATCTCCTCGATCACGGCGGCAGAGGAGTTCAGCTTGCGGAAGACGACCTGGAGACGATTGAAACGGCACAAAAGTCAATAAAGGGGAGGAGGGCAGTAATGAGTCCATTAACCGAACGACAGAAAATCAGTCAGCAACAATTTTGATAATTGATGAATGGTTGAAAAAAAGTGCTAACTCTCTGCCGGAGAGCTAAAACAATTTGGCATTTAATCAATAACTTGACTGAAACTATTTCAATAATCAATTTAGTAATTTTTCAGGTATTTTCTTTTTTCTGTTGTTTATTTGGACTATATTGGATTGTTGGTCAGAAACTCTGTAACATGAAGATGTTATGTGTCTTGTATTTTTCTCTTACCTCCTGAGACTGGTAGGGGCTGCCTGATCTCTCGAGAGTCAGCAGCACATCCAGATCTCCCTGCTCCGACGGCTGTAGGCTCACCAACTGGACTTCGCTCCTCCTGACGCCGGCGATGTTTCTCAGCGCCCGCTGGAAGTTGCGCCAGTAGTCCCCGATAAACTCCTCGGGGGCGATGTTCGCAAAGCGCACTGCGATCGAGTTGTCCAGAGCCTGACGGGCCACCTGCCTGACATGCACGGTGACATCAGCAGCTGTGGTAAAGCGCCCGTCGGTCACTGTCACGTTGAGGGGGTAGTGGCCCACGTCGAGGGGTCTGAGGGCGATGACTTTACCATCAGAGGCGGCAACCGAAAACAAGGCGCCACTCTCGTCTGAGGATGAGGAAGATGAGGGGGCGAGGCTGTAGGTGAGAGTGTCGTAGATGTCCTGGTCAGTGGCATGGATCTTTCCCAGGACGCCTCCTGGATACTCATCGCCGGCGGTGGTCACAAAGATGTCCAGCGGAAGAATCGCGGGAGGATAGACGCTCTCCTCGATGATGCGTACGCTGATGAAGGCGGTGGAAAAGAGCTGAGGCTTGCCACTGTCTGACACCTGAACACGAGAAAGGAAATGCATGCATGAGGAAATCCAGTGTTTTTTTTTTTTTATCTGCAAGCATTATTTCTCCAACAGCAGAGGGCAATCAAGCTCTTTCACTGACATCCTTAAGTTGACAGCATCCGGTACAGTATTCCTGGATATTAAAGCAAACAAACACATCTACAGATCATGCTTTTTAACACTTTCACACAGATGGCTATTGGCTCTGCGAGAAAAAAAAACAAACAAAAAAAAAACAACTATGACTCAAATATGAGTGTGCATCTCGTGTGTAACAAGACATCACGCTTACATTTCATATCCCATCTGCCCACTCATTTTTTTCCCTGTTGCTTCTGTTCTCTCTCTCTCTCCTCTAAGGTGACACATCAACACCCAGCTATACACGTGATCACGCCAACTCAAAGCAAATGTCTTTGATTTATGATTCTCCTGCGAGGTGCACTGTGTTGCGGCAGCTTTATTATCGGCCTATTTCAGTTCAGCATCTTGCACACAGTTGTTAACAAGGTGAAAAGCTCTGTTCAGAACACATTTAAAAGAAGGAGACTCAGGAGCGTTGACTAGTGGGAGGAAAAAAAAGGAGAAAGAGACAGCGATGAGTGAGCATGACAGAGAAAAGGCACAGAGAGGGAAAAGAGGGAAGACAAATAGATCGGGTTGCTGTGGCTTGACGGTTAAATCAATACTTCCTCTCAACTTGGGTTTCTCCTCGACGCTGTGACTCACCTGTACTTGAAGTAGGTAGTGTTCTTTACTTTTCCTATTCAGCGCCCCCACAGCCACTAGAGCTCCCTGCTGATTGATGTGGAAAGCATCGCCCTCGTTCCCATCCACGATGGCGAAGGTGAAAGGTGGGCCGTTGTGGGAAGCATCCCGATCGGTTACGGTGAGCTGAAGAACACTCGTGCCTTTTGGCCGGTTCTCCTGCAGGGAAACAAGGGAGGCTGTATGATGTTTGACAAGCTAATGTTGTTCAAAAGTTCAGATATGCGCCCGCAGGACAGTGCTGATGTGGGAGAAAACATAACGGTGACAAAACACAACAATAAATGACTTTTTTTTTCAACCGAAAATGGAAAAACTGAAGCTCTGTTATTTATTTGAACTTGATCTGTATTTTCTTAAATTAAACCTGCAGTTACTGATATCATTGCCTTTTTAAACTGATATGGTGGATGTGACACTTTTGTTCAGTGGAAACACCTGACAAATTTAAGTCCAATATTCACTCTCCGTTTCTTTTATCTCCACCAGCTCCTGGGGGAAATATGTGGCTCTTTAGCAGCTAAATGCTCCACTATCTAGTCACAAACTTTGTTTGGTGCTGGGCAGGTTTTAGTGCTTTTTGCTGCAATTATGACAGCAGTGGGAGTGAAGCAGTAAAGTGATGAGCTGAAAGTGGTGAGAAATGTTGCTCACACCTAAAGGTAATAATTATCCATCACACAAACTAATATAAAAATACTGATTATAGCTGTTTTTAAGATTTGAGCAAAGTCACGGATGACTTGTTGTTATGTTATTAATCTGTGGCTGCTATCTGTCAGCTGTCCTTGTCCAACAGTTGGTCCACAGTATTGTCTTGGGTTTTGATGAGTTTCACTAAAAGGCAGCGTGTCGGTTTCACAGTTAAGGCTTTGTCTTTTGTCCTCTGTGTCCCTGAACGGCCTTCAGATCTGTCCCCTCTGTTGACAGCTTTTTTTTCTCCCACTTTTATTCTCCAGTTATTCTTGGTGATGTGTACAGTATGTACCCTGTGTTGTTTTCTTGTTCTGTTTTAGTGTGATTTTCAGGCTTCACTTTGATCAAGGCTCCATCGCGAGTAAAATAAACCAGGAGTTTTTTTGTTTGTTTTTTCAGAGGAAAAATGTTTCATCGAGTGCTCGAGCTGCATGCAGTGTGTGCGGCGCCTCCTCTCAGTATATCCTAAATTGCCTATTCAGTTTTCTAAACTGTCAGGAAAAACTGGAAACGAATCATCTTCCCTCCTACCTTCGGAGTCATTATTTTTTTGATCTCCCAAACTGGAATACAGGTGCCTTTCCTTTCATCTCCGATATCAGCTTATTACCTTGCACGTTCCCACTCCTCAGTACTCCTGCCTCTCAGTCTTTCCCATCCATCACCCAATCTGTACTCTGATACTTAAAATGCAGCCGCTGTCTTTCAATTCCCTCACCCTCCTCCTTCCTCCTTTGTCCTCACCTCTGTTCTTGCTCCATCCTCCTACTTGCTTCTTGACATTGCGGTCGCAGAGTCTCCCATTATTTCTCCCTGTTAATCCCTCTCTCTGTCCGCTGCAATCCCTCCCCTCCCCTGTACCTCCCCCTCTCTTTCTCCCTTTCTCTTTCTCTTTCTCTTCTCTTCTCCTTCTCACCTGGATGATGAGGCTGTAGTTGGCCTGGGAGAAAAGCGGCGGGTTGTCGTTGACGTCTGAGATGTCGATGTTGATCATGGCGCTGCTGGAAAGAGGGGGCACCCCGTTGTCTGAGGCTACCACCGTGAGAGTGTACCCTGAAGTCTGGGAAAGAGAGAGAGAGAGAGAGAGAGAGAGAGAGAGAGAGAGAATTACCATACATTGGCAGAGCTGCTTTTGTAAGCAATAATGCAGCACAGATCAGTAAACAAGCTTCCCTATTAGTCCTGACATGACTCTGATTGGATTCTGCATAGAGTGCAATTAGCTCCTCGGTGGATGAAGCTCTTATGTGTACAGTCAGCACTGTATCTGCCGTTTCTCTTACCCTCTCTCTGTCCAGCTGGCGGGCGACTTTGAGCTCTCCCCTGACTGGATCGATGGTGAAGGGGCTGCCCTGGTTGCCGTCCACGATGGAGTACCGCACGTGGTCGTAGGAAGGCCCGTCAGAATCCTCAGCCACCACCTTTGAATCAGTCAAACACAATCAAAGCGGCGGTCAATCAACAATCACAAAAGATGGATTCTAGCGAATCAATGCCTTTCCTTGTGAACATGCGTGTCAGAGGCATTAAAAAACACGTTTTCTCAATCAGATTCTCGCTGTGACCGATCCCACAATTATCCCACAATCAGGCTTTCGCAACGCTGGAATTCAAATCTGATGGCATTCAAACCACGCTCACATGGTCCCAATGAAGCACGTTAACCAGGTTTTTAGAGTGTTAAACTCAAAAATATGTTGATGTTTTTTATCTGCAGTGTAGCCTTGATTGTTGTTTATGTATGAATATTTATCTTTAGACAGAAATACTTGGCATTTCAAATTAGTTTTTGAGAGCTTTAAAGCAGCTTTGTAAGGCTGAAACCATTAGTCAACACAAAATGAATCAGCAACTGTTTTGATAGTCAATAAATTGTTTGACTGAATTTTCCAGCAAAGTTTTCTTTTTCCAGTTTCTCCGATATCACAGAACCTCTGTTTTATATCTTAGTAAATTAATGCTTTTGGTTTTTTTTACATTTTGTAGATAAAACAACTAATGGATTCATCAAAGAAATTATAATCATTAGTTGCAGCCTTACTATCTGAACATCATACGACCTTTTCTGTCTCCTGTGCAACCTTGTCTAACACACACACACACACACACACACACACAGGACTACACACGGGAACACACACACACACTGCACACACACACAGGACTACACACGGACACACACACACACACACACACACACACACACACACACACAGTCACACACAGTCTTAAAACCAACCAACCATCACATATTGAAAGGGATCCCCCGGGAAATCAGCAGACAGTGAAGATTTACAAGTATGAGACAATGGCAGGTATTAAAATCAAATTTTCTGATGGATAATTTATATTCAGGTACATTAGACGCAGATAAATGGCCATAAGCAGGGATCTTTTATGAGGGGAGGGAGGGGAGGTGGGCAGCGGAGGTGGACAGAAATAGATGGTGGTAATAATTTGCATGCAAGGTAGAAAATGCCTTATCTTGGATGAGGGCTTAATGAGTCAAAAGCCTTTAATTTAAACTGTTTGGGCATGTGTGTCAGATAATATACGGGAACAAGGGTGCAGTGAGCATGAAGAGCATTGGTCCTAATTTAGCTGTGCCACCAGATGGTGATTTGCCACAGGTGCAGATATGTGATAGAGTATGCAGTGAGTAATAGGGAGAGACGAGAGAGCCTGTGAGGGTGCAAACGAGCGACAGAGGAGGTTAACAAACCTGGGAAAGTTAAAATAGAGAGATGATAAATGTCTTTCACTTTACTTGCAGTTTTATAGTAATTACGACTTATTACCCCACAACAAGCACCTACTGTATGTAAACACGTCCCTAAAGATACTATGTGCTGTATATTCTCACCGCCAGCACAGTCTTCCCCAGCTCTGTGTCCTCACTGATGACGGCTGTGTAGATGTCCTGGCTGAAGACGGGTCTGTTGTCGTTGACATCAGTCAGGTTGATGTTCACAGTGGCCATGTCACTGAGCGGTGGTGAGCCACCATCTGTAGCCTCGATGGTGATGTAGTATTCGTGGGAGACCTCGTAGTCCAACGGCTCAATCACAAAGATGTCGCCTGAGGACAAAGAGACAGCGGAAAGTCAGAGAGGTGGGGAGAGCTGGTGTACAACAACTCACTCTGTAATATGAAAAAAAACACAAATCAATGTGATAAGCACTGTGCTTCTTTATTTTTATGTATTTGATGCATTGTTTTGCAGAGGGGTAACCCACTGTAAGTCATTCCTCTACTTATAAATATATATAGATGTAAATAAAACAAGGACCCACTTCACAATAAAAAACTAAGGATGTTTTTCCTCTGAAATGTATCTTTTAATGTTGTTTATGTATAAACGTTTATTGTTAGACAGAAACACTCATTTCAGATTAGTTTTCAGGAGCTTTAAAGCTGCATTGTTAAGCTAAAGCCAAAACCTCAATGTCAATTTACAGAAAAATCGGCACCTTTTTTTGACAGATAGCAAATAGTTTGATTGAATTTTCAGGCAAAGTTTTCTTTTTCCTGTTTATACAGTATGTCAGATCCTCTGTTTTAGATCTTATTAGACTTTTTGGATGTTTTAGTTCTTTTTTTTACATTTACGTGACCCACTGTAAATCATTCCACCACTTCTTCCGAATTTATGACTGAGACACAGACGCACTCATAAAACATTGCTCCGCAGGACATCTAATGGTCAAAAAATCCACAGAATACCTTTAACACCTGTAAGAAGAAAAGTAATCTACTCCACACATACCAGTGCGGGGGTCCACGCTGAACATGCCATGCTCTCATTCCCGCTGATGATGCTGTACGAGATCTCTCCGTTAGCCTCCGTGTCCCGGCTGGCCGCCTGCACTCTGAGCACCTGCGTGCCCACCGCCACATCCTCAGACACGGTCGCCGTGTATTCACGGTGCTCGAACACAGGCGGGTTGTCGTTGATGTCCAGGACGGAGATCACCACCTGGCAGAGCGAGGAGAGGCGTGGGGATCCCTGGTCACTGGCGCGGGCCTTCAGCTCATATGTGGACTGCACCTCGCGGTCCAGGGGACGCTCCAGGCTTATTACACCGGTGTGCTCGTCAATTGAGAAAAATCCATCAGCTGAACTGACCAATGAGTAGAGAATGTCACTGTTGAGACCTGGAATGACAGAAAAAGGAGCATTCAGTTTTTCTGGAGTGTATTTTTGTAGTTTTGGCAATCATTCCTGTCCGTTATGACACGATATTTCTGAGTTTACAACCTGTCTGATGTCTGCCTGTTGATGTCGCCTGCTCTACAACCCACATCTGAGCAATTAAGCTGATGGGGAAAAATGTTATTTTCACCAGAGAGATTGATAGCCACGTCAACAGAAATCCTCCTTTAAGTACAGGGTGTGAACAAGCATATTGATTCTTCTATTGATGTATTGATTCTTAAATGATTAAAATCGTCACCTTCTATTCTCGGTCCAAAACATCCATCTTTCGCACAGCCTCTGATAAACAGGAGCTGTAAACGTCTAATCCATGCCGTCCTCATAACTCATGTCCTCCCACTAGCAAGACGCTCCCAGCAACAAGACAGAGACGGATCACAATAATAATCATAATGCCTTTCTGCAGGTGGCCCCCATTTGCAATATGCTATTATATTCCCATTTATCAGGTAAGTGCCCCCGTCCTCCGTGGATCTCATTATCATGCTGGAGAGACTACCACAGGCCTGCTTATATGGTTTCCCATCACTTTTATCCAGTCTGGTCATCCTTGAGACAATTGTTTAATGGCGGTTAAGTGAATTGTGCTGAATCTCAATTGGCTATTTTGCCTCATACACATATGTTTATGCTCATCTCAGTCCCATGGCTGGAATGTCAAATATCAATAAAAATTGTATTGGCAACCTCTTTAGCATATATGATAATAAGTGGTTGAAAAAAAATGTTTTTGAATACACTACCTTGGTCTGTCAAAAAATTTAATGAGCATGTTTAGATTTTTTTATAAACTAAACTAAAAGACAAGACAATCAAAAAAGAGTCAGCAGATTAATTTATCAAAACAATCCTTAATTTCAACCCCGTGCTCGTGTAAGTCTCAATAATCCTGCTTACAACAAACATGCACAATGATCTTAAAAGCAGCACAGAGAAATATAACATCTTCCTCTACGGTATCGGAGGCACAGGACCGAGGGGACGCAGCAAAAAATGACCGAATTCCTCCACAATGGAACAACATGAGAACTCCAAAAAGGGAAATAACAACAGCAAGGCTGTACAGAGTGCAAAGAGAGACACTCAGATCCAGGCAGAGTGATAAAGGACAAAGCATCACAAAAGGAATGTGCACTCGCATAACTTTCGTTTATCAAAGATCAAGGGCACCAGTTTGGGTCTTGTTTGTCTGTCTGGTTTATAACCATTGTGCACTGATAAGTGCTGCCTGTCAGAGATTGTAACAGCAGGCTGCACTGAGGAGCAGCAATGTGGGTAACTATCAAACATCTTCCAGCCAAATGGGCAGGCGGATCATAGAGGCCGTGGCATACAGCAGCCAGTGCCAAGAATGAGTCCTCGCAGAAATATGCAGAGTCAAATATCGATGGAGGGTAAAGCAACTCTTTTCTCTTAGGAGGAGGGTTACATTAGGCTTCAGATTTTTGATGCTTGGCCGTGAAGACAGTTGACTGCAGCCTGAGTGAACTGGGTCAAAGCTACGATGCCTATTTTTCTTGTTTTTAGTTTTCTTGTACACTCTATATGTTTCTTGGGACTTGTCAGTTGTTCTTTAAGCTTGCACCTAAATAAAAAAAACAAAAAAACAATACTAGACAGATACACAAAAAAGAGCTCTCAATGTGTGCGATATCTACCCGTGAGAAAAATCCTGATCAAATCCCCCTCTGCTTTCAATCAGTGTAATTATTGCTGCCGGCTAAACTGCAGGGAGCACCTTTTTTTTATTTCTCCATCTCTCCTTCAAGTACCCTTATCCTTGATATTCAAGATTTGAAGCAAATTCTGTGCCAGTAAAGCCCTTAGGGAAGAAATGTCTTAATACCAGCTCCTTCCTTTCACCATTTAACGTTTTACTCGGAGGGACCCAATTCTAGCATCCCTTTCATTCTGTCAAGCTGTCAGTCCACCCAAAGCGGGAGACTGGAAACGGGAAATAGAAAGAGAGGGCGTCGATTCCCTGACAGGAACCGGCTAAGATGGTTCTTCAAGCTAGACCGTCCTGCTCCACTAAGCTGAAGGTGTAATCTGGAACGGCAGGTCCGATGGATTCCTGGTTAAAGCTTCGAGGAGCTTAAATGACTGTTTAACTGCGTGGTTTAAGTTCTCTGTCTCATCCACGCCGTGGCCTCTTGGTGGTTGGTAACACTTGCTGAAAGGTGAAGACGCCTGAGATAAATATGTGGCCCTGTGGCTTAGCACCAGGCAAATGGAAAATTGCAATCAGCTCTTCTGAGAATTCAGCTTGAAGAGAGAAGAATTTCATTAAAGTGTAATGGAGCTTTTAATTTGAGGGGTTGATCATTCATGAAATTCCACATTTGTTATCCCTCGCTCTTGCCATTTAGTGTATAATGTGTGTAAGGGAATGATGATAACCTGTGCAATGTGAGTCAGCATTCGGCCTAGATGCAAATGCATACTGCATATCATGGTGCTAAAAACCTTTTTAAAAGGCATATTCTTGAATAACAAGAGTCTTCTTTTTAGTGTGACCCCGAATAACACCTTTGATTTGCCATTAATTGCATTTTAAGAATAATGTACAGGCATTTGTGAGCCAAGTGCCTCACAATTAACTTTCTACCACCTCAGCAGCAGCAGCTCTGTTTATCTAAAATGTTGTTTTAATATTTCATTCATTCATTTACTGCAGTGCTGCAATAATGTTACGGCACCAAACACTACCAGTGCCGTTTAAATTAGCCACTTACATGCATGCTAGTTTAAACTAATTTCTAAACTCTACAGATTTTAGAGAAGCTATTATATGTATTACTAATGCAATGTTAGAATGTAGTGTTATCATTAAAATTGATAGAATTTAATTGATCAGAAAATCAGAAAAATCAGAAAGTGCACACATCTTTGTATACACTTTCTAGTAAGTACTTCATTAGATTGTGAAATACAGCATTTCTCTAAAAAAAAATCTTAAACATTTAATTGCAAAAGTCCTGACAGAGGACTTGATAAGTGATCACCAGTTTAAAACCACAGCCCACCAACTGTAGCTCAGCTGGAGAAATTAAAGTCAGTCAGAGAGAGATTCAACTAACGAAGCGACCGTTCACTTTAAATGTGAGCTTCATTTCTGTCCACAGCTGAGACAGAAGGCAAAACAAAAACAGCACAGCTGACTCTTTAACCAATAATTTGCTGATGCTTACTTTGATAATGTGGTTCACGAGTTCAGCAGTTTCCTTTTTAAGCTTTAATAACTTTAATTGGAGAGACCTCAGGTTTCCCATTTAGATAGAATTTATAATGAGGGGAAGTGAATTCATTATAGTAAGTAATGGATTCACTTTTCTTATTTTACATATTTTTTTTAGGTAATGGACCGATTGTTTTTTTTTTTTTTTAAGTTCATGGTATGGTTTCTGAGAACTCACCAGTATCGATATCATTTGCAAACAGTTTTGCCACGTATGTGCCCGTCTCAGTGTTCTCGAAGACGGTAAAGGTGTAGGGATCGGCCGAAAACTGTGGCGGGTTGTCGTTGACGTCTTCCACGGCGATGTGGATGTCAGCCTCGCAGTATCGCCCTCCTCCATCCACCGCCCGCATTTTGAACCTGTGCTCTTCCTGCTCCTCTCGGTCGAGGGGCTGTAAGGTCTTCAACTCCCCTGAAGATGAAACAGAATAATTGTGAGCTAAATACACAAAGACCCACATTCTTTGGGAGTAGCTACTTTGCTATTTAAAGAACGGTACGAAAAAATAGCCAATTAACAGACAGACATCAAGTCCGTGCAAGCAATCAATCAATAAACTGATTAACGTATGAGAAGGCAAACCATGTAAAGCAATGTAACCTCCGTGTCTAATGTCTGCTAATCAAGTAAAAACCATCCAAACAACTGACTTTCAAGAGAGAGAAGAGGGTAATAAATAAGTAATTGAAGCTCAAGAGGAAGGAGAAAATGGCAAAGGGAGCAGGCTGATGAAGGAACCCATCAGAGTTGGCAGCTAAGAGCAGCTTGGAAGTGTCCTGGGATGTGAGGCAGCCAACACTACCACAACCTCTCTGGAAAACTCCAGAGCCTCTTGGCGGTCCTCTTGCAATAATCCTACTTGTCTGCGGTGAAAAAAAGAAAATAGCATAGCCTCTCCATAACAGTAGCGCTGCTGCTGGAAACTCAATATCGAGGGTTGCCAAAAGACAGATGGATGGTATTGTTGCCTTATTGTCTGCTCCTCAGCATATCAAGGCTCAATTCTGTCGATTGCATGCAGCAGCAGATGTGTTGTATAGATGTTTAAATCTACTGGCTTTGTTTGTGTTCACGGTTCGTGCTTTTCATGCACTTCTTTTAAAACCAGTTTGATGGTAATTAACTGCCGTTGTTTTTCTTTCCTCTGTCATACTAACAGCCAGATGGAATGGCTGATTTAAAGGGTCTCCCAGAAGAAATTATTTGCAGGCAAGAAGTATAGCAGTCATAAATTCAATTTAAGTGTGCAACTCTGTATTTTAGTGCCACAGCGGGTCTTTCAGGTGCCCTGCAGGAAAATGTTCTGGGATCTTTAAAAATGAATAAGTAAATAACACCTGGGCACAAGAAAACATGCTTGCCTCCTCCGTCGCTGATGATTCCCACACATTCAGAAACACAAATTAAAAAAAAAACACTAACGTTTTGCACAGGGATAACAATTCTCACATCTTAAAAGTGTAGAATGTAAGTCTGCTCTCATGCTGAGCTGCCTTTTTGATTCTGTGGTTTGAAGTGGAGGACCAAGAGCGTTTCATGACTGACTTTCACATGAGCGCCCCACATACAGCTCCCCAATATTCAGAATAACCTGCAACACAGCTGGAGCGCAATCTAACTCAGTGACTGTGGAGAAAAACGGCTTCAGAAAGAAAGATAAGACAAATGCATTAATCATAACACACACATACACACACACACACACACACACACAGATACACACCTGTATCAGAGTCAATGATGAACAATTCAGATCCAGCTCCCTGGAGCTCATAAGAAATTTGGGCGTTTGAGCGGATGTCAGCATCTGTAGCAGAGACCTGCAAGATGAGCCTGCCAGCAGGGGAGTCCTCTGGGACGCTCTCACTGTACAGGGACTGTGGGACGGGTGGAGAACGTGGAAAATAGAAGAGGAGAAGAAATTAAAGTGAATACAAGGAAGAGAAGGGGACAACAGAGATGAAAGTACGACACAAAATAAAAAACTGACTACCTTTTCACACACGGGGCTGTTGTCGTTGGCATCCAGCACCTTGACCTCCACGACAGCTTTGGCAGTGAAGATGCCATCACTGGCGGTAATGTTAAGCAGATAATTGTCCTTCTCTTCACGGTCCAAGGGCTTTCTGACAGAGACCTTCCATTCATTCTGAATGTGTTCGATGGCAAATTGGCCGAGCGGGTCCCCTCCTGTTTGGTGTTGAAAAGAAATAAACCACTTCAGAATGATCAACAACTCAGAAGCGGGAAGCAACCTGAGTCATTAAAAAGACACAAGGAGAGGGATCCCTTCTGAATTTTAAACTACATTCCACTAAATATCAATTAATAATTATCATAATAAAATCATAATGATTAAGTATTCATCACTGCTTCACAAAGCCAATCCTTACTTGTAAATCAAATATGTTTGGTACACAGGCAAATCCCGCAAACCATAAACAACAGAAAATGTACATGAGCTAATGATAATGCTGGTTTTCTGATTTCTCTTGATATTTACAGACTTGGCATATTTATTCACACTTGCTAATTAGCAACAGATGAAGCATTTTTTCCCAGTCTCTTTCAGAGCATTATTCAGATAATTATACATTTCTGTATTTTGATGACCTAAATGTTTGCCTTGAGCTTCAGCAGATTAGGCGATAACTCAGACTCCTACCAGATAATAGGGCTGTGTAATGTTTCAAAGATGAGATATTATCATCATATTAAGTGGCATAAACTGATAATCCCCCCTAAGCTCTGTTTATGAAAAACTGTTACACAAAGGAGCAGGGAGTAAACTCTCTGGGCTTACTAATTATCTGTTCCGCAAAATCATAAATGCCCACCTGTGATGAAGTAGTTCACTTGTTTATTGATGTCCTCAGAGTCATCGTCCGTGGTGCTGAGGATAGCAATCACCCCGCTAGGAGGGGGGTCGTCTTCACTGACCGTGCCTTTGTAGATCTCCGCAGTGAAGCGGGGCGGGTTGTCGTTCACATCAGCGACTGTTACCTCCACTCTGGTGCCAGTGACGTGTTGGACTTTGTCGCCTTGGTCTGTGGCGAGGACGGTGATGGTGTATTTGTCCATCTTTTCGCGGTCAAGCTCTTTTAAGGTGGTCACCCATCCAGTTTCACTGTTAACAGCAAACAGCTCAGAGATCTCCTGCGAGTTCTGCTTGGTGTCGAGGCTGTAAACAACATGGCCATTGGTTCCAGAGTCTTGGTCGGTGGCTTTGACTTGGATCACTTGAGTGCCACTTGGAAGGTTTTCCACAATGACGGCCTCGTAAGGGTCTGACTCAAAGACTGGTTTGTTATCATTGAGATCTTTCACTTGGATGTTTATATTTGCAGATGCCACGACCTCATAGTTCTCCTGTTTGGTTTGGGAGAGCAAAGTGAGCTGGTACCATTTGGTCGTCTCATGGTCGAGGCTCTTCTGAAGTTTCAAGGCTCCACTGTCCCTGTCTACAACAAAGACCTCTTCTTCATTGCTCTCAGGAGTGTTGCCCTTCACGAGGCTGTATATGACTGGTTGCTCACTCTCAGCCTGAATTACATCTATTTCTGTGCCAATGGGAAGGTCTTCAGCAATTGTATAGCGGTAATGTGGTTCAGTGAATTTAGGAATTGGTGTCTCTGGTGCAACTATCCGAATGTAAACCTGTACGACAGAATGTTTGGGTGGATTCCCAGTATCCTTTGCCCTAACAAAGAATGCATAGAGCTCATTTTCAAGTCCAATGAGACTCTCTTTGGTTACAATGACCCCAGAGGTTGGGTGAATTTCAAAGTTCTCCTCCACGTTTTCAACATCTGCCTCGATTGAATACTCAATGTCAGCGTTGCTTCCCTCATCCATGTCTGAAGCGGCGATTTTAACCACGGAGGTTCCTCTTGGGACATCTGATGCAATAGTAGCTTTGTACTCAGCTGCCCTGAACTGTGGGGCGTTGTCATTGACATCTGTGAGAATGACATTGACTATACAAAAGCCTACTTTTCCACCGCCGTCTTTAGCTATGAGAGAAATAGGAATTACTTTCTCAATGGTATTCTCACGATCAAGACTCTCTAGAGTGAAAATCTCTCCGTTCTCATTGACAGAAAACTTGTCTTTTGCAAAGTCATTGACAATGTGGTATGTTATTTGCCCATAAATGCCTTCGTCATCATCCGTCGCCTTTGCTTCTGCCACCAAGGTACCAACAGGTGAGTTTTCAACAAGCTCGACCACATAGTCCATCTGAGAGAAGGTGGGGTTGTGGAAGTTAGCGCCAATAACTGTCACCATGACAAGGGCTGAGCTTCTGAATACACCGTCTGATACTGATACATTGAGGTTGTAAAAAGGCTGCATATGTGGCCTTCGGTGGCTGGAAATAAAAATGGAGCCTGTGCGTTTGTCAATGGAAAAGTTCTGATCCTCATTACTGGAAATAATGGAGAACTCCAAGTTATCTGAGTCTGAGCTGTCTGCATCAGATGCCTGGACTTGGGTGACGAAATGTCCACGTGGGGCCAATTCACTAACACTAGCTTTGTACGTGTGTTCTGTAAAAGTTGGAGCGTTGTCATTCAAGTCTGTTATGTCTATGGTCACAATGACATCACTAGACAGGGCTGGAACTCCTCCGTCCACAACCCGGACTCTTAACTTGTGCTGCTGGGTCTCTTCGTGGTCAAGAACTTGAGCTGTAGAGATTATTCCTGTGTTACGGTCAATGGTGAAATAGTCTGAACTCTTTCCCTTTTCCTCAACCAGCTGAAAGAATACTTCTTGGTTATTGCCAGTATCAGAATCTTTGGCATCAACTTGTAAAATGGATGTACCAATGACAGAGGCCTCTGAAATATTGGCATAGTAGGCCTTTGACAGGAACACTGGGGTGTTGTCATTTACATCTTCCAGTATGATATCAACAAACACTTCAGAATGTGCTCCAGTCAGAGAATCAGTGGCTCTTACATTTAACTTGTAAGCAGGATGTGTTTCAAAGTCCAGAGGCTGAATCACATGAATTACACCTGTGTTGAAATCAATTGAGAACTGTTTGAAAGGATCTCCCTCTGAAATGGTGTACACAATACGAGGGCCTTCAGAATCATTGGCCTGTACATGAAGCACAGGTGTGTGTAATTGAATGTTTTCAGGGATTTCAATGCTGTAAAAAGGCTTTTCAAACACAGGCATTGCTTTGTTCACCACCGTTATTGGCACTTCAACTTCTGCTGAGAGCGCTGGCTCTCCATTATCCTCTGCCATAACAACAACGACAAAGTCTGTGTTAAGTGACTCCTTCTCAAATTTCTTTTTGAGGGAGATTTCACCAGAGGAGCTAATTTGAAAGTGCTCCTGGTGCTCCTTCAGGTGATAACGGATATTTGCATTTGGGCCAAGATCCTTGTCTACTGCTGTGACTTGTCGTATAACCTGACCTTCCTCTGCGTCCATCTGGACCAGGGCATGGTAGGGAAGGTTCACAAACATGGGTTTGTTATCATTTACATCTTCAACTGTCACAGTTACCAGAACATGAGCCCCATCTTCAGATTTGTCCTCTCTGGTGACCTCAACAACGATATCAAATGTGTCCTGTGCCTCGCGATCAAATGGGATGCCAGTGGTTGAGATAACTCCTGATGTGCGGCTGATTTCAAACCTGCTGTCAGGGTTCAAAATTCTGTAAAATAAAGGCTCGTTCACCTGGTTCCCAACTGCAGCAATGACTGCTAGTGTTTTCTTCTCGGAAGAGTTTTCTTGGACATAGGCTTTGTAGGACTCCCTGGTGAACTTCAGCTTACTCTCCTTATTCTCCTTCACATTTATCTTTACTGTTGCAACAGTGGCAAATCTACCGTCGGACACCCTAACCTTTAATTCATATCTGCTCCTGAGCTGTGTGACATTCTGAATAGAGATAATGCCTGTGATGGGATCCATTTTAAATTTATCACCAATATTTCCCTCAGAGATGGAGAAGAGAAGTTTGGAGTTGGGCCCAGAGTCTGAGTCCGTAGCGTTTACTTTAATGACTTCCACCCCTTTGTATGTTGGCACTATGACGGTTGTCTCATACAGTTCTTGGCTAAAAGCTGGAGAACGGTCATTAACATCAATTACATTAATGGTCACGTTAGCCGCGGTCTCTGCAAACAGGCGTGGCATTCCTAGATCATGGACCTGAACTGTGAAGCGGAATAGACTCTTCTGTTCATAATCCAAAGCTGTTGTGATTCTGATTGCTCCGGTGCTTGAGTCAATGGCGAAATAGTTATGTGCAAAAGGTTCCACAATCTGATAGATGAGCATGGCATTCTGGTCAGAATCGGCATCAGACGCACGAATGACAAAGGGGGTGTTTTCATGGGTCAGAACAATGCTGTTGATGGGGGCTGACTCGCTGATCACTCCTTTGAATTCCCTTTGGAGAAAGACCGGAGCATTGTCATTTTCGTCCTTTAGATGAACCAGAAGCGTTGTGTTGCTGGCAAGTCCAGCCATGTTGGTGCCCTGTATGATGAGCATGTATTGGGGGATGGTCTCATAATCTAAAGCTTTCTGGGTCACAACCACTCCCGAGTTTGGGTTTATATCAAAAGCATTGTTGATGTTGCCACCTTTTATTTGATAGAAAACAGACGACTGGCTGACAGCTGTGACCAAGCTCACAAAACTTCCTGGATTGGCCAATTCGCTGACTTCTGCAGAGAACTCCTTTTCGGTGAATCTGGGGGCGGCATTGTCAGAAACCGTCACTACAATGTGTACAGTGGCTGTGGTCGACAGTGGAGGTGTTCCATTATCAGATGCCTTAACGGTGAGTTCAAACTGGGTCTTGCTGCTGCGATCAAGCTCTTTGGCTACCATGATTGTCCCAAGAACAGGGTCGATGAAAAATGAGTTTGCAACATTTCCTGTAAGAAGGAGAAAACAAAAGAATAGTAAAAATATTAATAATGATCTAGAAATCTAGAAATGTTTTTCATTCTTTCATTCATTGTACAAAAACAAAAACCCTTCATTTTGCTACATGTTCTACGAGGAAGATGTGGTTGAAAAGCATTTGTCATGTCTATGTTTTTCCCCCTTCACAAAATAAATTAATATCCTTTCCTTGCCAGTCATCCCAGGCCCACAGTTTGACACAAAACAAAGCAAGCAACAGTTCAATTACATTAAGACACCTCAGCTACTTCAAACATGCATGTATTCAAACAAAAAGCTAATAGCCGCATGTTTCTTATTCTCATACAATAGTTTATTGTAGGCGAAAACCATCATGGGAAATTCTGACGGGAGTTCCGCCCATCTCCCACATATTTGGAGATCCTCTAAACAAAGTCCTCAGTATTCTCCTACTGTTTGTAAAGTATTCCATTCATGATCAAGATCCAGTGGGCAGCAGGACTCGAGATGACTCATACATTTTTTACAAGCTGATTTCATTTGCATTATTTTACACTGAAAGCTTTCTGCTGTGAGAGAAAAAAAACTGTTGCTCAACAGTGTGGCACAGCAACTTGACTGTATTTACCTGATTCAATACTGTAGACAATCTCTGCGTTGTGGCCCTTGTCTTTGTCAAGAGCTGTGACCTGGAGTACAGCCGAGCCTACCGCTGCGGATTCAAACACACGGCCAGAGTAAGGTGTGCCTATAAACCAGGGCGCATTGTCATTAGCGTCACCCACGTTGACAATAACACGCACAAGGTTCCTCTTTACTGGAATATCCTGGTCTCGGACCTAGAGAAGAGAAATTGGAAAGAGCCAGACAGAGGAAGAAAAGGAAGAAATAGACAAGAGTGTAAGAGCCCTCAAGGGGATAAATCAGTCATGAATAATAAAACCATACAACAGCAAACTATTCAAATTTTGAAAAGCGTAGAAATAAACAAGCTTATCTTAATTTCATGGATCTCTCATTTTACAATTAAGTAAACAGCTCCAAAATTAATTCCATTAAACCATATGTTAGAATTTCTCGCAATTAATCAAACTCTGCATATGAATAAATTGTCAGTGCTCCATGGTTCGTACCATGACAGTGAGGATGTGGCGATGCATAGTCTCGTGATCCAGTCGCTCAGCGGTGTACAGAGTGCCTGTTCCTGGGTCTAGTCGAAATTTCCTGAGGCTGAAGGGATCAGTGCTGCTCAGGAGTGTAAAGGTCAGTTTGTTCTTCTCGTCTCTGTCCACAGCGCTTATCTGCAGGACCTCGGTGCCTGCTGGCTGGTCTTCAGGGACATCCACCTCATATGAGCTCTGAGAGAACTCTGGCCGGTGGTTGTTGGTGTCAATGACTCGGATGAGCACCTAACAGGCAAAATAAATTGTGGAGAAAATGAGTTCATTTTAAAATTAATTTTGAGGCTATTATCAAAGTGTTTTATCATTTTTCCATTGTGTACTGAGAAAATAATCTCAAATAAATCAAGTGTTACAAATTACTGATGAACATTTATTTGATGAAAAGCAGCTAAAGCAGTGGTACCTAACCTGGGTTAGGTTTCTGTGATGGTTAGGGTTAGGCTTAGGTTTACATGAACAAACACCTGCATTAAATACTCAAAAATAACCAGAACACTAGTGAGAGTGTAAATGAACATAATGGGTTTAAACAGAACAGCGTTTACAAAACAATACACATAAAAAAGTAACTGTTGTTCAGACTCACACTCAGATTGTCCAAAGACATGTTAACAATCGTCTTTATTTTTTGGTTTGGTAAACACACATACACACACTATAAGCCTTTCAAATTTTTCTGCCCTGCTCTTCAGTAATAAACAACATAGTGTAGATATAGACCAGATCGATACATATGATGGCAAAAGCAATATTTTAACTGAATGGCCACTTGATGCAGCTAACAGCAAAAACAAGAAATCAATGCTGAATAACCACAATGCATCTAAATGAACTGCGAGCTACGTACAGGAGCAGGTGATTAAATTTAGAGTATGTGTGTGATAAACCATACGACAGTGAGCTGTCAACTGAGGAAAGTGAGGAAGCATATCCGGGGGTATTAATAATATACAACAAGTCATATAACTTTTAAGATGGTTGATCATATTTTACCCTTACTCTTCTGCTGATTTAATATTCTTATAATGTATTCACAAACAGCTTGTTCGGACTCAAATCCATGAAACAGATTTCTAGTGTGTCCTCCTTTGGACAGCAAAAAGTGCAGTCACTGTGTTTTTTCCCCCCACACACACAACAAAGACAACATCCCCAAACTGTAAAATTCCACTGGGAGCATGTTTTATCAACACCAGCCACTCGTCTACTGGACTTCCGACAGAGGATTATGGCGAGCTGCTGGAATGCCATCTCTGCTTCCCAGACCAGCGAGGGGCTTCTACCGTTGCCAAACATGGGGAACAAAGGGATCAACCCAGATTAGACACCTGCATACCAAACACAAGGGGGTGATGTCCCGTAAGGAAACAGGCTCAGCCAGGCCGTTTGGTGCAGGAACACAGACGGGGGACGACAGTCACAAAAGCTCTGACCAGTTGACAGCTCACTAGCTGACCAGGATTTGTCAGATCTCTGGTGAACACAACTGCCCACTGTTGTTTTTTGTAATAATGCTGTTTGCTGAGCACTGTGAGCCTATATCAGAGACAAATATAGACCCAACCTGACAGCACTGATAACATTTACAATCTGCTGTGTGCTGTGATGTTGGCATTGCTGCCAAGGCTCACAGATGTCATCTTGCAGGGGGAGCGCTGGGCTGCATGCTGTCTATCAGTGCTCTAAGCTGGCTGTTTGCCACAAGTCATGTGTCACGGGCGACCCATGTCACACTGCTAATCAGGACGCGTAGTGATAAATAAATACACTTTTCTAATGAGACGTTAACCCTGGAAAAGGAGTATAAAATTGAGCCTCTGGTAGCTGGCTTACAATGCATCTCATTCCAGGCATGTCTTCTCATGTCATGCCAGACATCGTATTGCACCAGATCCGTGATGTCCCACAATCCACCTTTTACACACACAGATGTACATCCATGCATCCACACCCACCCACCCACACCCACACGCAGGCTCATAAAATGTGAGCTTCCACACATACGCACACATATATCCTCACAAAGAGGTTGTCAAATGTGTCTCAATCTGGCCGGCGTGAGATAACGTGTCTTGTGAATAGTGAGTAAGGTGGTGAGAGCTGATAGTGCTGTCAAGAAGCAGAAAGGAACGGAACCTGGTCAGTAGTATCCACATCTATCCACAATGTACTATTTTATATGGTTTAGAAAGCACACAAAAGGCTATTCAACCCGCACCCCCCCCCCCCCGAACACACACTCCCATATGCACACAAACTTGCCTTTCCCCTTTGCAAGGAGGCTCTACAACACTTCAAAGGAACTTTGCCCCAAAACATCACAAAGCAGCATGATACAGCCTGACTGAAGCAGAAATGCTGGTGTGGAAGAAAACTCTGTAGTCTTTGTATATGGCTTCCTCTGGGAATGCTGGAGAGGAACAAGATTGGGACTGAGACACAGACGTGACAGATGGAGATACTAAAGAAAAAAAAGTGCTGTGAGGGTGAGATGAGAGACAGAAAGAAAAGTGACAGAGAAAAACTGAAGAAGAAATCTAACAGAAATGGTCATGGTTTGAATACAAAGGTTGTGGAAATGAAATGAAACCAATACACACTTAAGACACAAAAGATGTGGAGAAAAATAAAATTGAGTCCTAGATACAATAGTGAGCTTTGATACTGAAGACAAGAAAACATATAAGTATGAGTGAATAAGGTGAACGTTGGAGCGAGACATTAAGAGAGTCTTTGTAATGTGGACTGAGATAACATGAGAAACAGGAGACCAGGAACAGATTGTGAGCAGAACAGCTTGAGGTGCTTCTGCACAGCCAAGGGAGGATGTCATATAGCTGGAGAGGGGGGAAGGGAGGCTGGGCCGCATGCCGAGGCTGCCTTGTTGGTGCAGTTCCTGGCTATGAGTTGCCCGAGCTAGAATGCAGCACCCCTCGTCCACATCAGCTGATCCTTCAAAGGAGCCTTCAGAGAACTACAACGGTCAAATGGGAAGCACACAACAGAAGGGCCGACTGTTTCCCATAGACCTCCCACTTTCACACAAGCTTTATATTGATGTCGCCACTGGAGTCACGGGAAGGTTGCATTTTTCAGCTAAGAGTTTGTCACCACCATCTGAAATTTAAACCGATGTTTTAAAACAAAAGTGTGCTTAAGAGACCGCAGAGAGAACAGGGCCTCCTGAATAACGAAACACCTTTGCTCCTTCCAGAACAGGACACGCGGGAGCTTTCATTGTGCTCATTGTCCTCCTGTGCAATGCGTAGGAGAGGAAGCCCCCCTGCCAGGTGGCAGGTTCTGGGCAAAGGCTGGGCACTGGCACCGAGCACTCCAACATGTTCCCAAAACAGGATTAACACAGCCCGCTACCCACAGAGATCCAGCGCTCTTGTTTGCGCTTTATTCTACCCAAACAGAATAATCATCATCCCTACATGCCTGGCCAATAACTGCGCAGCTTTTTGAAAAAAGGAGGGAAGAAAATCAGAAAGAAAGACAAAGAGGGCTAGAGGGAGAGAGAGAGAACAAAAAGGGGAGGAAAAAACATTCCAAGGAGAGAGAAAATAGGCCAGCCCGTCTGGCAGCAGAGCCTCCACATGACTGTGATTTGAGGAACAGATAAGTCCAACTTTGAGCTTTCACGAGGTGCGCTGCATGCGTGTGATCGGGTAGATCTAATTTGCAGTGAAATTCTGTATGACAGTCCTCCAAAGAAAACAAGTTCATACTCAAAACAAAACAATTAATGACTCTTATGCATATGATTTCCTGTTGGAATCCTCTTTTCATGGATTTATTTGATATTGCAAGCACAGGGGAAACTGATGACTCAACATCTGTCTTTTATGTAATAATCTAGAGATTATATTTATTCAAGTGTTCAATGCTTAATCCTAATACTGTACAATCAAGTGGATTAACTAGCAGGTTAAAATTGTGTGCCTGCCTTGAAAAGGTAACAAGTAACTAACCCTCCCAAAGAAGTAAATAAATACATTTCAATGCGGTTTGACACAATCTTTTCAAAATCTCCAAAAGCCTTAGCCTTGGCTTGTTGACTTACTGTAACAAAACAAAACATGCACCTCCCAGTGAAAGGAGCTTCTGTGACTCCAGCTAACAAAGCAAATACTGTCAATACTGAACAGTGTTATCAGATAAACAAGTTAGTAGCCGAAACACTCAGGTGGCGTTCCTGAAACATGAAGCGCTCAGTATGCTGGATGCTCAGGACACTTTCCCAAACATATGTGCAAGTCAACCAACTGGGACTACTATTAAATCACATATGCATTAATATGAAGGCTGAAGACATACGGTTCTTTCTCACCTAAATTCTGATCATCAAAACAATGGCAGCACAGAGGCAAACATACATTTTTTTTGTTGAAAATAATCTACAATACAATAATATTTTACTCCCAGTGATGTTTATTATTAGCCTACAACATCTGATTAATCACTACTGTCTCTGCTGATACTGTACGCCTCTTTCAGTCACCTTTTTGGCTCTCAGCGTATCTCAGGCAGCTGGCCTACATTACAAAGTGTGGTTTATGGAGCACACAAATTCAGCTAATCCGTTTCCTCCCGAGAAAACAGCTGATCTACGGTGGTCAGCTGGGTATAAAGGGCTGTATCATTCACACTCGTCTGCAACAGAGCCTATCGCTCACAGCTCTAATAATATAACCAAAAATATGCACATTCAAAATCTCAAGGCAGTGAGAAAAAGCACACTTTTGCAGGCAATAAATTTCATGTGAAGCACAGTACAAGTGATTTTTCTTTCACCTATTTTCTGTGTGGAACTGATGGTTGGATTGAGCTGTGATGGCTTGCAGAGATGGATTTCCTAAAGCTGATGATTAAGCAGTACTTGCAGTAAAACTTGTAAACTTGTCATCATATCAGATTACGCTAGAAAACTTGAGGTGTAAATTATAATATGTTGTGTGTTCATCCAACTTTAAAGAAATGAGAGACAGATTTTTTTCTTTAACAAAAAATATCATGTAGTCTTTCTGTGCATTTCATTGATTTTCTATGGAGCACACAGTTTACTCTATGCATGTATGTTTCGAAGTCCATTAAGCGACCTTGTAGTTTTTACATGAACACTGAATTAAATGATTCCTTTTACTGTGAAAGGCTCCCACTGAGAACCAAGCCCCATTGAGAATTAGACCGTACGAATAGATTAACCTTTGAGTGTGATTAATTTGACTTAAAATGTCACTGCATGCAGGCTTTTAAATAAGTGTCTGCTGCCAGGGCTTTTAAGAAACTTCTTTACTGGGAGAGAAAATCACGGCTGAGAAAACAGGCACTCTGAGGCTGTTTTTAAGGTTTCCGCGCTAAACTGAAGGACGTGCTTCTTCCTCAGATGAGCTGCGAAATGCCAGCGAAGGCGGCGCTTTATCCAGGGCTCAGTGGAGCACAGCAGCCAGATGATGAAAGGCTTATTCATACGGAGTGACAACAAATAGATTCTTTCCCAGCTACAGTTCTCTGAAGCTCCCCTTTGAGGACAAAGGACAAAACATTTTGAATGCCACCATCCCGTATGACCCAAACTATCCTGTAAAAATGTTCAAAATCTCATGGACAAGGCATGACCGTCTGAACAAAGAGAAAGACAACTTGTGCGTTTAAAAGCTTTTATCATTGGCGGTTCAGCCTTGGTATCAGCTGGGGAGAAAAATATATGATATGCAAGCAGGAATAAATCAGCATATTAATATATTAAAATCCATGTATGCCACTGCACACAAGAAGTTTTAGTTTCATCTTTCATCAGCATGGCTCACAGGGGTCACATGGTTTACAGTATCTAATCCTTTTTCCTTCTGCATAAAAGCATCTTTTCAGTCAATTTTGCAGTTTCCAGACCGTGGCATGAGTGTGCTTGTATATGTATGAGTCTAGTATATTTAGTTATTTAGAGTCCATTCAGAGTAGACCAGGGGAGACTGTTCCTCTCAGACAAAAGTAAGAGAAGGTTTCACAGGTTCAGAGAGACACGGAGCAGAGGGGAGGAGCAGAGGCGGCTCAAGAATGTACACTTTAAAAAAAAAAAACTCTGGCTAGACGGCACCATCATCACAGCCCTGCGTCAGGAATGAGACAATGGAAGATTCCTGGAGTTCAACACTCAGCTGAGATGGTAGAGAGCAGCGGAGAAGGACTAAAAAACTTCAAACTTCAACAAGAGTCTTCATTAAGTCTGCTAGAGAACATTTTCTTTCTTTCTTTCTTTAAAAGTAGAAGGAATTTTGGGGGAACAACTCTTATTCTCTTTCTTTGGTTAGTTAGATGAGAAGCTCAATATACTCTCATGTCTGTATGATGAGTTGAGAGTGAGGGTTGGAAACAGGGAAAGCCCACTAACCTGGCTCTGTCAGGAGGTGGAAAATCCACCTCCCAGAGCCTCTATAGTCTCAGACACTTGTCGTCTGTGTTGCACGGTTGCTGGGCAACCAGTATTAACTCCAAGAAATCACTGCACCCTGCTACAGTCTCGTACATAACGAAGATAACAGTGAGATTATTCACAGAAGCTGGTAGGTGGATTGAGTGTTTGAAAGAGGAAGGTTTCCTCTGTTTCTAATCTTTCTGCAAAGCTCAACTAACCAGCTGCTGGTTGTAGCCTTATACTAATCAAACACTGGTATCAATCTGCTCATCTAAACTGTGCCAAGAAAGTGAATGTGCACATTTCACAAAATGTTAAACTGTTTTCTTTCTTTTTTTTAATTAAAAGATTTCTCTTTATTTGGTAAGCTGACAAGTGAGCATGTAAAAGTAAATGTAGTGGTAAGAGTTCAGCAGTTCAACCACACCTCACAGGACAATGCAGGCTCTCCTAATACGACGAGTCTTTCCATATCACCCATATTTATTATTCCGCCATTTTTTTCAAGACAAATCACGTCGGGATGTAACAAGACTCAAACTTATAAAATGTAATTTTCTTGAGTTGAGTGATATGATAGCATCACAACAGGCAACATATCCCAACAAAAGGGACGGTTTGGCCACTGCTTTACTCATTGCCCATCCCTCTCCTCTCGCTATTTCTCCCGTGAAGAAAACAGAACCATGACAACTGCCTCATCAGCTTCCAACCGTTTCATTAGTGTTTCAATTACCTGGGTGCTGACAGTTCGTGTCCCATCTGTGGCTTCCACCGTCAGGTTGTAATTTGATTTCTGCTCAGCGTCCAGAGGCCGTGCAACAATCAAGGTTCCACTGGCCTTGCCCACGTCAAAGCGGCTGTCATAATTACCACCTGTGGATTTTTTTTTTTTGTACAAACAACAAGGAAGGACAAAAGATTAGAGGCAAATCATCGCTTAGTTGTCTACATGTAGCAAGGTTATACAAACATTAAATTGGGGCGCTGAGATGGAAAACAAGCACCAATCATCTGCTGTGCTGACGTTGAGGATAATAATGAATAGATACATGGATGTTAGTGTCAGCTGCCTAAAGATGTCATCAACTATCAGTATACATTTGCTTTTTATCTAAACGTCAACAATATTAACAGTTATTTCATGCAATTAAACCCTAACATACACAGAATGGGTAAATAAATACAAATTCCTGGCTTTGTCCTTTTATATACTGGACAAGAGGATATTAAATTCTACAATTGTGGATATAAAATGGAGCTCTAATTGACACAAGGTAAGGAGAGGAGGATTCCCTGGTTCTCTTGAGACTCTTAATCAGGTCACAGGTTTAATGGAAAAATGTGGCACAATATCAATCCAGCGTCACAACACAATTCAACCACAGGCAGCAGCAACACACAGTGTAGGGTGAGCTCTTAACACAGCACAGCCTATTGGGATGTCCCAGCAGCTACCTTCTGCTGTACAGTTGTGGTCACAAGCCATCTGAAGGATGTAAAACATCTCAGTATCCTCTATGCCGTCTTGCAAAAATCCAACCAAACAGAACATTCCAGAGAAAAGAGGAAAGCAGTAAGCGGAGCACGGAAAAAAAGAGAGAAGAGAAGAAAAGAGATGTGTCAGTCAGACATTGATTAGAGGGAGGACAGGCGGGGAGGAAGGGAGAAGAGGCGAGCATTTCTGAAAACAGTCAGTTTAAGTCTTCTCATGCAAACAGTGCCTATCATAAGTTTAAAAGATACGCACATTCAAGAGAGGCCGAATTAAGTTTTATCACTTCAAAAACAGAGTTACCAATTAAAATAGTGAGGAAACACACTGCATCTCAGGGGACTCGCAGGGAAAGCTATGATAAGATAAAATCTTTTATCTTGAGGGAAACTGTAGTGCATAAAATTACTTATTTATTTAAATCTATCGTTTGTGACCTATTACATTATGATACAACTCTGTTATCGAAACCGTTAGATTAAAAAGCAGAGAGCAGCAGGACACAGTGAAATAGTGAAATTGAGAGCAAAGCTGGGGGGCAAACTGCTTAACAATCAGAACTGGCCTTGCCTTTGGGTTATGCATGTTTGGGTTGATTAAAAACATTCATGCTTTAACTACATAACACCTGCAAAACATCTAAAAATGCTGATTTGACTGTCTTTGTACAGTATTCCAGAGAAAACACAGTAACTACAAAGAAAACATGCTGTTTTTTTAATGAAACAAACTAGTCCGTAATTATGCGGAATAAATGCTCTGCCTCTCAGTCTACTATTAATATCTATATTACATTTATATCAATAATACATTCATCTACAAGTTAATATAGCTAAATATGTAAATATGTGATCAAGTCAGATCAGATCAAATCAGTCAAAAGTTGAAATGACGGCCACTGCTAAGCTAGTTCCTTTTTGCAGGAGCTATTTTCTTCATCGTGATTGGATTTATCTGTGGCTTCATTTAGTTACGTGGAATAACAAACTTCATTAAATCTTTTAATCACACACTATGTTATTCTGCCTACAAAGCATTACTACAGTATGCATGCACACACGCAGAGCAGTGATGCATGTGAACAAGGCCATACCTGTGATTTCAAACCAAACAGGGACATCAGAGGACTCTGTGGCGACGACGCCCACCATGTGCGCCACAGGGTCGCTTTCCATCACGGAAAAGGTGAAGGGGGACTCCTCGAAAAGCAGGGGAGCTGCATCGGCCGGCAATTCCGGTTTGGGAATCCACTCGATGTGCAGGCGACAAGTGGAGGATTTCTGAGGACGTCCATTGTCGACGGCTTTAATCTGAGAGCGAGGCGGAGAATGAAAGACTGTGTTACACGATGTTACGCAACATTTTGTTGCAAATGAGTTTCTGCACAGCTCTCTGGAGGATCCTCTGACTAAAACTCTTCAAAAGTAAATATATAGGAAAGTTGGGTTATATAGCTTACAAGTTCACGCTTACAAATAAAGGACGCTAATAAAACATAACCTTTCATATGCAGTGGATACATATTTTAAGTAGAACCACTTCTGAATGCAACAAATCCACAGAATGGGTTGCCTTTCAATTTCAAAAGAAAGTTTTTCTGTACTCTGAGCTGTCCACGTGGTAAAAGAAACTCGTATTTTGAATGACAAACACCTTTTGTGTGGTATTCTTTTTTGACGGCAACTTTTATGGGGACTTCAATTACTGTAAACTGTGGTGAGGAGTGTCTTCTTGCAGCAGAAAAACCCAACTTTGGATGTGTGGGGGACATAAAATCTGAGAGGAAATCAGTTTAAACCAAAAAAGATGAGTGTGAAATATCACCACAGCAGGTTTCACAGCCAACTGTGATGACTACGCTAGAGGTAAATTCTTGCTTTTTGACTCGCGGCTGGAGCACTGACAGATTACATTCATTTTCACACATATAACACACTTATTTCCCAGTAATTCTGAGATACTCTTTTAAAAAACAGCTGCCATGAGGAGTAGAAAACTATTTTGTCCAGCGCTTTACAACAGCAACAGCCAAAAAACAAGTCAACATCAATGAGTGACAATTGTTTGGCACTTGATGACTGAGCTCCCACAGCAATAGGACCATGGTAAAAAAAAGCAAGTGTGCTGCACATCCCTGGTACAATATCCCCTAATTGGATATTATGAGCTGGTGTTCTTCCACACTTGTGGGCCAACACGATGTGAATGGACCAATTATCTTTTGGTCTCTTTTACAGATACTTTTTTAAAGTATTTCTAAACACAAAACCTCAAGAAAGGAAGAGCAGAGGAACACGGTGGGCTAGAAAACTGGAGAGAAAGAGGTGAATACAACAGTAAAACAGTAAAGAAGCATCTGTTGTAAACATTTACTGCTCACTGAGAGACCATCAGGCTGAGGACAGGATGAAGCCCTGGGATTACTCACTGTGAGAATGTCATATTCTCCGGCAGAGGAAAACTTCTTGGAGGACACCAGGCCGGTCTTGGGCTCGATGAAGAACTTTCCGTTTTCGTCTCCCTCCTCGATGCTGTAAGAGATCTCGGCGTTGGCTCCCTCGTCGCGGTCTGATGCGATCACCCGATACACCGGGTCTCTCTTCGCGGTTCGCTCTCTCTCTGGCCTCTCCCGCTCCGGCAGCTTGATCTTGTAGATCTTCTCGAGGAACAGCGGCCGGTTGTCGTTCTCGTCGAGCACCCGGACGATGACGCGGACGGTGGTGGATTTGGGAGGAACTCCATGGTCCGTCACTGTGATCTGAGGAGAAAGAACAAAAACATCAGATCAGGAACTGCGTAGACTTAAAGGCTTGAGGGTGAACTAAGGAAAATATGATGTAGAGAACTTCAAATCACATCACAATCGTCACAATCTGGAATAAGAGGTTTTGAATAACTATATAATCTTTTAATTCCTGCAGTATCACTGAACACATGTACATTCATTAGGGGAGTTTGTAAAGATCAAGACAGCTGTGTTAGAAACTCATCATTCCAAAGCCAGAATTTAATCAAAGATGAGATGAAAAGGGGAAGTGCGCTTTTTGCCTTCATCGCGCTTTCATTCCATGTCTTCTTTCTCAGCAACTAAAACAGCAGACAAAATTAAAGGCATTTCCCACTGAGATTTACTATCGGGGGATCTTTTTTAATACACGTTCCTCGCTTAAAAAACAAATACGCATTAGTAACAGGCTGTTATACACTCATCTACTTTTGGAGGCTCTATGTTTTCTTTTCTTTTAACCTAATAATCTTCAATCTACAGCGTAGTGAATGAATCTAGTCAAACACTGAGTCATAAAGTACTCCACAGAGCATGTTTTTTCCTGACAAGACAAAAAAAAATTATCTTGATGTTGTAAAAGGGGAAGTTTTTCCATGGTCTTCAAAATCCAGCAGAATAATACAAGACTAAATAGGATTGTATGTATTTTCATCCCCATTACAGAGAGACAGTGCGGGACTTGAACAGCAGCAATTTTGGTCTCTTGGCGGCACGATTGCTTGGTTAAAACTACTTTTTTCTGGTTGGATGTAAGAAGCAGCATGATGAGCTTTCAGACTCTCTATTTTAGGCTGATATGGATTTAATAATCTAATTGTATGCTTAAAGGTACACTGTCATGAGCACACAACTCTGGTGATGAGGGGGCATTTTGGGGCACAATAACAAATTCAAGGAGTAGTCTCGGCTTCTTACACACCAGATAATGTAATACCAGAGCACTTCCGAAATGGAATAACGTTAAAGAGCTAATTTGACTTCACAGGAGAGACATTTTCTTATTATCAAAAAAAATAAAATAAATACTGCCCCCGGGGAGTAACTACCCGGCATTGGTGTATTTCAGTGAACATGATATGTTTCATCTGGAGGCTGCTGTGGTGAGCTAAAATCTGTCCTAATCTGAAAAAAAAAAAAAGTTTCCTATGTTCCCTCTGAACATAATAACCGTCACTTGTATGGCTGGTACACGAACAACCCACCAGAGCTAATTATTTTTAATTAGCTGCGACTCTTCATTCTGATAGCACCAGCTGCACTGACTCTGCTCCTGTGTGTCAAACTCACAAACAAAGGTTTTGCACCGCTAATAAACATTAAGGCCCTCCTCTAAAGGCCGGGGGCTTTTTAAAACCCCAGAAGTACTCGGTATACAAGACAGTGTCGCGCAACTCAATCATTAATGGGACCTTAATCTAAGTAATGACTTCGCGTGTGGCTGGTGGCGCGGTAACGCTTTGTAATTTGTGCCATGATTTAGCACGCCGTCGTGTCTTCGGACATTCGAGTGCACAGTTTGAGGAGTTTAATCAAAAGCAAAGAGCCACGGGCTGACCTAAACAAACACAATTTTCATCTAGTCCCAGAAAGATGGGCTCAGGGGTTGCGCGTCTGAGCGCAGGCAGAGATGTGAGCATTTCTAGCTTCAAGCTGCAAAAACACTGTGGAAGGGCAGAACAAATGTCACAGTAATTTAAAACCATCTGCTAACTGCTCCACTAAAAACAGTCAGGAGTCCGGGGCAAGGCACACACCATTTGGTACCATAGTTTCAATTGCTAAAGTAATGTGTTTCTGTTTTTCTCGCAGTGTCTGCAGCTGTCCGTGCTATTCACATGAGCCGAATTAATTAAACGGAATGACAAGAAATCTGAATTTGAATGTATCTCTGAGGGAGGGTGTGCCGGTGCTCGCTCTGTGCTGTGTAATATTTCCATGATGATCGCGTGAGTTTTTTGGCCCCATATATGCAGGTAAAACTGGAAGGAAACAGTAATTATCGAAATGAAATATCCCAGCAGGGCAGCTCAACAAAACTACTGTGTGTGTGTGTTAGCTACCCATCTATCCATCACCACGCGCCTCTCTTTGGAACATTTTCGCCCAAAGCCTTTATTTGATAATTAGGCGAGTCGCACAAAAGAGAGAAAAGTTACACCAGAGGGTGTCTCACTGCGGCAGTCAAACTAAGCCAATCCATTATGATTATCTACTGCAGAACTTCTAGCTTTACCCGAGCAACCATATGTGAGCGATGTTGTTTTAAGGCATTCAAACTGGAACCATTTACTAAAGAAAGGCTATACATCAGCATAATTATATCTATATTGTTTTTGTATGATAACTTCATCGATCGACAGAACATTGAATGAAAATTGTTTTGCTAACAGGCCTTCAACAATGGACTCTATTCACTGGTTTCAGCTTCTCATGTGTGAAGATTTTCTGTTTTTCTCTGTTTTATATAAAATTGTAAATTGGATGTCTTTGGATTTTGGAGTGCTGGTCCTGCTGAATTAACATGATGCAAGTTTTTCACTATTTTTTTACATTTTACAGATTAAATGAAAAAAAAGTGAGTGAGTGGGATCTAATGTCCTCGTCAAATAAGCCAGACTAACAACCTGTACCCTGCATCTTGCCAACTGCATGCTGGGAAGGGCTCCAGACAACAGATGTGAACAGCCCATTCACCTCTGTTTTTCCATTATAATGCCCTCTCTGCAGTCCCGGGCCTGAATCCTAAGCATGTCCTGGCATGTCCCACTTTTGCTATTTACCCACCTCCCCCCTCCTCCTTCTTCCTGGGACGGAGGCCTCTCATCCTGCCGCTAGAGAGCCCACACTCAGACCATCAGGGGCAGCTTTGCCTTTTCTCAAATTCCCCTACTGCCTTTCTGCTTTTAGCTCTCTCTTTCTCTTTCTTTTACACACAGGCACACGACTGCTGCCTACCAACCCCCATCCATCTCACCATAAAAGCCCCCTGTGCTCCCTCCACCTCCTCTTGGCATTTGGTGCAAACAATGCTGACACAGCCCCCACCCTAATTGCTCCACATGTTCAACATGGCCCCACATGTTTCGTTTCTTCGCCGAGAACAAGCTCGTACAAAAACTTCCAACGCCGGCCAGGACTTCAATTTGATTTGCTCCGCTAGCACCCGCTTTACAAAGACGTGTGCGCACACATGTACTCTTCTGAGTCATGATTAACCCACGATTAGCTGCCCTCAGGATACGCTTAGGTGTGTGTGTGGGTGTGGGGAGGGCAAGTTGTGTGGTTCCTGGATCTGTGCTGCTCCACGAATGTTGAGCCCAATAAAGAGCTTCCTGCTGGATTCCTAATAACCAGTAACCAGCACGCACAGATGTCTCAAGTTGTCATGGTTACATGCTCTTCCCAGCCTGCGTTCACGCGGCCACTTTCTACCTATTTAGGTCCAATGTTACTTTCTTTAAATTATCCCTCCAACTCGTATTCAAATTAAACAGAAATGTGCATGAGAAACTTTTAATTAGTTACTTTCCAGAAAAATGGCTCTCAGCGCGGTGGAATTAGAGTATCTGACATCACTGAAATATTTAGTAATAAACATTACAAAGAAAAGCAAGAATATAAGCATGAAGAGAATAGGCGTGTTGGCTTTGGCGTGACATTAAAGTCTACAAAGAGTTTGAGCTGAGTATTTAATGTGGTTATTAAATGTCTGCCTGGAGGCATTTTGTCAAATGAGACAAATGAACAACATTCATGAACTCAGTTTAGGTGGAAATTTGCTTCTTTGTTTTTTTTTTTCCTTTCTTTTACAGACACAAAGACTTCAGACACCAATTTGAACCTAGTAATTAAACAGCTTTCTACCACATGTTGGAGATAGCAATTCTATGTCTACAGCAAACCACTAGATGGAGGAGCTTTGGGTTTGCATGGGAACCTTTTTCCAACTTGATACCCCCCAAGTCTTCCCAAACTCAATAGGCGTACAGAAAAAAAAAACAATTTTCCTCTTTTTTTTTTCTAATAACCTTGTTATTCAATTTCATTCACAAGCTAAATGTTTCCCTATAGGAACAGTCTTCCCTTATCCTCCTCCCTATCATTTACTCTCAGTCCTATAATGCAATTAGTGCAGCGCAGTGTACAATCAGAGTATGAAATACAACACTGCTCTGGCAGCAGATGCACCAGCATTAACTGTCACCCAGTGATCACTGAATTGTGCAACTTCTAACAATAATTAAAAGGCGTCCAATATGCTCCCTGTCAGCACCGGAAACACAATTAAACCGGCTATTATCAACCTCGGTTCTGTGGCGAGAAAGGAGGAGGGAAGCATCAGGAGAGAAAACAGCCCGGCTCAATTAAAACCCACAAGTTTAGACATCGGCCTGTTGGTTTGACAACAGTTTCCTGTCCCAGCTTGCTCCGTCCACAGGACGGAACAGTGGGAAAGAACAAAGCAACAGTCACCAGGATCTCCCACACGCCTCCCACCTCTCCCCCTACTCCATCCGGAAATCAGCTCAAGGAGAAATTATTCCAAAAGCGCCCTTCTTGCATACACATGAAGTCTTGTTTTTGTTGGTTACACGTGGCGCTCGGCCAGAGTTGGCTGGAAATGCCAAACCTCACCTCGACTGGGTAACTGACCGTGATGACTTTGAAGGTTTTAGATCATCGTGTTAGGGATTCATTTTAACAGAAATATGAGACGCTGACATTGTCGCGTCTGTAGCTTTTTCTTCCGATTTGAAAATTTGTCAAAAGATATTTGCTTACCTCGAGAATGTGCTCGTCTTGTTGCTCCCTGTCCAGTTTTCTAGAAGTGGTTGTAACCAGACCTGTTCAAGAAAATAAATGACAATAATATTAATCATACAGATATATAATGAATCACATACAGAAACAACCTTTCATTTGTCATTTTGTCGTAATACAGCAATCACAAAATCAATATCGCTGAAAACACTAAACTAGAAGCCAGGGTAATATAAGCATACAAATCGATATTAGCTTATAGTAGGTACACTGGTATCAGAGTATGTCGGCCAATAAGAAATAAGGAAGTGTGCGTTTGAGGTAGGTTAAAAACATGTCCCTATTTTTGAACACTTAAGTTATTATTTTATTATTATACAATTCTTTAAAAAACTACTTCTACGGATCCTTGTCATAAATTTTGATGTATACGCTATACATCTGTTATTTTTTAATTCTCATATACTTAAATTGGTATCAGAATCTATAATCAGCTGGCTGTAGGGCGGACTAACTAAATTTGTTGTCTCCTCCTCTTAATAACAGGGAGCCAAACAGACACTCTGAGAAAACACTGAGACAGCACAAAGGAGAGAAACAACATTTAATTAATGAAACTATGAAAAAACAATCCTCCCACTCGCTGTTGGGTGACATCACCTGAACCCTGCTGCTTCTCTCATCAGCCACCCATGAGTTAAGAGTTTGCATCTGGAGGTGCGCTCTCCCTGTAGGTCTCCCCTGTTTTTGGCCAACCCAGTTGCCAGACGGCCCACCACAGTGCCATACATACGTGAAATATCACAAAGGTCTGCAAATAGTGCCCAAACAGCGGCACAGCCTCGACACCCAGCTTTTAATTCTTCCACAAGCTGAATAAATAGACAGACAGACACCGCCTGCAGTCTCAAGCACTTTTTAAACCAGAGAAAGGGAAACTTCAGAAAAGATCCTGCTGCTACTTGAAGTGTTTCAAGAGTCTTTTCGGGCTTTATCACTCATTTTAAGTAAGGGGATTGATGCCGCATGACATCAGTCACACTTAACGTAACTTTGTTAAGTCAGGCTTTGACAAAAGTAAAAATAAAACAAGCTGGATTCTTGAGTTCCTAGCTAATCCAATTTTGAATCAAATTCACAAACAATGGTAGAAAAGCGGAGGAAAGGAGGGGAGAGGATCCTGCTACATGGCTACGTTATAAGCGCCGTTCTGTTCTCACTACCGATGTAATTGCAACTTTGCAGAGAGACTGAGTGTAGAGTAGAAATGCCAACTTCAACCGCACCAGAGCTGTCTGCTTGCCACACTGCGCCTGATTAGCATAAAGCAAAGGATTTCCGAAACCCAAACCCATCAATGGCACATAAGCCTGCAACGGGAATAGCAGGCCACAACTTACAGGTCCTGAAATAGCCCTCCCCCAGCACTGCAATTGAGGCATATGAGCGAGGCGCTTTTGCTCCCCCATTTTTATCCTCTCCTTCTTAGGCTTTATTTAATCTTCACAGTAAGCTGCAAAGATATAGGTCTTCTGATATTCGGATAGAAAAACGACAGACCGCCAAATCTTTCCTATATCTCTCCTTACCTCACATATTGACAAGCAACAAATCGGTGTATTGATAAAAAAGCCGCCACTGCAGATACAGATATGAAAGACAAATCTAAACAAACACAATAAGCCTTCATTTAGGCCCCTTTCTTAATACTATTAAATACACCTCTTCACTCAGTGAAAAGAGGAGTTTCTACACATTATGTTCAGTAAATTTATATGACGTGGCGGGATTACTCTTTGCAGTGTTGCACGATGTCTGCAAGAAAGTTTGCAGCGGATCAGCGTGGGTTACATGAGCTAGCGAGCTGTGGATTATTACCATCAAAGCTAATAGTTCTGCTGTGCCACATCAAAACAGACCACGCTGACTAATTATTCATGCGCTTTAGCAAGGCTGGAGCTGATGGATGATAATGTTTTTAAGCTCCCCTGTGTGCCGTGTTAGGTAACTCTCCCTCTCTTTCTCTGTACGCGTACTGTAGAGCAGAATACAGATGACAGCATTAACCACACCGAGTCCAGGTCTCTGATTTATAATTCCTCTGCAAATCAGCTTCCTTCCTTCATAAGTTTGGCGAGGTATCACAACAGACACACTGCTTGTAATGGAAAAAAGTGTACTCTCACATGGCAAAACCAAGAAAAATCACAAAATGACTGGCCTCTCTCCACATCCCACTCTGGAGAACAGAAATTTGAGTGAAGCTCTGTTTTGCAAAGACTGCAGAGAAGTCCCATTTCGCAAACATAATTTACACCTTGATGCTGCAACTGCGAGCACGCCGGAAGATGAGTTAATGACTTGGGGTGGCACACTGCTGAATGCCTTTTGTTTATGGATACACACGCTCGCTATTTTGGTTGGAGAATAATCCCCGTCTCTGTCTCTAATTCGCCCCCTGACACATAAATTAGTTGTTACCTCCAGATGGAAACAGGAATGGGACATTGGTTTTAAAAACGAGCTGGACAGAGAGTACAGGCAATTAAGAAAGCAAAACCAAAGTTGTTTGGTCATTATTTCGTTGGTATTACTTGTTTAAGTAAAAAGTGAGGCAGCAGACCTCAGGTAATGAGCATGCTCAGATTTCGTGCACTATAGCCTGCTGAGATGTTGAAATTAAATACATGAAATATTGCCCAGAGAGGCGTTACAATTGGCAAGGTGTCATAAATATCTAGTGCATTTGATATATGGGACTCCTTCAGTTGTGCCTTTGGCAACGGCGGGGTGCTGACCTTCTCACAGCAGGGAAGCAACGTTTTCTGTCACACTGTGTACACTTAACACACATTTCAAATGCAGCCCGTCACAAAGTGAGAATCTGCCTTCGCTTCTATGGTTTGACCCTGCTTCCTCTTTTCAGACGCATAAAGAGTGATCCACAGGTGTACTGAGTAGCCTGAATCTGCAATCTTGATTCATTTTGTGGTTATTTTCTCAGTGGACAGATTATTTGTTTGCTCTCTAAAATGGAAGATATTACAAATAGTTAAAATGTATGTCACTCTTTCCTAAAAACCTTATGTGACTTCTTCAAAAGTCAAAAGCCTAAAATCCAACAATCTTCTGTTTACTCTCACATTAGACAAAGAAACGCAGCTACACCTCACATTGTAGAAACTGGATCTAGGTATCGTTTTTTTTTCTCTCATAAACTGGGTTTAAACAATTTATCAACCATCAGAAATAGTTGCTGGTTATTTTTCTGCCAATGAACCAATCAATCTATTTAACAACTGTTTAAGCTCGAGTCAGCTGAGTGGTTTTGGTGCACGGTCTCTTGTTGAAATGGTTTGAACCACAAGCTCAATCGGACTGCTCTCTCACATTTTTTAAGTTCAAGTATTTAAGATTTTTGATGGAGCATGAAACCAGCATCCACTTCAAGATGTAGAGATGTCTGGGAGGAGAATCAAACATCTGAAACACAGAAAAAAAATATGCTGCATCTACTGTGGATGAGTAAAGCTATTTTGATGTTGTGCTGTGGCTTAAACTGCTTTTGTTCGCTTCTGTTCCATTTTTGTCTGACATGCTGCCAGCTCGCTGCCAGATCTCTGACCATAGGACTTGCCGCCCACTCTAATATCCAAGCTCTGATATCACTTTCAGAAAAAGAAATCACAGCAACTTCTTTCCAAAAAATCTAAACTTTCAAATAACCAAATCTATTTGAACTCTCCTACTTGAAAGTGCTTTTATGTAGGACTTTGGCGGCACCGGTGTTCCAGCTGATAAAAGTGCATACTTCTCTATCTCTGGCTAAACGTTAACGATTGGTTGAATGATTGGTTGGTAAGCTCACCAGAGAAGTCTGCACATCTAACCCACAGTCTTTGTCACAACTCACACACACACAGACACACACACACACACACACATACATACATACACAAAAGCCATCCTCAGGCGTGGGCTGAGCTGGGCCGACAGTAATTATAGCCATGCTGTTTTGAGAAGGGGAGAAAAACAACAGCAAAGCAGCAGTGGCACTCTCAACCATGTCCTTGTGCGCTGCAACCGCTGCTCCAAAATGGAGGCCTGGGGGGAGTTAAGGAGTCCAGGACATTGTTGGGCCGGTTCATACCCAGGCATTGCTGCTGTGATTAGCAGTCTTGAGAGTGACACACATATTTATGTGACACACATTTAGCCGTAACTCCAGACAATCGGGAATGTGCTGGGTGACTGCAGTGGCCGAGCTTGTGCAATTTTAAAGTTCTTCAGATGTTTACCATTGTTGTTGTTGAACTGATGCTAAGCTATAAGTATGCATTATTTAGACACTCACTATTTCTCTCTCGTGTGAGGAAAATAATGAACATGGGCTGCAATATTTCTTATCCTGAAACCAAATGTTCAACCCCAGACAACTATATCAATATTCTCAGCTTCATTATGAGTTAAGTGTCTGCCACTCGAGCCTAAAACAACAGTGTGAATAATATCTGTTTTCACTGCTCGCGATGCCATCAATACTCTCAAATGAAAACTGTGGGATGCCAAAATCCAAGGGACTGTGGGAGTTTAAGAAAGGATTGATATGTAAAACTGGGAGCTGTTTGTTGCTTTCTTTGTAACGGTCTCACCCAAAATGCAGCTGAACAAGAGCTACTGACTGTTCATTTTTATTGAGAAGGAAATCAGTGCTTGGCATGCCATCTAAGAGGCTGTGCAGCCCAACTAAAGTCATGCTGTGATGTCCATAAACACACAAAATTTGACAAATGCTAAAAAGCGAGGTCTTGTAAGCCACATGTAAACACATGAATACATACATATAGTCTTTCTGAAAATGAGTAAAAGGCATTTAACAGGGAAGCATTGTTTATATTAGGATTGAGATATCTCAGCAGCTCACAGCTGCAGGGCTTATTTGTAATCTGAAAAGACAACCACGTCATGGAAGACTTGGGGCAATGGGTATTCAGGTTCCCAAGTGCTTGTGAAAGTGAATGTTATGGGGAGCTGCGTAAATGGATGGGACGCCTGAAAGCAGTGCAGCAGCTGAGGTACCACTGCGCTTACTAGTAGTTTTCTCAGTCAGTTCTGATACACATGAAATCTGGGGGTATTAAAGACAAAGCGTTACAGACTGTAGCAGTACGTGAGGACCTGCAAGTGAGAAATTTATGCATGATGAGATTGCAGGCAGATTACTTCGCTTTGATACATATTGCTTGGCATTTGTACTCAGACAGTCTTGCTGAATGATTTTCCCTTCTCTCCGTCAAAGACCTCAATATATTTACCATTTCCTTAATGCCTAGCTCCCCTTGAAATATATACACTGGGATTTTGTCTGTTTTAAAGCTTGTACACCAGCATTAAAATAATGGAAACATTTCTTAGTGAAATATATTTAGTCCAGTTGCTGGAAGAGGTATATTTGCTCGCTAAGGCAAAGATGTGTGCAAATTCTTTACGTTGAGTTACACTTTGATCCATTTTGCTGTGCAATAGCAATGTGTTTTGACAGAGCTAACCTCTGAGGGAACAGAGACCAGGAGAGTCCAAAATGGAGGACGTTATTTTAGTTTATCGGCTGTGTTGCACCACCCACTTTTATTTAACCTCTTTTGTAGGAAAGTACAACAGAAGAATGGTTTGAAAACAGAGAGTCGATGGTACAAATAAGTTTTGAATGAACTGTTAGATACAGGACATGGCTAACAAGATAATTAGCCGGTCAGTTAGTGAGTTCGTTAGTGTGGACAGCTTAAAGTCCCTATTTAATAATAAGTCTCTGCTGAATGAAATGATGTAAAACCCAAAGAACAAATGGCCTGGGGGCACAGTGAAGATAACAGAAAAAGGCTAAATGACACTAACATGTTCCATGCTGACATGCATGGATGAATTTACTGTCCTTACGGCGTGACCAGACCTTCACAAGGCGTCACATTTGCTCATGTGAAAGGGCCCAAACGGCAACGCTTTACCAAGAATGAAGCTGAGTGCCCGTAAACATTGCTATTGCTGCCCACACACTTGCACAGTAGTATTACCACTGTGGCTTTGTACTGTTAATTATTTCAACTAACTTTTGCACTTTCCACATCTAAAGCGTCTGTTTATATGGTTCACTTGAGTAGGTGAGGCTTTTTGATGCACACCAACACGAGCGACCCAGTCCATTTAACAGAGGTGTGAGAGCACTTCCACATTAACCCCTGGAATATTTTAAGAGATAAAACATTAAAACTAATACTTGCGCACTGTAATTTGACAACGGTGATATTGTGATGTCTGCAGTGTTTCATCTGCAGGGACGTCTGACTGCATGAAACCTCAGTCAACCTCATTATAACAGTGTTGGCGACGGCAGCGTGTCTCTGCCGTGACGGATTTGTCAATATGCTCTTAACTATTGCTAATGTAAACCCACACAGTTTTGCCATTGTCACATAAAAATGCTGTCTTAATAATACCAGGAAATCAACCATCAAAGTCTGCTGATGGCAAAAATGGTTGTCATAGTTACTATCCTTCTCTGTAGTTGGTCAGGTTTGTTTCCTGCTTTTAGGTCATGATGTTAGTCACTGTGTACATTACAGTTTGCCACTTGCGCATTAATTTGTCCAGCTTCACAGAATAAATTCACACTTCTCCTTTAGTGTTTTTCTGAAGTCAAAAGGTGAATAAATGTTTACTCATACCCTTTCTGTATGAATGTCAGAAAAATCTTCACACTGAATCTTTGAGTATATTTCTTCAATTTCACTTTCTGCCACATGTTCATAGAAATTAGTCAAGATTCAGTGAAATCTTCAGACACCCCCTGTGCCAGGATGTGGCATTCTTTACACTTTTGAGATACTGTGGTTAAACTGAATCTTAGACAACTAAGCCACCGTGACCAGTCTTTGAAGTTTTTAAACGGAACATCAGAACATTTTTCATTTCCACATTTTCTACCCACAATCTCTTTTGAGAGCTGTGACAATTGTTTGGCCCCAAATCACCGGAAACATCAGGAAGTTGTTGGAAGTATCCATTTCCTATCTCACTTCCCCTGATCGTTGAGGCGTTGGGTTAACCACTGATAACACCAGTGTGTGTGTTTTCTCCCGCAAACAGAGAAGGCAGCACAGAAAGTTGATATGAGCAGAACGAAAAGTGGATGATTCGCAGCTGCAAATCCCAGTGGCTGTTTTCCCCTACCTTTTCATTCAACACCCCCGGGGATGACAAATGCACATAAAACCTGTCGAAGGTATCTAAGCTTGCCAAAGCATTACCCACGGCATTCCTTTTCAATTGATGACAATGAGCTGCTGGCTGCAGGCAAAGAAAAAGGATGGGCCAAAAATTGTTCAATACCACTGTAAGAATTCACCTGGGTGTATCTTTCCTCATTTGAGTTTAACCACTGGAATGAAAGCTGCCATTAAAGGGCAAACACAATCAGGTATAGACAGCCATATCCTATTGAAGGCATGCTCTTGTCAGCTATAACTACACCACTGTCTGGTGACGAATGCAGATAGGCACCGTCATTATAGGGTGGAGTTTTCAATAGGCTGTAAGTGGTCTGAGTACAAATAGTCGAATCATTATATGTTCAAAATCAATGGAAGACAATGGGACAATTATAGAAGCTTTAGAAAGTACTAATACTACACATAGAAAGGCAGAATAGGTACAACAGGAAGTAGCGTAATGAGCATTCAGTAAGATAAGATAGCTATCGCAGCGATCTTTGCTCCGGTTCTCTCTCCTTAGCTTAGATACGAAACACTTCCTGTGTGTGTGTGTGGCATGTGTGTTTTCTGACTACCTGTTCTGCTTGTTTGCCTCTTCCTAACACACACATGTTCTGGCATAACAGCCCTGCTCAAAGTCCAGGAAGTCACAGCAAAGTTAACAGCGTTTCAGGGAAGAGAGAGAGAGAGAGAGAAAGTGAATCACCAGGCAATGAACACTGCACGCTCTCCCACAGAAAAGGTGGGCAACTCATGTCAACAACCTCAGATGAACCAGCTCAGAGCTCTGACAACTCGCTTTACAAAGAGAAAATAAAATGAGACGGCTGGCGTTCGGGGCCATCTCGAGTGCTGCATGTGTGGACGAACCATCCGTGTTCTAAATCTACACCCAAGTCATAAACAACCCTTGATTACTCTACAAGGCGACCGAGTGACATTTTACACAAAGCACTTCCAATTGTGCATCTGCCTGTCTTCTGTGATCTGCCCGTATCCTGTTGTGATCTTTTGATAACAACGCCTATGAGTCTTTATCCAGGACAATACGATTCTCCTCAGCCGCCAAATCGGGGACTTAAGAGCCTGGAACAACCGTGGTCATGTCTGTGGGTGGGATGAGATCCGTGCCACCAGACAACTGAGCACCGGTTCATCTTTTAAAATTTCACACCCCGACAGCATTATTCAAATTCACTGATCTCATACTGATTTAGAGCACATAATTCATATCCAGCTGACTGGCACAATTTTCACCCCACGTGGCTCTGCCTCCTTTTTTTTTTTTCTTCTTTTCCCTCTCCCTGTTCCAGTCCCTTCAAAGGCAAGGCTGTATCAAACCGTTACATCCTAAGCTCTCAGACATTGGGATTGCAATAGTGTCTGATAGAGAGAAGAGCTGGCCTTGCACTTTAATGACAAACTAAAGTCAGAGAACAGCCAAAACGGCAGGACTTGTTTACTTGGCAGAAATAAAGTAGGCCTAAGCCTTTCATCCTGGGCTTTGCTGAACCAATGTGGGCCTGTGCGGAAAAAGGGCAACCGACGCCACCCAAGGCGTCAAGCAGAGCCTTCGTATGTGTTTGAAGCTTCACAGGCTGCTTGGAAAGCTGCACGAGGCTGCGGACCGCGATAGAAAGGCTAACTAGTTAGCTTGGAGCACATGCCTACGAAGTTCCAAAACCCACAAACAAAACATAGGCCTTAACGTCTTTTCCTTTTTCCCACCCCTTTGTGGAGCTTTGTAGATATGCCAAGACAGGGCCTATGCTTCCAATGCAATTTTAGAACATATAATTACAGAGACTTACATGTTGTAAATTTAAACATTTTTCAAAAACCTGTAATATGCGGTGAGAGCGCCATATTGAGTTGATAATGTGGAGAGATATCAGGCCTATTTTGATCTCATTTGATACCACAGATACAGAAAATAAAACATCATTTGCAATCATTCCTCAAGACATTAAATCCAATTCTGAAGTAAAAAAAAACTGGCTAGTTAAACATGTTGCTGTCATTTGAACGGGAACACTGTATAAATCACTGTCTTCCCTGGGCGTCAGCTCCACATGGCTCCCTGTGTTCTCTTGTTTTCTCTCCCCACCTACCTCCCTACCTCCGCTCTCTGCTGCAATATTCAAAAACAAATACGAAAGAAACTCAAAGCTACAGAGCAGTGATTTAATGAAGTTTTCTTTGTCCAAACCCCTTTGTTGAACCTGATGCTCTGGGCTCTGGTGTCCCACTGATAAATGTTTTAACATGCTTTGATATGCATGAATGGGTCTTATCCTTATGCTTCAGTGTGCTCCGTATAACCAGTTTTTTTTTCCAGACTTTTCCTGGCGCTTGTAAAAAAAAGAACCACGTAAAGATAGAGCCAATTCTACTTTAAAGAGGTTCTGCCCACAGTGGACTTGACCATAAGCTTCATAATAAAACTCTGTAATCCTGGGAGTAGGAAATAATTACTTCAGATATGTGGGCTAAGAGGACTTTATAAGTAATGTAATGTAACTTTACCATGGCCAATCTGTAAACAATGCACAGTATCAGGATGCAGAAAATGATGTTTACTATAAAAAACTTTTTTTTCATGTAGAATTTATCATCTTCAATGGGAAAAGAGATAAATACACAGACTTGTGCATCAAAATCAAAATGCAGTGCCATTCAATTCAAGATCAGCTGCCTTGATGTTAATATTCCTTTCCTATAGGTACCATGCTATCACAGGTTACTTGTCCACAGAAGGTGTAAAAAAAATACCTTAAACATAAATGATTGCAGAGATATTTTTTCACAGCTCAAGGTCTCCCTACGTTGTTAAAACAGCGTTATGTATGACTGCTTTGTTGAAGATAAATATTTGATTTTCCAGCGCTTCCTTTTTTCAGCCTCCCAGACTTCTTATCAGCACGTGTAAGCTGATCTTGTCATGCATGCAGACAAAACGCCGACCTTGTGCATCCGCATACCTAAGGTTTCCTCTTTTCTTTATCATTTCTTTTCACTTTCTCTTCCTGCCCGTCGGGGAGTGCCCAGCTTTACTGTGAGGTTTGTTTTGGGAGGCCGTGCTACGTGATGAATCCTTATTTGGTCAGAAGGTTCACATTGCTACTTCCAACAAAAATAACTCGTTTGTTGATGTGACAACCTCGGGAAACAGGACCACACACATCAGCGAGGACAAACTGGGGCAACTGCTTCACTACCCATTCCTCATTTCAGTTTAATGAGTACTTGCATTCACGGCAAGAAGACACTTGTGTGTAAGAAAGGTAAGAAAGAACAGCAAATTCAGTAACAGGCGCTTCTCGTTTTGCTATTCTGATGCATGTATGTAATTTTAATTTACACTGATTTATTCATATTTTTTATCATGGCTGAGCTCCAAGTGGGTTTATATAGAATGGGATCACATATCTATATGAGTCCAGTATGACAAGAGTAAATCTGTAAATTTACAGAGAGCCTCTGTCTGTACATGGGGCTTCACTTTGCACCTATTACAAGAATTTTCGATGCTATTCAACTAAACATAGCCTGCTCCTGCAACTTTGAAAGAGCCCAATGAAATATTAATCATCACACCATTTCCAGAGTACCATATGAGAACACACTTTAGAGTGTTAGAGTGGAAAAACCCCTGTAGGCTCGACCCACTCCTGTCCTGGGTTAAAATATTGTGTTCACACCGCTCTTCCTTTTCACAAGAAAGGGAACAGGAAGCAAGGAGAAGCTCGCCAGCTTGCAAGCCATGCGTATACAGTGCATCTCAAAGCCTGGCCTGGAGTCTCGAAGGATAATTTAATATGTAGTACAGTGCGTTATATAAGTATCATGCTCGTGACAATTAAGGTATCTGATGGCTTTAGATGAGGCCAATTTTTATATAAAAAGAATCATGTGACCATAGCAATGTAGAGTTCACAAGAAGCTACTGTTTTAAATATTCAATCATTTAGCCACTGGTTAGGTAAACTGTACGCTGGCAAAGGGCCGACATTTCAAAGCTTTATCCCTCAATGTGATTTCATTTTAGCAGTTTCTTTCTCAGGCTAGCCAACATGTTCAAGGTCTCCGTTTCCCCTGGAATTTGATATTAGCTCATGACTCAAAGCGGGGACTTCCTGCTCTGCGGATGCAATTTATAGTGACATGAATTGCCATCGCAGTAACAGCAGTCTTACCTGTCTTGGCGTTGATGGCGAAGAAACCCTGGGGATTGCCACTGGTGATCCTGTAGGTGAGTTTGTCGCTGGCCTTGGCGTCTGGATCGACTGCGTTTATCTGGATGATCGACACGTCTTTGGGGGAGTTCTCCATGACAGACGGGTAGTAGACGGGTTCTAAGGTTTGCGGCGCATTGTCGTTGACGTCCTGCACTTCGATGTAGACCTCCACGAAGGCAGACAGCGGCACCACACCTCGGTCCATTGCGTACACCGTGAGCCAGTAGTGAGGCGTGGTCTCGTGATCCAGCAACTCCTGAGTTCGGATGACACCTGAAAGATGAGAAACAAAGTCTTTAGCCCGCGTGGTGTCGGGGAACGTTTGTATATGCGACACATGCTGCGAGTCTCACCCACTACCCGCGCTATCACTGATCTCTGTAATCGATTTCTGGAAAATGAAGAGAACAGAAGCTCGAACATCAGCTTTCCCTGAACAGGCAGCTGTGGGGCTGGTTGGTTGATGGGACTTTGACTGAAACATGTCAAGGTGGTATATAAACAACAACCAGTCAGTGCTCTCCTGTTTACATTCACTGGCAGTGAAGTTTTTTTTTTTTTTTATGGTCATGCGGGGGCTGCAGCCTTCAGCTGAGCAAACAAAGAGCTTTCAGAGGCCTGTGAGTTGTACGAGTTGACAATGGTTAAATGGAAGAGTGGAGGATGGGTAGGTTTGGCAATTTTAAAGACTTAAAGGGGGATATATAAAAATACGGGACTCGCAGTATATAAATGCAGTATGCACCAAGGTTAAAAGAACAAAGTCTGCCCCTATGCATGAAAGCAAATAACTGTTATTCTTATGAAACAAAAATCACAGGTTCTGCATCAACAATGTATATTTTAATAATGCTGTGTAAGTGGTTTGCTGTGAGAACAATGCAGTTCTGCTGGATGCAGATAGACATGCATCGGTAAATATAACACCTGTCAGCACTACTTGTGATGTTTAAATAGCCGAGGCCGGCTACCGGTGTGAATGTTCTTACTGATCTTTCTGAGGAAAAGCTTACAGCAAAGTTCAGAGGAGTGAATTTGCTTTAGTGCCCATCATCCTCACCTAACCCCACTTACAAGCACTCACCAGTTGCTCAAAAAGGTGCATTTGGGCTGTCGGAAAGTAATAAGTATAAATGTGTGAGTGTGCGCTTTTCCATGTGTGTTTAAATAGGTGCAGGGGTGTTTTGGTTTCAAGGAGAGAGGGTGTGTGCACATGTCTATGTGTTAGTTTGCTAATGACAAGTGTTAGATACAAGCTACTATTTCAGTTATAACCAGACTGAGGCGGTTTTTTAATTACTGCTGCTGTTATTTAACATCTCACCACATTACCCTAAAATTGGAATAACCATAACTGACAGATCTATATGGGCCTAAATCTATTTAATCTATTCTACAATGTCTGACACAAAACACCTTTCTTTGCTTTTTTTAAAATTTTCTACAAGTAGGAAAAATCAGTCACAAAGCGAACCTGATGCAAATCATGTTTCTGTGAACAAACAGTGGTTTTGCTGTCATTTGTGAGGTGACAGTAAAAAAAGCTTTCATGTCACAACTAATGAATGAAAACATTTACATCAGTTTTAATCAACATGAAAAAAAGTTCATCTACTTTTCTTGTCTTATGCTGTTAAGCTGTATTCTGACGGCTACGAAACGCAGGGAAATCAATTAACTGCGAGGCATGTGAACGCCATAATACTGCAGTCGTCTTGATCGGCCATTCACAGTAATCAAGTTACGGAGTGAACAGAAGAACAGTCATTGGCGCTAAACAGATAATATTTTGATATACTGTCCTGTTGTTGCTTTAAAAAAGAACAGTGACTGAAACTAAATGCAATATAATCAGACCGTGAAATAAAACTTGGAAGAGGCTGCTGATAATTGCTAATAATAAAACAACATACAACATATTATTTGGATAACTTGCATTTGTCAGGTCCCATTATTTCAACATGCACAAAATATAACACAGCAAGGGGCAACATAGACACGCAAATATCTTCCAGACAATCGGCGCCATGACGACCTTTGTAATACTAACCATTTCCGTGTCTGTGTTATTTACAATGCCCATATAACCTTGATAAGCACAATGAAAATTTATGGCTATATTTGATTCTATCATGTGAAACTAATAAAAGTGAATCACGTTAAAGGCACGCCCGTATCATTGCCGGGTGTGGGTGTCCATTTTCTACAATGAGTCTGAATCTATAACACACTTAAGAGCCAGTGGCCCAGATAAGGGAGCCATACACACGAGGACACATTTCAAAGGTAGTAATAGTTTAATAGTTTACGTAGACTATCTGCCGCTGCCGCCTTTGTTCCCTCGCTGAAACTTAATGAACTGCTATAAAAGGAGTGTTACTGAGAGCAACCAAACAACTCGCTCGGTAATGACAGATCTCTCGGAAAAGAGATAACACCCCCCCCCGGATGCCAAAGAAATCTCAAATTTAACATGGGAAAGGGAGATTGTGGGTACAGCTCATTTATTCTCTCTCGCCCTGCTTTACTTTGGCAGCCCAGCATTTTCAGCCTGGGATCCTCGCTTGTCATTAGTCATCATTACAGCTCTTGCAACTTAGCTTGAGGCGTGTAATAAGACGGGTAGTCGGGCAAAGGGAAAATAGGTAGCTCCCCGATGTTTCCCAAAGCCAAGACTCCCACGGCAAAAACAACATCCTCCAGTACACCAAGAATGCAAATGAGATGACTCTGTATAATCAAACCGATGGCTTAAAGCTGACAATACACAGGGAGAAACACAAGTTAACTTCTGTATGAGTCATAACATGAGATGAACGCGTCATATTTGTCGCACTAATTTAGACATTTAGACATAAAATAACACGGTTGTGACTAATTTATGATGTCGCTCGAGCCGACAACTCGCGGCGGGTAAAAAAAGATCGCAAGCGGGAGAAAACGTGTGCAGGAAATTGCAAAGGTTAAGACACCGTTGCAATTTCCTGCACACGTTTTCTAAGAAAACTAAAATAAATAAATGCAGGTGCTCATGCGACGCCTCCTGAGCTGAGACACAAAAGGATGGGAGGATAAATGTTTCAGACGGCCGCCCAGAGGGAGCTGGCGAATAAAGGGACATTAAAGAAAGAAAACGTTTAAGTTGAGCGTAAATGAGAGGGTGGAAACTGGTCGGAGAGGCTGGTGTGCGGAGAGGAAGTTACGAGCGGAGCAGGGGGTGGTCAAGTGTGCACAGGCTCTAATAAGACAAAGCGCGAGAGAGAGGAAGAGACAAACGGGGAAAGTATGAGACATATTTTGCGCCTCTGCCAAGGAGATGCCCGTGCTTGAGCGCTTATCTGTTTGACTGGCGGACACCAGCGTAGCAGAACAATCCCACTTTTCACCAGGGTCATGCTTTTTGCTCACAGTTCTTCACCTTGTGTCTATCAGCATACGGGAGATAACTTCATATTTTGAAGACAAAAAAGGAGAGGAATGTTACTGTCCACACTTTTTATCTTCTCAAACTAAATGTCAGCGCTGACTTGCAAACTTCACGGTTTTTATTTACCTCTCAAGAGACTCAGAAATCGGACAAACGTTCCCTTAATTGTGAAAAACAACGCAGGGAAAGCTATCTGCTGTGGCCTTTGACTGACTAGCGACTAACAAAGCACATGAAAGGCGAATCTGAAGAATTTAGTTGCCACACCCATCCCATATACCTAGCCTTCCCACTAAGGCAGAAGCAAAACCTGCCCTTAGGCCACAAGAAAAAAAAAAACAGACCGTGCACCAGCCTCTGCCAGATTTGCTTTCCGCTTTTTTCCCCCCTTCTTGCTCTTTTCTTTTCCCTCTGGCTTTGTTCTTCAAAGTTATTTGAGCACAGTGGCAGTGCGAGGGAGTCTTCAGACAGTCCAAGGATTTAGAATTCCCGAGGCTGGCAGGTATTTTACGTATGAGCGTACTTAAAGCGGCGTCCTGTACAGATACGAAATGAGTTCACACTACAACAACTTAAAGAGTTGCGGCGATGGTGCGGTTTGCCGCTGTTTAAAAGAGGGTGAAAATTGCTTTCGAAAAGCTGCTTGAAACTATTAACTGCGTGTCACAAGTTGCTTTGTTAGAAAAAGTGGAGCGCTAAAAACAGTATATGCTGTCAATACAACATTAAGACGCATGTAATCCAGATTGTCTCGTGCTGATTTTCACACGTCTGCTGTGATTCGTGACACTTTTAACCATTAAACCAATAACTGAAAAAATGTTTTGATCCTGTGCTCCCAGTTCGACGTACACCTCGACTTCCTCGTTCACTCTGCAGTTGAAAAGTTGGGGCTTGCTTTGAACTACCTTCGTTAACTCCGCTCACCCCTACCCCACATTCCTCAGCCTTCTCGGCCCTCGAGCTCACATGCTTACATAAACTTTCTCAGTGCGCTCTCTGCCCCCCCCCACCTCCCTCCGTCTCTTTCCACAGCCCTGGCAAAATGCTTCAAATTCCACCACCACGTTGTAGGGCCGGGTATAATAGAAAGAGTCCTAAACTAAGCTTTCTGTGTGACCCGGCAACTTAATATCACATCATCCTAAAGTTCCCAGACATCTGGAGCCGAGATCTGCGCTTCAAAGATATTAAGTCTGTTGGTATTAATGCCTCGGAAAATTCAGAGATCTAAAGTATGGTCCGAGGCGAAAATATGTTTTGTTGTTGTGTGTTAAAAGCATCGCCCGAAGCACTGATTTCATCATTTCGGTGCAATAACACGCAGTGGTTGTAAATCAAAGGCAAAAAAAAAGACTTTAGTCACAATAAATATTCTTTAATTCTTGAATGTTTTATGCCATTAGATGAAAACTGGCCTGCTATTCATTGTTTGTTTGTTACGTCCTTAAAAAGGCAACTACAAGCTACTATCGACATTGTTTTAGAGGTTGTAGTATTCATGCAGTTAGAGATATTTTATTATATTTAAATTATTCCCAGTGCACAACATTAACATGTAACTTTATGTATGTGTCGACCACATCACCACTTTAAATCTTCAGTCTAAAGAGGTTATAGTGTATACTAGCAAGCTAATATTAGTTTTGTTACACTTTTGTTATATCTAAGCTATATTTGAACTTGTCCTGATGGTTAATATTGTAAATAATCTGAAGTTCAGACGGTCAGTTAAGATGATCTTTCCTTTGCGTTTCTCGTTACACTTGCATGCATAAAGCACCATTATGACTCAATATGGCTTGTTTGAAGGGCACGCGGGGGTCGTAATATGTTAGGATAGGTCTTGGAGATCAGTCATCATCTGTAATGATGACACAGTATCACACAAAACCCACGTCTATCTTATCTCCTTCAAAACACGGCCTATTGAGCCGGTGAGCCATTTCCACTTCATGCATCACTGTGCACGCTGTATACTGTCAGCGCAGAAAAAATGGCTGTCAACAGCTGGCTTAGGGGAAAATGGTACTTAAAACGAGCTCCATCATTTTACTGGCCTAACAATGGAGAGCACTGATACTCTGTACATCAGTGTAATCCTTTTTAGTGGGATATAAAACTACACCACAGCCAGCACCCATCATAAGTACAGAAGCTGTAATGTATGTTATACTGATGTTTAAAAAAGGTTGTTTTTTAGTTGTTTATTTATTCATTCACTGTAAGAGAGAGAAAGTTGGAAAGAGACTGAACAAATCTTTTGACAGAGTTGTTACATTTCTGTCATGCATAACTGAATGGGATTTTTTTCCCTTTTTTTGTGTCTATTAATTCCAGTTGAGATAGCTTTTGGGATTTAGCTTACAACACAAAGCTTCCATTGTTACTGGGAACAGCAATATTTCAAAGGCTTTTGAACAGGCCTCAGCCAATACTCCTTGATTCAATATCACAGTATCATTTAGGTGCAGTTACTATACCTCCTCGCCCCGACGAGCACTCTGCCTGCGCCTCTGATAACAATGAGGCAAACACAGAGTTCGTCTTCATTCATTTCTACACCCCCCCTTTCCACCTTCTGAATATTTTTCTACCTTCCTACGCCAGCAGCTCTCTCTATATTCCCACTGTCTACAGCAGCCACGGCTGACCTAAGGAGGATATAGACTTTCAGAGGAGAGCAAACAATTTCCCTGGGAGAGCAGGATATGAGTGGAGATTCATGCTCATCTCCCCAGGTGCCTCTCGAGTGACCTGCTGTCTTCCCATCCATGAAGCCGAGCCAGTCGTTGTGGTACACGACTACAGGTCAGTACAGTCGCAGCAACAAACCCCCAACACAACCAAACATTACTGGCTTCAAATTGCAGCATTTAAAGGAGTGGTTTGCTGTTTTGTAAAATATGCTTGATTCTTGCTGAAGGTTTGGTGCTGCTTTTATGTGTCCACAACAGTTATGCAGGTTAGCTTAGCATAAAGAATTCAAACAGGGGGGGAAATAGTTAGCTGTCTCTGTCCAAATGTAATAAAATCAGGATCAACGTCTCTAAGAAGTCACACCCATCCAAAAGAACAACACTTTCACATTTTGTGTTTTTCTACAGTTTAACAAACAAGATCCAGCATGTTAATTAGTGAGTCTCCAGTTCAATTTTCAGCTAGGGGGCTTTGCTGCATGTCATTCTTCTTCCTCTCTCCCCTAATTTCCTATCACTTCTGTGCTGTTTGTGCAAAAATGCACCCAAAAATGCTGATAATATACACATATGCTATTATAGCCAGTATCATGTATCAATTAAAAACTTTATATAATTGACAGATGACAACATTTCAGTATCTGCAGCATGTTCAAATAAATTATCGGCTGACAGACAGGCAAATATATTTCAGTACACCCACTTCACTGCACCTGAGTGTGTTTGTGGTCAGGGCTGTCGCTTGTCAAGTATCAGGCAGCATGAAATCAGCTATAAATGCCTGAAATAGTCGCTGAAATTTGAATAAAAAGGATAAAAGCGTGTCACTATCTCTTATATCTCTGCCATAATTTAACGGAGAGAGCCCCCGCTGAAGATGCTGAGATGTGTCTGTGGGGAAGATGCTGAAACTTTCAAAATATCACCGCTGTTTGTACCGCTTAATGCTATACACTGCTGTTTAGGGAAGTGGTTATGTTTAGCACCACTGGCTTTAAGTGTTAAATAATAAAAAAAAACTAAAACTGTTTAATGATGCATTTTTGGAGCATTGCATTTGACAAACTGAAAAAACTGAAAGACGCTGCTTCACAAGTGTAAACTCTGCAACACACGATCCAAAGTGCATCACCCGGAACAGAAAGTATAGATCTAATTCACAAGAGGGTTAGCATGACAACAATTAACACGAAATGAGGCACATCCCCCACACAAGACAGCCTTAAGTTTCTTTAAAAAGATTTAATGGACTGAGAGAACAACATACTTTTAACTGGAGAAAGTGTGTTTTTCATTTGGGAACCTACAATCAACTTTGTCCCGCTGCACATTCTTGGTCCCGTCTCCACAGTAACAGCACTCAAGCAAAGACTATTTGGAATCATGTGCCACTTTGCAGTCCCACTTTCATCTCAAACATATAGGAGCTGAATAGAAAATTAGGGACGGAGGGTAACGGTTCTCACTTTACGCAAACTATACGCGATGTCAAAACACAGGTCATAAACAAGCCCGAGGATACGTCTTTTCATTATCGTCAAGAATCTGTTTACTGTAACAAGAGGACCGTGGAAAAAAGAATAAGTGGAGTGCTGGTAATTCTTCAGTGGAAATGGAAAACACACTAACAGGACTTTGTCATTACGCATGGAACTGTTTCATTTGCTTTCACAAAAGGACGCATTTACAGTGCCGGCTGCAAACACCTTCAAGTGAAAGGGCAATGCATATATTATCCAACAAGAAAGGGCAATGCATACATTATACAATCAGCATCTGCGTCTCATCTCGACTCAACACACTCTGCTCTGGTCACCTTGCACGCTGGGTAATTTCACTTCAAGCTGAGACACATCTTGCTTTGAACACATTTTCAAAGTAAGTTGCGCCATCACCTTCACGACAGTGTGGGCACCGGTTTCTCTTCACTTTCAACAGGAGACACACGAGTTGACTGTCCAGTGACTTACATTAGTAGATATTTTAACAAAAGACTTATCCATCTTTACATGTGCCAACCTTTCTTTGTGTCCATGAGTGCACATGTACTCAGTACAAGTCCAAAAAATACACACTCTCTAGACATTTTGCACCAAACTCTACCTCGCAGCCTGTAACAGTTTATTGAAAAGTGCTGAAGTTTTTGTTTTGTATTATTTTATATTCTTGCTCTTGTCTACCTGAGCTGATTAACTGGGGCTCAGCTTCCTGATTTGCATGAGCTCCCTTAGCCATCTCAGGTGATAGGAAATAAAAAGACGGTTACTCATTGGCAATGAAAAACTAAACCTCGCCTTTTTTATCTGTTGACTGTTGCCTGATCTAAGGTGTGTCAGGCTGAATGTGAGTCAGGCGCACTTTGAGCGCAGACTTGCCTCAGTTCATCATGATAAGGTTTTGTTGCTTTATTGTCTGTTTGGACTAACACTGCTGAAGCTGACCTCAGATGGGTTCGTGTTCATGTTTACTGGCCTGACAACTGCTAGTAGTGTTTTGCAAAAAGAGCTGACCCTTTAAACGGCACACTAAATTCATTTTTTGGGCTCTGGGCAAGGAGGTATAATCCTCACAACTTTCTTCACAACTGACCCAAATACTGTATGCAGTGCTCTTTTGGATTACTCTACAGCCACACTGTCAGGCTTTGTGTCCAGCCCAGAACTGCAAGCATCTTTAAAAAGTGTTTTCTGTGGTTTTAGAGCACCAGCTGTGAAGCCTTTCTGAAGTCTAAATGAGTTAAAAAATATAAAATTTGCCACACTTGCCTCTTCAATATTGGTATGAGTCCTTGAAAATCACATCAGTTGACCTCCAGGGCCTCAATATGTGAAGATACTGCCAGCCACTTATGGCGCACAAGCCCTGACAAGTAAAGTGTATGTTTCTTCCCGAGCACAAAATGGTGGAGAAACAAAGCACACTGGCTGCTGCTGACGGAACTCAAACCTCTCTGAAATGCAAACACATTTCTTAAAAGTGAGCTAAATGAACAGGGGCTAAAATCTAATGCTGGACTTATATTAAACAGCACTATGTCTTCTTTGCTCTGCTGAATCTACAAGTTGGTTAATGTGTTCAACGTAATTACTTGGAAAGCTTTAAGCATAGCAAACTTAAGTTTGGTTACTTCAAGTCTCTATCGGTCAAAAATCGCTCGACTATGAGCAAATCTGAGCAAAGCGAGGGATGGTAAATGTGGTCTACGGCATGGGAAGGGGCCCAGAAAAGAGTCCTGATAAGAGTACGTTTAAATTAAGATGGCACCGAGCCAGTGACCACAGAGCTTTTAATAACACAGAGAATGTCTGGGCAAACAGTTGCCATGGACTCCCTAAGCAGTCTGACAGAAAATGAACCATATCTGGAGAAGAGGACGTGGCTTGAATACAAGGCTTTTTCTTGAGACTGATGTAAATGAGAGCAGGATGGCATTCAATAAGCGGCAGTCGCGGACACCACTTTTAAACTGAATCGCTAATTTTCTCACAAACAAACAACTCGCTTGTTCCGCGAGTGGTTTGGGGACGTCAGTCAAGTGGGTAGCGAGCATGGCCCGTTTTTTCCCGTTCTGAAATGCCACCTTTGTTCAGATTTGTCAAGACACACCTACTCGACGAAAATCACTCGCTGTCTTCTTGCATCAAGCGCCACAGAGTGCAATGTTTTCCACACCGACACTTTGTCACCCGCAAAGTAGTGTTGTTGCTACTGTGTGTTATTGTGGATGCCACTGTAAAGAGGAATAAGCTGGAAAAACAGTGATTTATACTGCGGTGAGAGAATAAGCAAAACACTACAAGATGGATAAAACCATGCAATAGGCTGACGCGCTCCTAACAAACACGACTGCATGGGTTTAGAATTACAAGCGTTGAGTAAAACAGGAAAAGACTTGAACGGTCTTCCCCCGGCTCCTTCCCACAAATTCCATAACTGAAGGTGTGTGGCTCCTGGCATTTTTCCTCACGCCACTTTTTCATTTGTTTTCTAATTTTAAACCATTTTTAAACATTCTGGTTAAGTTCACAACATGCAGCTGCAAGCACCGGGTATATGGCGGGGTGTGCACCCGTGCTTATATTTTCCTTTTAGAAGCATAATATTCTAAATGCATATGGTCACCATAAAAAAAAATAAAAAAAAAAAGAAAAACCCACACCCTTCATCTAGTGAAATCATAGGAGGGGCATTACCACCTTGGCTGTATTTAGTTGTCTACTGACCTCAGATGTAATCCATAATAACAGGACCCAGCCCAGGACAATCCTATCATTGCACCTCCTGATAATCACTTAATATGGGCCTCTGGGATTAAGTAGATCAGACCAGGCTCCATGAATCTGTTCCCTACACAGGATTTTTGAGTCAGACATACACTAGCCACTGGCCTGCTTGTGACCCTGTCAATAGTAATACTGTCGTACTGAATTGAACTCTAGTCTACACTATTCCTTGCTAAATGTAACTTATATTACAGTCTATTTAGTATGCAAATAGGAAGAAACTGGGCTTAAACAACATAGAACATCACTTGTAATCCTTACACAGTCAGCTGGTAGTTCAAGCTTTAAAACATCACATCATCACTCTTCATAAAACCAAATCTTATTACAAATCAGACCAAATCCAACCACTGCCACAGAAACAGTCAGAAACACACCACAGCTGACACGCAGCCCTGGAGGACAGATCCTTCATAAAGCTTTATCTTCTTGTGCTAAATTTACCGAGCAGAAGAAAGTATTTCCCAACAGGTTCACTGAAGAGACTTCCTGTCAACTTCCTGAATGATTCAAATATATCTGATTCTTAATAAACAATAAACTGCAGATATAAATGACATCCTTAACAGTAAAAGTCAGAAGACTAGTCAATTGCATTTCCAGCCTTCTTATGTAGATGTGAACCTTTGAGGTTACACATGCCAAGAGAAATCAATGTATTATGCATTAAGTTTCACTGACATTAAATATGTATAATGCAGAGACACATTTATTTTCAAATAGGGAAAATGTCACATTAAGCTGCCCAAGAATGTGGGTACCAAGTTTAAAAAGGAGGAAGGGGGGGCAGCGATCCAAGTCCAAAGCATCCAGATCAGGTGATTGCTTTGGTGGGTTTTGGGGAGGAAGTCCTGGAATTCCAGACTGCTTATTTTGAGCTAATTTGAGTCAGCTGTTAAAATCATTCTGTGCAGCTGAGCAAGTATTAACATATTTTCTGCAAAATCATTTGAAACCCACAGCAAATCCTACCTTTGGTTCAATACTGAAAATATGAGTTAATAAAAAAATAATAGTATTCTTTAGAAAGGGTATTTATACAGTGAGAGCATGACTGCCAAAATAGGAGGTGAAATCACTCTTAAGGCTACAGTAACTACTGAGGAATGTCCACACAGGTCTGAGAGACAGCTGTTCCTGCCGGCAATTCCTCCCAAAGATAAAAATGACTGGAATCAGGAACTTTACCCATCTCCAGGAAAACCACACTGTTACACACGGTGCCATGACAGAATAAACTCGAACTGCATAAAAGTTTCTTAATGCAAATGATTTCAAGCTGATGCACGCCTATTTCAGAAAATTAACACAAGCTTCACTCTGCTCCACAGTGAGACTGAGAAAAGAGAGACTCACCAGTTTCCTCGTCGATGGTAAATATCCCCAGGCCTGATCCATCTCGTATGGAGTATCGAATCTCTCCATCCCTCCCTTTGTCTTCGTCTTCAGCTGTTACAGTCATCACGGAGGTCCCAACGAGCGCGTCCTCTTTTATAAATCCCTTTTCCACAAAAGAGCGGAACAAAGGCCTGTACAGGTTCTCATTCACATCCACCACGTCCACCTCGATGAAACAGGTCGATGACAAGGACATGGGCTTCCCTTTGTCTTTAGCCTTTGCCGTCAGATTGTATACCTGTTTTGTCTCGTAGTCTAGATTTTGCACAATCCGCACAGCGCCGCTGAGTTTGTCCACTTCAAAATTCCCGTCTCCATTATCAGTAAGGCTGTATCGTACCTGACTGGAAGGTCCTACATCGGGATCGTGAGCCTCCAGCCACATAATTACAGTACCGATGGGAAGGTCTTCCCTCACCTTAACACGATAGTTTGGGGGGACGAATTTAGGTGGGTTATCATTCACGTCTTCCAAGGTGATTTTAAGCGGCACTGTGGACACCAGCTGAGGCTCGTTCACCGCCTGGTCACGCGCCGCGATCTTCAACATATAAACTGGATGGAGCTCGCGATCCAGGGGCCTCGTCACCGTCACCACACCGGTCTCCTCGTTGATCGAGAAATGATCTGTGCCTCCCAAAATCGAATACTTCACCACTCCGTTGTCTCCTCGATCCTTGTCTGTCGAATCCACCTGGATGATCTCCGTCCCAACAGGTGTGCTCTCACTTATTTCAACTGAATACGAATCTTGCAAAAACTGAGGGCTGTTGTCATTGGCATCCAGGATCTTGACACCCAAGAGGCGTGAGGAGGATTTCTGTGGTATGCCAAGGTCATAAACGGTAATGTTGAGGGTGTAATAGTCTGTTGTTTCCCTGTCAAGAGGAGAATAAACCAAGAGCCAACCTGTCTCCATATCTACTATGAAGCGGCTTTCTGTGTCTCCTCCTGAGATCACGTACACTAGTTTCCCATTGAAGCCACTATCCGAGTCGGTGGCACTTAAATGGACAATCCGGGCTCCGACAGGGAGGTCCTCTTTGACTTCAATAACACTGGGGAAAGACTCTCCGAACTGAGGAGCGTACCGATTGACTGAGTGAATGTCCATTAAGTTGTCATCCGGCTCGGTCTGCGTGTGGATTTTGCTGCCGTGAAGAAGCTTTTCAGCCAACATGGTGGCGACGCCGGTTTCGACACATTTTAAGTGGACGGGCTTGCGTGCCGTGATGACAGTCAGGTTCATGACCATAGGATGAGTCTCGTGTTCGCCGTCCGTCGCCACGATCTGTAAACTATGAAGGGACACTTTAGCTGCCTCTCCCTCGCTTAGCGTGTGCTTCAGCGAAAGCACGCCGGAGTTTGGGTTCAGTTCAAATAGATCAAGATCATTCCCTGCTTTAATTCTGTACCGTACCAGCTGCAGTTCATCAGCATCTATGGCAGACACTGTTGTTATCTGCTCTCCCACGCCGTGATCTCTCGGCACAGTCACTTCACAGTCTACATTTTCAAACAAGGGCTTATTGTCATTCAAGTTGTTTAATGTTATGGTGACTGATGCCTCCACCTCTCTCCGGAAAGGGGATCCCCAATCTGACGCCCTCACTTTGAGAGTGTAAATCCTTGGCATGAGCTCATAATCTAGGACCTCTGAGGTGCTGATGACACCGGAGAAGTAATCGATGACAAACGGCTGAGGGCTCAGGTTGGTGATGCTGTAGGTCACGTAGCCATTCTCGCCTTTGTCGAGATCAGTGGCTTTAACCGTTACCACGCTGGTCCCTATGGGCACGTTCTCATCAACAGTGGCCTTGTACGATGTCTGCTGGAACTCTGGGGCATTGTTGTTCACATCAGTCACATCAATGATTACTTTTGTCGCCGCTTTTTTATCTGTGGTGATCACATCCAGCTCAAATCGTGGGGCAACATCGGCATTGATTGGTCCTGCTGTGCTTATTAAGCCAGTATCAGGATTGATGGTGAATCTGTTTTTGTCAGATTTGTGTCCAAAAGCGTATTTTAGCTGTGGATACTTTGGCACGGCTGTTACCATGGTGACAGGGGTATGAAGAGGGGCAAATTCACTCAGATTGACTCTGTAAACGGCCTTTTCAAATACAGGAGGGCCCACTTTGAACTGTGCAGAGGTGACATGTACCAATTTAGCAGATGAAAATTGAGGGGGGCTCCCTTTGTCCTTTGCCTGCAAAGTGAGGTTATAGCCAAAAGGCTGGCTGTCCCAGTCTACGCCTTTGACTGCTTTTATCTTATACTCTTTGCTCCCAGGGCTGCTTCTCACAGCCTTGAACTGCTGAAGAGGGTCTCCGGCCACGATACTCAATGATGCTATCTCTCCATTTGGTCCCTGGTCACTGTCCTCTACCGTCACAATAGCATAGGTGGGGTCGTGGTCTGCATCGGAGGGGGCCAGAGTGACCGCAGTGATTACGGGTGCGTGCTCGTTGGCCTGCTCCACCCTCACCGTGAGTTTGGCCATGCTACTGAACCCGCTGCTGCCGTACAGCTTCATCCCTCTGTCCACGGCGAGGATCTCCAATTCGTACAGCTTTGTCTCAGAGTAGTCAAGCTTTCCGGTCAGCGTCACCACGCCGCTTGTCGGATGGACCGCAAACATGTCCGTCCACTCTCTGAAACTGTAGTAGTACTCTCCATTCGTACCGATGTCAGCATCTGTCGCTGTGACCTTGGCCACGCTCGTGCGTATGGCCGTGTTCTCCGGCAGAGAGATGCTGTAGGATGTTGGCGAGAAGAGAGGCCTCAGATCGTTGGTGTCCAGTACCTGCACCTTCACTCTGGTGCGACACTCCAGATTAGTGCTCCTCTCTGAGGCTTTAACAGTCAGTATGTAGTGGTCTTTAACCTCCCGGTTCAGAATGGCAGTGCTGCCTCCTTTGGTCCTTATTCGCAAAAAACTGAAATCTCCCAGCAGGTAGTCCTCTGCTTTGAATAAGTTCTCATTGTCTCCAGAGATGATTTTGTACCGTATCTCCCAGGCTGGGTCAGTGATATAGATCCCCATCTTGGTGTGACTCTCTAAGTAAGTCTTAGCAGCAGAGTTCTCGTATATGGTGGCATTGTAAACAGGGTGGGTGAACTGCATGGAGGCGGCCCTCGCCATCCTTTGGTTCCCTGCGCAGCCACAGAGGAGCTGCAGGAGCAGCACGAGCAGCGAAACCAAGTGCTTCCCCATTATCGTACCGTGATCTTCACAGAACCACCTGGAAACAAGCAAAATGTCATCGTTAGTATTGTAAAACTTAGTCATGCATGTGCATTAAATACATACAACTAAGTGTTTACAATTAATACAACACAAACACCAAATAACCACAGAGAATCATCATTTTACTACCAACACCCCCTCATGGAAAGATAGTGCTGAAAACCATTTTCTTCCCTTCTCTGCGCACCTTCCAAGACTCCTTTAAATGTCATGACGAGTGATGGCCGGGCTGATAAATGGCTAAATAGGTTCCATGTGGAAATGAGATAAAGCGGAGCAGCCGGTCAGGTGACGAGATCTAAGCCTTGCTCTGCTCCCATGTCTGCACAACGCCAGGTGCCAACTATGCGCACTTCATGACAGAGGAGCCTCGGCCATGCATTCAAACACAATGAGCTCAGAGGAAAGGAAAACCTGGCAACCTGAAAACCTGTAAATCTATCATTTCCTTGGCCATGCACAAAAAAGAAAATATGCTCAATGCAAGACTGCACATTTAAGGCTGCTTTCTCACTCTCGTGTATGGAAAATGCAATAAAATGACATTTCTGATCAGCCTAAGGATTTTAAAAATTAAACTATACTATAATACTTTACAAGATAGTGGACTTTTTTTACATGCAAGAAAATAAATGCAGTAAATCCAACACATGAGCTCTCCTCTCTGCATCATCCAGCGTCAATCATTGTTAAAATCACGGAGGAGATTAGTCTGAAACTGCTTTGAAATTGCAGATTCATTCGTTTACAGCCTCTTTACGGCGTCTGGGGCTGCGTGGGAGTCCGCACAAAGACAAATAAAGCAAAAAAAAAGGCAAGACTGCTGTGTCTGAAACCTCTGAGGATTTACTTTTGGTGTGTCAAAATGACCTGTGCATGGGGGTTTGGTTATTACTACTTTATGCGGGGTTAATAAGTGACAGAGCGACGCTAAAAAGTCACCTTAAATCTCAAACTCTCTCCTGCAGGTACAAAAGGACCATCTGCTGGTGGGCGACCATTGTGAGGGGGAAAAATTCAAAGGGAAAACTTTATTTTCGACACATGCATGGAAGAAAAAAAGGAGTTTGCATTTGCTGTATTCGTTTTTGCTGCAACCTTTTATGAGTTATATGTTTTTATAAAGAAAAAATAGGATAAAATGTGTGAAGAAAATAAAGTTAGGAGCCTCCAGGCTGCTTAATTTCTGACCCCATCCCCCAACTAAAGCTCCGTGAAACGAGGGCGACCGAGAGCAGGAAAAAAGAGAGAAAACACTTTTTCTTTTCCTTTTTCCGACCAAACACAGCGCGAAAACAACACCAAACTCATAAACACGCATTAAAATAAAAACACCAACATTTTACCTCACAGCAGAGAGAAAGCAGAGAAAGCGGCGGCTGCTTTCTTTCACCTCACAATGGAGCAACCAACTTTTTTTATGCATTTTATTTTGAAATCGCGAACTCGCACACACGCAGAACTGAACGGCACGAAAAAATAAAAGCCTCAACCTACCTGCGCTCTTATTGATGTCGCATATTTGGAGGTTTTTCGGGTAGTTTGGGTAGTCCAAATCTCGGCATGGTAATACGTGGACTCGCCTCCCCTCCGCTACTCCGTCTACCAGCCTGCCTGTCTCTCTCTCTCTCTCTGTCTCTCTCTCTCACCGGAGGAGCTGCCCGGTATCTCTCCGCGCTGCGCACGTCCGGATCTACTTACCGGCTAGGCGGCAGGATAAAACTCCCCCCCCACAACCAAACCACCACCTCCAGGACCACTTTGATTTACTGCACTGAGATATTATGGGTGAAGAGGGGGTTATTTTATTTTATGTATTGTTTTTTTAAAGCCGCAAAAAAATCTCTTCACCCCTCACTCACTTCACTTATAGTCACCAAGGCAAGGGTCGCCTTTTCTTATTTGTCACTGAAACTTCCAAAACTATGCCGATTATGGTTACACCTGCAGGAATGTGTTATTTTTTTGCTCATTGTGCGCATCAGATGTCACTTTTTCCCCTCCCCAATACATAAAATCTAGTTCCATCTCATGCATTTGTCTTCTTCTTTGAGGTCATTGAGGTGAATTTTAAAAAAGGACCTGCATCGACATCCTCTCTGGGGGGGTTATAGGGCACGCCAACGTGAGATATCCCTGCAAAAAAGGGCACGACCTTGTCCTGCCCAAACGAGACTAAACCTTAATCCAATATTCACCTCCTCAGCTGCAGAACAGACCGCTTTATGTGCCGGAGACGAGCTTATTTTGTGCAAAAAAAAAGAATAAAGAAAGAAAAGAAAAGAAAGACATGAGTTTAGTTTGACCTCGAGGTGGTGGCAGAGGAGCCGAAGATAGTTTCAGTTGTAATCTACGCTCCCTGTGCATCATAAAAAAGGTGAATAAACTCCAATTTGCGAATGAAATGAATGAAATCTCAGTTCAGGACTTCCCTGATGATGATAAATGGACCAATAATACTTGCAGATGCAAACTTCCTCGCGCGTGTTGTTGCATGATCAATTCTGGAAATTATCTTCTCATTATTCTTACTAATTCAATTGTTTTTTGTTTTTTTTCTTTATAATAGCTCGAGTTTGGCTCAGAAATATAGTGCCAAGCAGTGCGTGCGTCCCGTGGTTCGCGTTTTGGCACAGCAGAGAGGGGGTGGTGGTGACTGATGGTGGAGGAACACTCGCCACGAAAGCGCTGATCCCGTCGACCCCCCAACACCAACCCCCCCTCTATCCCTCTTTCCTCACACAGCCAGGCTGCCTGCCTCTCTCAGCCCGGAGCCGCACCACCGCGCTCCCTCCACAGGATCCGCTCAGGAGTGTGGCTGCTATGCGATTGATGGCGCTGTCTCACTGCTCTTGCCCGGACTGCAGCGATCCAGCCGGTGCGCCTGCAGAAAGCCTGTGCTGTGTGGTGCATGCGGCTCCGCAACTTCACAACTTGCCTGTCTTTTAGTATATTTAAGTATAAGTGTGCGTATGCCCGTGCGCAAAGTGTGCGTAATTACGCGTTTGCTTGTTTGGCACAAGTCGAACAGAAACACTTTTTTTCTCTCAGTGCCCTTTAAAAAGAGCACAAAGTTTTCTAGGAGTCGCTTCTAACCCCCCTTTAGAGACAAAGACAAAAAAATTCTCCTCCTCGTCGTACTTACAAAGAGCAGCTGGGTGATCGCCGGCTGCCGCTCCAAAACTTCACTTCACATAAATCCCGGCAGTTTTTGGCGAATGTTCTTTCGTGAGCATCTCTCGGCAGATGGGGGCTTCCGTTTCTCCAGAGTCCGCCACCTTACTGGTCCTCCTCAGCAATCCCGAGCAGTTTTCAGACCCCTCAGCTCCGGAGTCATCACACTTTTGGCGGAGCTGCGGGCTACGCGTCGCCTCGCTCCTCTCCTCCGCGGCCGCTCAGGTGGAGGGGCATGGCGCTGCTGCTGCCTTCAGGTGGCGTCGGGAATATCGCAACCCCGATATGAGCGCACGGGAAAGCGGCTAAGCAAATAGCCTTTCGTGAAGAAATGGCAAAGTGCTGTTTTTTTTTCTTGCTTACATTGCTCCCGAGCGGAGAGGAGACAGAGACACTAAAGGAGGGAGGAGGAGGGAGGCGGAGTGAAAGGAAGTCACATCAACAACTGATGGAGATGGAGAAAGTGATGTCTTAGATTATTAGCCCATTTGTTTTTGATTAGGCTTTCTGCTCATCCGATTATTTGACACGCAGACAAATCCCTCTTTAGTCTAATGAATTAATTAGAGCCCGAGCGGTCTGGTGCGTCTCTTCTCCTGCAGCACAGCCTAGTTTGAAGCCTTTTCTTAAATAAACAACGTGTATTTGTGTTTAATATATTTCTATATATCGCCTCTACGCCTAAAGCCCTTGAAAGTCATTTGAAAAAAAACACAAAGTTTGAAAGAAGGAGCTATCAGATTTCCTTGAAGGCATCCAGGATCTGACACCTCCAGCTTGAGCAGACGTCACGGATTCCTCTCTCATGCCATGCATGCACAGCTCAGTGTGTTGCCTTCAGTGTGCATGTGTTTACTCTGTGCAAAATCTACAACCACCCAACACCAGTCTTGTTTTTACTCCATTATATAACTAATTCTACCTCACACAAACCTCCTCTTGTAGGTACCTATTGAGAGGCACTTTTTTGATGATGATCGGTTAAATGCACTTGAGCATCAGAGGTGCAAATGTCTTCATCCAGCTCCTCGAAACATGTGGTTGAGGGCTAAACTCGACACCGTGCTGTGAAGTGGCTGCCAAAAAATGCCAGAGCAGGGGGAAGTGGGTAGCACGGGGGGTAGCTGGGGTGGGGGGTTTGCTTTGAGCTGGCAGTCCAGCGTGAGAATCTCTGCCTAATGTCCATTCAGCACTGGCTCATTAAAGTCACATTTGCCCACAGGCTGAGTAAACCAACGAGACCTATGGGTTTGGTGTGTGTGTGTGAGTGTGAGAAGGGAGGAGGGAGGGAGGGGGCGGAAGATCGAGCTTGTGTGTCAGAGAGCAAGTGTGTAATGTTTCATCTCTCCCCTCAATCTATCCTTTTTTTGTCTGAGACAATGTTATGTATATGAAACAGCTTCTTTTTTTTACCCCTCCCCCCTCTCTCTCTTTCTCTTCTCTTAGCCTCCCCTCTGATCTGCCTGTAAAGCTTTAATTGAATTCAGGTCAGGTGATGCCCCGGGCTGGTTCCACCGCTTTGATCTCACCAAGTGTTTGCAGTCCTGGCTGCTGGGGGTCAGGTCCTACTGCCTTATAGACCTTATGGATGTACAGTGTTTGCGTTGGGGAACAGCCCCCTTAATCACAAGCTGAATAAACTGCATGGAGAGAGAGTTAAACATGAGCTTGAAATCCGGAGGCACCAACATTTTGCATCCAGGCGTTTTGTTTTTTTTTTTGGAGACTGATTTTCTTTTTTTTTATGTTTTTCCGACTGTCTGTCAGACGCTACAGTGTGATAGCTTGATGACTGACTCATCAGTTCTGTCTCCTGGGCCACGCTGGTGTGAACCGCCACGCAAGTCAGTCTAAAAGCCTCGTCACGACAGAGTCTACGGTGTGCCACCTATTTTATCTCAAGCAATACGCCACAGGCTCCATTTCCTCTAAAAAAATCATACTAATCCGCTACAGATTGCCCTCGTGTTGTTGAGAGATGTGAGGAACGGGCATGGACTGGTGTGCTGAGTGAGTTACTTCTCCTTTCCTCTGTGACTAATGTCTTAAGCTGTAGGTTTCCCCCCGTGCAACTTGAAACTGGATAGAGATCAGGAAAAGATACAGATGATTTGTAGCGCGCCTGCAGCCACAGAGCCCAGGTATCTCTTTCTCCCACCGCCCAATCTGTGTAGCATCTGAATCCAGAGGCAGAGCGTAACTGTAAAAAAGACGATTAGAATAATTCAATATCCACCCTGCTGTGGTGTCCTCAAGTAAAGACACTGACCCCTCCTTGAGCTGGTGCCACGGTTCTTTACACCGCCCTTTGTATGAGAAAAGAATATAACAAAATGAACTCCTTCCCAAAGAAACTGATATTTTGGGCTTCAAGATGACACTTTGTTGTCTCACTCAATGTACCTGAGAGAAGCTTTTTTTTAAAATAACATTATAAATTTGGGGGATATAATAATAAACAATTGACATTTCCCCTGCAGCTGGAGACAAACTGCTGTGCTCTGAAAATAAAGTCTTCTACTGCCTCAAGCAAAGCAGGAGATTATCTCAGCAAAGCCCCTTGGTTGTAGAAGCTTCCGTAATTACCTTAAGAAATGACACAAGAATACACGGTGCTATATCTGGAGCAACCTCTTTAGAGAGTTCACATTACTGCATTATTTATCTGCGTCTGCTGCTTTAAGAGAGCATGCAAGTGAAAAATAAAATGTGTGAAACAGATTAATGCACTTCTCTCTGCATGCAGGGGCCATCATGGAAACCTGTGCCGTGTCCTTGGGGAAATCAATGCCCCTCCTTTTTTTTTGTTTTTTTTTCCCGCTTATAAACTCTATATTTGACTCGGACTTGGATTGCATTTTGAAGCTCATTGTTATTCGCTGCCTCATAATCCAAACAAGACGGTGGCCCACGGAGACAATTCCAGGTGGACCAAAGCAGCGCATTAAACATGTATTGTAAACATACAGTTTGCTTTATTAACCCTCAAGAACAAAGTCCACCGAGTTATCTAAGAGGAGAAACGGCACAGACGATGATTTGATCTCTTTATTATTTTTATTGTATTGCATTTTGTTTTCCATATTTTGACATACACATGAGTGTCACACAGTTTTTACATGTAACTAAATATGAAACTGCTGGTACTACACATTTATGAACCACATACTGTATTTTAGTAAACCACCTGCAAGCAAAATTCAAAGGGAATACTTCGACATTTTGGAAAATTATTCACTTTCCTGTTAAGTGTTAGCTGAGAAGATTGGTACCACTCTCATATCTGTTTGTTAAAGGAGCACTATGGGACTTTTAATTGTGTTGATTTTGGCGGCCCCTGTGGACAAAGGTGGTAACGTTGCCCCTAATGTTAGGCCACATGCTCCCTCAATTTCATTCCTTGCTGCAAGATGGCTGTTTTGCAGCAAGCAATTCACATTCAGCCAGAGCAAACCTTAGTGCTTTTTCACCTGATGCCGCGGAAAAATCAGACCTAATGGCATTAAGAATAACTATTAGAAACTAACTAGAAATAGCTAGTCTTCTGTGTCTGTTGGTCTTGTTTGCTTATGTGGGTCGTATAAAGGTTGTGTTAAATCGAGACTGTTTCACAACCAGTTAAAAACTCCCTACAACGCTTTTAAATATGAAGCTAAGGCCAAACAGATATCCTAGTCCAGAGGTAATGAAATAAACCAGAAACCTTTAAAGCTTACTCGTGAACACAATGCATCTTTTTTTCTGTCTAATATTAACAAAAAACTAAGCGTGAAAGGTTGTGGTTTTATTACAAGCTTTTGACTGGCTTCTTAGTAACAAATGGCAAAAAATTGAATAAAAGTATTTCCCAACATGAAAAATGTGTAAATGTATATAATTCGATATTTAGCAGCGGGTTAGTTTAGTTTAGCATATTGACCCGGGAATCTATCCAAACGTGACACAAGTTATGTGAACACCTGTAAAGCTTATTGAATAATAATGGTTATATCAGTACACAATGTACTGTACAACTGTGAAAACAACAATTCGTCATTGAGTTTTAGCGGCGCTGGTTGGCGGACTCTGTTACCTTTGGGCAGAGCCAGGCTAGCTGTTTATGCTAAGCTAAGCTAACAAAACATATTTGTTATTTAAACACAAGAATGTTGTTGATTTTTACATCCAACTCTCCACCAGAACCCAAATAAGGGTAATTTCCAAAATGTGGAAATATTCCTTTAAGCTTATCAGGGAAGTTGTAATCGGTCTCGTATAATTATGCGGCTCTGATGCATCGAAACACCCCTGTCAAATCACCTTTCCTCCCCTCCGCCAGAGACTCTAGACTCTGTGGTGCTGATTGACTGGCTGGATGAGTAGGTGGCCTGGGAAGATAATATCTTTAAAGAGTGTGTGCTAAACATATCATGACTGCTTAGCATACGCAGTGCAGTCACTCTGTGCGCTGTCAGTGCAGGCTAGACGCTAGACTGAAGGAGAATAATATGTTATGATTGAGGATAAAGTCGTTTAATCTGCTTTTATATGCGGGCTAATTCTGTGGTTCTGCTGTGTACATGGTATTGTCACACCAAGCCTCAGAATTTGGTAAAAACAAACATTTGGAAGCGCACCTCCCTCAGTTTTCTCTCGTGAGAGGCCAGCTCTTTGATGTGATGTAATATATAAAGGCGGCGGGGGGATAAAGAGCAAATTGAACACAACACTGACTGATATTTCTGATGTACTGTATTCCACCAGTCATTTTTTTCCCCTTGCTAAATCCTAATCCCACAGAAATTGTGTCGGGATTATACACAAAAGGCGCATTTTGGACATGGATTTGCATGGATGGATTAGTAAAGCCTTGTAATGGAGGCTCGTGCTTGTAGAGAAACCTCCATCTTGTTGTTGCACATTTGAAATGATGCGGCGCTCCACTTCATGTTAACGCACATTACTCATCTCTCACCCTGGGAGCGCAGATAATTTCCCGTCGCCGTATAAAAGTTGTGAATTTGTATACATCGCCGAGAAACAGATGCCCGAGTCAGAGGCGTTCTGCCTTACAAGGACAGCTTCACATGTCAACAAGCCACTCAGAACAACAGACACTCAACGCTGCGTGTTCATTTGCAGCTCGGGGCTTTAAGACAGTGATACAGAGGATTGGGAGTGCTTTGAACCCCTGAGGATGATGCTGCCTTTCACTCTCACCCAGCCCACATTTTTCCCTTGAACAAACTGCTGCTCAGAAAACAGAAAATTGCAAATAAAACGAAACCATTTAGTACTTTGCAGTATATTAATTCAGGCTCCACAAGACACCACCTCGCTCTTCAGTCGCATTCTTTGTACAAAAACAAGCCAATCATAGTCCTCTGGCGGTCATGTATTATGTATTTACAGACACATTTGCTTATCTAATGGGAGCCATATCGCGTCTCCGATTAAGACAGCTTAGGGAATGCCCCAAGGCCCTCGTGCTGCTCTCTAATCCTCAGATCTGGGGGACGTCATATCCCCCCCTGGAAGTGAATAAAAGGACCTAAAAAGGACCAAAGTTTCTCTCGTTCTCCTTTTCTCTCCATCTTGTGTACAAAACAGAGAACATTTGTGTGTCTAAGTGCTGGAATAATGTGCGTACGTCCTTGGCACGGTCCCAGTAGTGGCTGGTGCTCGGTCCTTGCCTGCAGACAATATTTTGTGTAACCACGTCTGCGGCAAACACACAGGTCACCATGTTCAGACAGTAGCCCTTTTCACAGCGGGTACAAATTAAACTGCTGTAATTGAAGGTGTCTCATTGCCAAAATCTGTGAATCACTGGGTCTTTTTTTCACAGGTGACCCAAAATTTTGGATCACTTTTAAGACAAATTAACCATTCACTGAAACCCTTCTGCCACGAACCGCGACTTTCCAGTCATAGCTTAGCAAACCGTAACCAGGCATGGGAGGTCTTTCAATATGGAGGGTGGTTTTTTTAAAGCCTTTTATAAAAAGGCCACCTTTAATATTTACCCACTTCATATGAGACCGGTCTGGATCAGAGTATCGTCTATCACGTTAGCGACTCTTTCCTGATGTTAGAAAGTTGACAGTTGTTACCTTCCTCATCATTGTTGTAACTTTAACAGCGAAACTCACAGTTGTCATATACAAACAATAAAGCATAAATCTCATCACCATTACCTCCGTGTTGCTCGTCCGAGTAGGTTTTTCTCCAAGCGTCCAAACAGGATTATATCAGAACTGTCTGATCTTAAATTTTCTCTTCTCATTCTTTACTTTATGTACTAGTGCTGCACTCTGCAGAAGAAAACAATGATCATCAATCAACAGCTGGTGGGAGAGCTGACTTTTTGTCTGGGATTTATAGCGTTAGTCTCTGTCTCTTAGCACAATGGATATAGCAAGTGAGTGCACATTTAAGACCGCTTTACAGGGTTCCTGTTTTAAAACAAGTCAGCCTGACACAAAGTTTTTGACCAACTTGTGGAGCTATTTCTGGTTAACTACAATTAAAATCCACTACGAACAGTTGTCATTTGGTGCCGACTAGAATAGGCTGCTTTTGTCAGGCTCTGTTTGAAATCAGCCACAGTGTGTGAAAAACTAAGTATTTCCAGTGATATAAAGCTTGACAGGCATAGCAACAGTAACTAACGGGCTTGTGGCTTGGCGAACATTTAATTTATTTTTTTTCTTCAAATCACCATGCGCTTCGGCCGTTGATTTGGTTGTCAGATTGCCAGCCAGAAATATTGTTTCATGCCTGCTCCTCGCTCTCCAGTGTTGCTACAGTAACACTCATTGGACATGAAAGATGTGTTCTCATGGTGCACTCTGGGCAAGAAACTGACACTGTGAGATGGACATGAGCGCTGTCTGTTCTCCTCGCGGACTTGCAGCAGGAAAATGGCAAAGTGCTTCCGTGGCAAATAATCTTCCCCCAGGAAATGATCGGAGAGAGCTGCTCTGGTGGGCCTCTAACAGCGCTGCCATTGTAATAAGACAATATATTCCAGTGTGCGTGCGTGTGTTTGATGCCTGTGTGTTTTAAAATGTGCAACACTTGGTAGAAATGAGCTGAACCTAAGATATGGACTTTTATTGACGTGCCTTTGCGTGTCCAAATTCTCTCTGCAAGACCCGTAGCTGGAAATCAGTGCCAGGACAGAGATGCAAATTAGTGGAGCAGCAGGCGGAGAGTGGCATTCATCAATGTTTGATGGGCTTCTCTCCGTTCTTAGCGGCGGTCTGGTGAACTCGGGACAGCGTGGAGAGACGAGCGAGAGGTAGACGCATGAGGCCAAAACCTCTGCGCGGAGGGTGACTGTCACGTCCTGTTTCGTATTAATCAATATTCCACTTCTAAAGTTTTTAGAAGAATAGAAAGACCCTGAAAGAATAACTCATTCCATTTTCACCAGCGTCCTCATCTCTGCGGGAGCTTGTCAGCCGCTCTATGAGTGCAAGCTCTTTCTTTGCTCTGTCATTCAATTAAATATAATGGGGGGGGAATGTGCCTGCTTGCGGCTCACAGGGTTATTTTTAATACATCAGTTTGCCCCTCAAAGAATGACATCGCACACAATACTTGCTGACATTTTGATACTCGTTGCAGAAAAGACTTGTCGCCTTTGGAGCAGGTTTACCCAGTAAACCAATTGTAAAGTTTTTTATTTGCTGGCGAAAAAAAAACAACCTTGGAGCTTGTAGTAATGCTGCCGTGGTGTTTAGCTAATTTGGATGAAGAAATTCATGTAGTCGCAAACATCAGTCATCTGATTATCAATGCAACACCTCATCAGCATAAGAGGCGCTCACGTTTTACATAATAAATGTGTCTTTTTAAACTGAACTAATAAAGTTTAAACTGAATAACACCTTCGGATGTAGTATAGTAATAATGCTTAATCATATACAAAGGTGCCTTCAAGCAGGATTCAGGCGTCTCTGGATTAAGATTAAGGTGTGTCATATTTCCAGATTACGTTTAAATCCAGTCAAGCGGGACAGTTGTTCACATCTGGCGCCGGAATACGTTTCATGTCGTACACGCGGGGAAAAAGAGGGACGCCACATCTGTGAAGTCACGTGGAGGTTTCTGAACAGATGTTTTGATATCTGGAGTTGAGTTTGATTCAGTCGCTGTCATCTTGACAGCTGAAGCCTGAACATTTAAATTTGGAAACGGGGACAAGAAAGCAACAAGCGTCGGCTGAGAGCGATGGCCCGAGACACCTGTCAGTCACAGCAAAACACAGCACAACGGATTCTCTTTGATATGCTCTTATTAAGACAACGATCTTAATCACGACAGCATGTTAGAACTCAAATGAGCTTTTAGGAGCTACATTAATTGAATCCAAGTTGAACTCAATCCAAATGTGTTCTCCACATTTTGTTGTCAGAGTCATACAGGCAATTTTTCAATTTGATGTATATACCCATATATTTCTGTACAAAGAAGGAACAGGACCCAAGGGCTGCCCCCTGCAGAGAGAATAAAGCAGAACAGAAGGTCTCTTTACGTGCCTGTTGAACAATTTGGTATTCATCATTTATTTATGACTTTGAGCTACAGATCCCAAAACAAAAGACTAAAAAAGAACTAGAGAGGCAGGCAGGGAGATACACAGATGATAGATGGATGACAGATAGTTGTTTTTGATCAACCAGAGCTACACTGACGAGCCGATCACCAAACGGACTACATTACAGACTTTAAAATGCACCACATGGAGACTGCTGAAACTACATCCATCCCTTTTCTGGCTGCCTTCCCTTAGCCTGCAGTTATTAGCGGTTTAGCAGACATTAGACTGGCCCTCGTTAGCTGATGACCTGCCACACACACACACACACACACACTCAACTCTACTGCTGATTCAGCACAAGTGTCCGGCCAAAGCCGAGCCAAAGTACTGAGCATAACACAACAATATGCATTTAATCTAAATAAACTTCCAGCGCTGAAATAATACTGAGCTAATTCAATTAAATGTCATTGTCAGAAGCTGAAAAGTTCATGGCCTGTTTTTTTTTTTTTTTGCTTATCTAATAACAATCACCTCTCAAGTGCATGACCTTTTCTAAGAACGGGGATCAATGCAGCTTGCCATGATGCTGCAAACAAACCACTGTTTACTTTACCTTAGCGTATCTTTCACTCATTTAAAAAGGTCAACAGACTCTGTTATACTGATGGGGCGAGAACCCTGCCCTTTCCTTTTTGGATTGATCTGAAGGTTGCAGCAAAATAGACTGTACTCGCTCCTGCAATCCATCTTTTCCCTGCGTCATTTTGTATGTACGCCCGTGTGTGTGTGTGTGGGCGTGCACGGGAGAGTTTAAACAGCGCATGTGTAGCTCGGGCTTTTCGTACAGTTCATGTATTGTAGCACTCTTCAAAGAGATGGGTCAAAACAGTGTTTTATCATCAAGCAGGTTCAGCTCCGCTTTGAAGGTCTAACGAATGTTTCTTGCTGCCCGGGCCCTCTTTGGGTTTGTGTGCAAAACATTACAGAGGCAGTTGTTGTGGGGGAAGTGGCAGCAGCGGCAGCGATTGAAGTTTGGAAAGAATGAAGGCTGAGGATTAGGGTGTTCAAACATCGCTGTCCTGTGCAAGCCTTGATATGACTGCACCTGGGAACAGGCTGTTCTGTACAGTGGCAGTTTCCCAGAGTCCAAGAGCACTACTGTCAGTAGAAAAAAAAAAAACACTCAGAAAAATGAGCACAAACTCTGTGAGACACGGTTCCTGGACAGGTAAAGACTTTACACAAAATATGTTGCATGCAAATCTAACAGTTAAGCAACTTGGTAGGAGGTTTTGTGAAAATGAAGAATTAAATGCTCATATAAACTGACCTCTGCAACTTTAGCTTCTACCCCTCTATTTCAGTGTCAAACTATTCCTTTTTTTCTGGGTGAATTGCTGCTATAAAGTCCTGCTTGGGGTGAAACATGTAATTCTCTCACTTTTCTTCCACCGGGGTTATCATGTTGAAAAAAAAAGTGTTGATTTCATGAAACAGCTGGAGACCGGGCCGGTCATCATGACATCGAAGAGAGAAGACGGCAAGTTGAGAAGAGGCTTGTTACACATTATTATAAGAGCTGTTCAGCATGGATGTGTTATAGTTAACAGATGTATTGGCTGACAACGTGTGAGCAAATGTCCACCTTCAGTTGAAAAGTATAATCAAGCACTTCTGACGTGTTATTTCTGAAAAACAGTTATTACACGACTTAGCAAATTACTCAACAGAAAAAAAGTAAGTTCTCAGCACAGCTCCATCAAAAACAACTCTGAAATGACTGTTAATAGACTCACAACAAACTCTCAATCAACTATAAACAAAATGTAAAAGTGAATGAATGAACTCTGCTGCAGGCGATGGTGGACAGTTAGGTAAAAAGATATAAAGATATACTTTTATAACACACTAGAAATAGTGAAATTCACCCATCACTCATTCTGAAGTAGGTTACTATAAAACACCTGTACCTAAAGGTGCCATATGTTACGGTTTTTATTACAGACTTACGGGTTTTCAAGTGCTTTTTTGTTGCCAGTGTGTGAACAAATTGTAAAATAGTAAAAAAAAAAATAGACCCAACCTGATTTTCTTGGTTCCCGGTTTCAGCATGTAGACTGATTTCTATTTAAAGGTACCAGGACTTATTTTTTTTCTCGCTTTTTTCTCCAATTCATCACTTATGGACACTTGGTTGGGACCCCTTGGTGTCATTTTTAGCCACACTGGTGTTTAGAATAATCCCATAGTTTCTTTAATATGTCTTCCACACACAGAACATTTCAATCATGCAGTTCAGTCGCAATAGTGTTCCTATTTTATTTTATGACTTTGACAAAAGAAGTGTCACAGTCCAATGGGTGTCACTGTATGTACAACTGTCTCCTATTTGAGGTTCCTGGTTAAACTTTGGTAGCGTTCATAGGTAAGTGTAAAACCATTTGCAATCCCTCAACAGTTACACCAGACTCGAAGAAGTATGCCTTAGAGAAAAAAATAAAATGAGAAAGGAGAGATTTTGATTAAGAGCTACATAAATAAGATTTTGCCCTCTAAGATAGCTGATTTCAATATTTCCACTGAATTCCAGCAGAGAGGCAAAATTATATGGTAAAATACAATTGACAGGCTGCTCAGACTAATCTCCAGGAAGGCTTTCATCTACTATTTTAAGCTTGCAGCATATTTCAGGTGAATGAATGCAAGAAGGGAAAAATTGGGCTATTTTCATACCATCTATATTTTGGAGTTGCGAAAAAAGGCAGTACAGTCTGTCCATTTTCCACCTAAAAGAGTTCCTTATAGAGAGGGTTTGTCAAAATTTACTTTGGAGATTTCATGATTTATGCTCTTGCGTAAACAAACGCATATGCTATGCTTTCTGAAATGGATACACAAACACACAAGCTAACTAAGATGACAGAGTGTTCCCGTGAGAGTCAATAAGCCGGCATGTTTAGACTCTGAGCGTAATTGATGAAGCTCTGTTGTATTTGTGGATCTAACTGTTTGATATGGTGCTACCTGTATCAAAATGCCGTTACAGTCGGCTCCCTGCAGAGAGAGGCTGCTTCGTATTTCCGTCAATGTAACAAAACACCACTTTTCTTTCTCCCTGTCTTGCTGGAAATAATGAGGGGCATATTCCCTCACTTGTCTCATTTTCTTGGTGTGCTTCCTGCTCCTCACAGACAGGAAAATGCCAATAGGAGAATATTGAACCAGATAACCGTCTATGACAGTGTTGCTTTAGTGAGGTGTCAGTGACATTACAGAGGATTGCTCCTGAAAGTGGAAAATCTAATCAGGCTATGACTCTCCCTGGAGCTGAAGGCCCGCAGACTGCAAAATGATTCATTCAAATTCTTTGATCAGGCAGAGTTATCTTCGAACTCCTCTGGGATTGAAGACAAACCGAGGAGATCCGGACCTTAAGGAGGGATATACTGGGATAATGTGGTGCAGATGTGATGTAGTACGGCGCAGAATCACTGCAGTCATACTTTATGAAAATGTCAGAATGAACAAATAGGTTTTATTTCATCTGCATGGTCATTAGTACACAATATGGTTGCGACTGTGTGCTCAGCTTAAAAGAATGATTTTCCCACATTAATGCGGGCTGTATCTTTGTGTGAGAAGCATGACGATCATCGGGATGGAAGTTAAAATATTGATAAAGAATAATATAACTATTTTATCATAGGAAGTAAAGAAAGCCTGTGCAGAGTTAGTGAAATGGAAGTGAATATTTCATTCTTTCATTTCATCCCAGGCTGGAAATATACAGCAAACTGGGCACCGGCGACTGGGGAGCCTTTGGACATGGCTGATACTGGAGAATCAAAAATACATTAGCCAGGGCAGAAATATTTCACAGACCTGCAGGGGTGACCTCGGACATTATTATCATCATCATTCATTTAGTTCCACCCTGAAATTGCCCTTGGCCAGTGAGACATGAAGTCCAATCTTCAACCTTTTAAAATCCCTAGCATGTTTATGCCCTTAGTCTCTTTTCAGTGTGTGAAGAGCCCAAACATCAAGGCATGTCTTTAAAGGAGTGCATGAGTGCATGTCTAAGGCTTGTGGGTTCACTGTAAGACACACAACCAAGCGCATGTACTTTTATACATTTATTCTCCTCACAGATGCTGATGTTGCGACCCACAAGTCAAGGGGAGGGCAACGCTTCCAGAGCGACATCTGGGCATTATGCTCATCCATATGTTATTATGTTCCTTTATTCAGGTTCCTTCTAAAAATAACACATTTAAAGCTGGGCGTAGTGTGCTTTTGGGAATATTTTGGCTACTTAATAAAATGTATTTATTAAATTAAAAAGCGGGCACAGGTCCGGTAAGCTCTTTTCTTTCCAAGTCTGCACCCCCTCAAGAGACATCACAGTTTATCAGAGCTTGCTCAGTTCCCTCTGGAGTATCAAAAGGCTTCATATATCACATATGCAGTAGCTCTCCTTGTCAACAAACTTTGATGTTTAAAATTGGAGTTCCCGTTTAAGGTTGGTTTGGTAACAGTTGGTTACCAGTAGTGACTACAAGTGTGACTTAATATTACAAAGATTTTTGAGCAGCTACTTGGTAAGAAATATAACAGAAGAGCAAGTGGTGCAGCCAAACAACTTCAAACCAGCTCTGTGGAGTTTTCTCAGTTTACTACTGATGCCTCTATATGACCTATGTAAGCCAACGAGATGAGGAGTGAAAAGGTTGGCTATTTGAATTAGTTTTTAATAATTCTGAATGCCTGCCACTGGGTTTGATTTTTCTACAACATCAGACATAATGGGAACATGTAAACTGTAAGCTACTGCTTTTGTCCACAAGGGCTGTCAACACAATTCAACACAAAATAAAAACTTTCAAAGAGCTGCTTTGAGCGCCCATTACAGAATGGTAAATATATTTAATGGCTATTTCTGAAAAAGTAATCATGCTATAAATAGTCTCAAAAATATAGTTTGATTTAATCAGCATTTTTAGGATAATAACAAACACAACACATTTTAGAAGTAACCTCCCCATTCAACAGAAGCTCCTGCTTTATCAGTATTTATGTGCAACAAATGTGAACCATGTATCTGTCAGCCGGTCCCTTTTATGAGAAATAATAGTAACCTATAAAGGTGAGGGCATCTGCTGCTCTATCAGTAATTTACTGTAGTAGCCCACTGGCCACTAAAGGAGTAGCAATGCTAAATCTTGATTTTCCTTCACAGCAGTAATGCACTTTTTACACAAACTGTTTATCTCTAAAACTGGATTTCTTTGTCAAGGTTTATCAAGATTACATCAGCCAAATGGTGTCTGAGTTTTATCTACAGAGTGAAAAAAAATCAAACAATTAGGGTCTCCAATTCAACCATATCGATGATAAGAATCTGAAATTACAACTTTCTATTTCCACTGAGACAAGAAAAATTGGTGCTGTTTGCCTGCTGCAGAAAATTGCCACAATACAATTATATTGTCACCAACAACTTATATATTTCCCATTTATTGGCCGCACTCTGTGAACAAAAGGTGCACACTTCCCCTTTTTCCTCCAACTCATTTATTCTTAAGATGGTCCTTCCACCATAAATCTTTGTCAGGCTTTTATTTTCTATTGATCGCTGAAGTTGCAAAGTAGCATGTTGGTTGCTGGAACCATTCTGCCAGTGGAAGGAGACAAATGAACTGAATTGATTTTGTGAATCAGAATCAGGAATTTATCTTTTTGTCAGCCATAGTGCAATGTCTGTAAATTTCAGGGTCTTTCTCTTTCTTGTGTTTTCCTCATTTTGACAGAATGCAGATGTTGTAATGTATAAGAGGCGAAAAAATAATACTTATATGGAGGAAAAGTCTTTTTCTATTTGTCTTGTTCAGATATTTAACTTTCTTCACCAGCCACTTGTCGTCTTCAAAAAAGGGAGTAGAGTCAGTTTATCAGAGCGTGTTTGTTGAAAACAACTGCCTGCTGCTGCTGGAAATTGGTTTGATGGGAACACTGTGACCCACCCATACGCTAAAAGCGAAACAATGAGCCTGAAGAGTAAAAAAAAAAGCTTGGTGAAGCGGCAAAGCTGAGTGTGAGCGACCCCTTTCATATTACACATAGTCATTTGATTCAGTGCTAATATAAAGTTCATTAAGCTTAAAATTATGACCAAAATAAGAACAGAACACGTGTAATTGGTTTATTTGGGGTCCCTGGAGGCCATTGCACTCTCAGCAGCCACTGTTTGCTAATGCCTCAGCTGTTCTGTTTAATGATGAAAGGTATGTTGAAATTGTTCTTTTCCCTGCCGTTGCGTTTAGTTCATTAGGCTTCCACCACAGCTAAATGGAAATGTCCTTCAGTTGAGGCAGCAGACCACCCAATCTGGTCCCTGGTGAATTTATGACAGTTCCCGCCCCCCTGCCCCTGCCCTTCCCCCCTGCCCTCCCCCTCCCCACCTTACAAACTTCTGAGCAGTTGTACCCTGAGGTGACAGGCACATCACCATTATTTACCCTCATGCCACCACCCGCAGAATCAGCAACTGGCTCAAAGGTCAGCAGGCCGAGTCTGTCTGCGCCTCAGCCACCAGACGCCCGCTCTTTTCTCAGTGCCTTGCGGACACTCTGGGGAAACGTGATACCCCCACAGCTGCAGCTCACAGAATCAACAAGTACGGATTCTGTGCCGTCCCCTGGCACATTTGTGGCAATGACAAATAGACCTAATTAATTAACAATTCATTCTAACGTGATCTCTGCTCGCCGGATCCCTTGATCAGCTGCTTTAATCTATCCTATGGAGAATACAGTGACATCGGCTTACTTAGCTTGTTAGTTAACATTAACAATTGGACCATTAGCTTACATACTAATAGTATGTGCCATAGACCAAAGACAGGCACTGATTGTACAACAGTGTGCTGTATTAAAGCACCAGACTTAGTATCTGAAAAAAATAAGCAATATACTTCAACCACCACCAGCACTACTAATAGTAATAAGTATTAATTGTGAAAATAAATATAATATGCCTAAGGTTTTTAATACTACATACAGTTAAAAAAATCTGTGCAAACTGTGACCCATGTAGTGTTTTACTGATATAGGTTTTATGCTCTGTCATTAACTTACCACTTATAAAGCCCCTCCCCTAAATAGCAATTGTCCAATCATAACTCAGTAACTGTGACTATGTATGCCTGTGCACCTTTGGATTTCTCCACATGTTTAGGTGGTGTACAGGGGGCTGTTGTAAGAAAGGTACTCTGTATTAAACTCTGGATTCAACTCTGAAATTAACCCCATGTTTGTTCTATTTAAACTTAAGCTGCATATGTTAGCATGCCAGCTAGCTGACTAGTCAAACCTGACCACATTTTCAGTGCCAAGAATTAACATATTGTTAGCTGACCTCAGTATTTCCAGAGATTAAATGTTCCTTTACACTTGCACTTCCGCTTTGCTTCCCGGTCCTAGCCACAATACAGGAAGGACGGTGCACCTTTATTTCCATTGCTTCTTGCTTCTTGAGCCACCAGCTTGCGAGGATGCAGATTTTTGCTGAGGATGAGCACCTTTACCTTTCAGCAAAGGTAAAGGTAGCTACATTGTTGAAAGGCACCTTTATTATTTGACAACGTAGCCACTGAGTGCACATTTAAGACCCTTCTACAAGGTTCAGGTTGGAGAGAGCATTTTCAACCATCTCACTGAGCAACAATAAGTAAAAATCTTCTAACAACACTTCAGCCGGTGAAATCGACGATATGAGAAGGTTGCTTTAATCTACCTCCGACTGAGTCAAAGACCCATTGTTCCCAAAATGACTCACTCATTAGTTTGACTGACAAACCTCCTTTTTGATAACTTTGTTTGGACAGAGTAGAAATCCATAGATTGTTCGTCTTTTGGAGGAACATTTAGTGTCTTATTAACGTATTTCCCCCAAAAGAGTGTTTGTATCTATGTGGTATGAGATTTTAATTCCATCCCCCTCTGTTATGGAAATAAGAACTCATAGTGAAATTGGGTTTGAGAGATGAAAGAAGAGAGGCCGGGGGTCGATAGTAGATTACTCCTCAAACAGACAGATAGCGTTGAGCCTCTCACAAAATATGTAAAACCGCACAGATTTTGTTTAGACACTGCTTGTAATGTGTCTTCAAAGCGAAGCAGACATCACATTCAAAAACATTAAAAGATTTGAGTTAAGATAGTGAAAATGTCAGCTTTTCCCATCCAGAGAGTGTTATTTGCTTTCTAAATAAGGTTACATTCTGCTCACATCCATCATCTACAAGCCTGGAGGGAGTGTGAAACCGTGAGACAGCTGTTCAGTATGTATGTGTGATGTCTTCATTTGTATGTGTGTGTGTGCAGGCCAGTCACGGGCCAGTGATATGACACAGACACTGGAAGCTATATGGGAGAAAATGAAGCATCGACCATTGATACTCCCACATAAGAACTGTATTACACTATGGTATGGTGAGGGCAGTGATGTTACACCCCATTGCACTTGATTACAGCTGGAACAGCGCTGTTCATGGCCGCCTACGTGTGTGTGTGATAACTGTAATCTTGTATATCCCACAGTTAGACTATTATCAACACGGGTGTCCTAACTTCTCAGCTGATTCCAGGCCTAGACTTTGCCTTGGGGCTCTATTTCACAGTGTAGCCCGTCAGGCGTGATCTTAAAGGTGGGTGCAGAAGCTGAAAATTAGTCCTGGTGCTTTAAGCCCGAAGGCAGGGAACCCGTACTGCAGAGTAAAAGTTAGTAATGGTGGTGGCAGAGGATGATGGGGAGAAACACTGATTCCAAATCTGTGCAGTCAAAATCGCATTCAGCTGCCAAGTGCACAGCAAGGACAGAGTATCGATCACAGCTTCATGCTAAGTATGCGCGAACAATCGTTGGCTGATTAATGGATGTTTGGGGAATTTGCGGTCACAACTAACATCCAACCTTGCCGTTTTTTTCATTGTTTGTATTTTTGGGAAAAAGATTGAATATTTGACCTATTGTGGCCATGAACACAAAAGTAGGAAACATTGCATACTTCCGCCAAGGGTGCACCATCCTGTGAATTCATTACTGTGATAAGAGAAAAGGTGTTTTTTTTTCTTATTTTTCTAAATCTGTATCTGGCTAAGATTTTCATACAAAATATAGTTGAAGGCCATGATAGAATACTTGTGCATAGATGAAAACCAACGATATTACAGACGGAAATCATGTCAACAACTTCCAACTTTCATACATGTAGCCTGCTTGTCGCCAATCTGTCGCCACTGAAAATAATAGCAATTAAAAACTGAATTACAGATATGTAATTTTACTGTTAAGAAAGGCTCTTTAATTTCCTAAAAAAAGCTTGTATTTAGCAAATGTAACTGGAGGAAATAGTAAACTTGTTGGGGATTATCTTTAGTCGTGGACAAATACAAATTGGTAATTATTTAGGGCATCAAGAGATTTTAAATGGCATTAAATTAAATAAGAAATAATAATAATAAAAAAGATCACACATTTCCCATTTACATTGTAATTTATGAACACCCAGTCAATGCTGTGGTTCATCTGTGTTTTTTTAAGTTTTTGGATGAAAGTGGAGATCTATAGCACAGAGGAATAAACTATTACAATACTACATCTGTATTATGAGACTATATGTTATATATGCTAGCAGGATCAATTTATTGTTGGCCCTTTTCTTTTCATGGAATTTTCTGCCAGTAAGAAAAACAGGAAATATTGCCAGCCTGTCTTCTAACCTGCCTGGTGGAGGTAGCTGTCAGATTCTGATTTAAAGACGGGGAGATGATTCTTGGCATTAAAAACTGGAGCGGGCTTGCAGTACTAAAATTTCAGTCGGATTATTTTATTAGAGAAAGGCACCTCCTGAAACATGTTCTTCTCGTCCAGAGTTGCTGTGCTTAAACTCTAAAGGAGGCGCACACACTAAATAGTTCAACTTTTCACCCAAGGTACAAATTACTTTTAGAGCTTCCAACAGTGAAGTTCAGAAGAAATAAATATGACGTTATCAAAAGCTGTGTATGTTCCAGCCATAAATATCTAGTGAATCATGGTGCTAGTCGAGCCATGAAGATCACAGAATCACAGCTGTGAGGCACAACATCAAAAGACAGTCCTAACATGGCTTACGCTGACAGTTTGGAGATACACAAGTGTGGCGTGCTGGTATTAGCATAATAACATATTACACATTTGTAGCTGAAAATCTGGCAAACAAATAATTTAGATGGGAGAGGTGTTAGGGAAGAGTGAATATTGCCGTGTGACATCAAACAAGCAGTGAATTTGCAGAAGTTGTTTAAACAGTCACTTCTGCCAAGAAACCTCAAGATTATCCAATTTCCTTTTGTAAAGCGGCCAATTAGGATGAGGAGATTCATGTGTTGTCCCTCTCCAGCATATGCAAACGCACAACGTCAAGATAATATCTGTGATGTTGTTTTTTGTCTCTTATATATAATCTCATAAGTCATGCGTAGCACACACGCTCCTGCTAACAAAAATTCCAGGAGCATTCGTGGCGGTGGCAGATAGCAGCTGGCGCGGCTTGTTGGCATGTGTATGCAAAAGAGGGCGATAAACAATTGGAGGGCATTGCTGGTGACCTCTCTGCATCTGCACTTCCAATGGACCATTAAACACACAGCATCCACATTGCACTAGTTAGTGTGAAGCATTAGACAAAAACACACAGGCGCGCACTTGCGTTAAGCAAAAGAAATTCAAAGCCTTGACTCCACAACACTGCATAAATCCGTTCTGGAAATATTTGTATGAGATGTATCAGTCTTTGAATCAGTGTGAGTTTTTTTTTTTTTTTAAATAGCTAGCCGAAATATACTTAACTCAAATACAAACACTTTTAAAGGCAAAATTTTGCTTGAGTGGGTATCAAATATAAACATGTTTATTGGAATACTATATAAAAAACAGGACTGCATATCTTTTAAAAAATAATGAGATCAGAAAATATGTGTGGCCGTCTTCTCAGAGCTGGTAGGTTGTTTTATTATACAGAAAGCCCTCTCACATTTATGTGGTGAGTGTATTTGTGTTGGAACCCACAAAGCTTTGCTCTGTGTGGTGAGATGCACATCCTCAGAGACTCCTCTTCATCCTGCCTGTAAGCTTAGTTAGATAATCACTTGTTTGCCTCTGAAGAGGAGAATGGAGGTTTTGCTGAGATACAATGGTACTCGAGGGGCACCAGCCATACATGCGCAAATGGCACTTCATCCCTTCATCCCGATTGTTTTGAACGTGACTACGTCTCGGTAAGTCACTGTAACTGATGCCCAGCTCTCATGAAGAGGATTACTGCATCTATCCATCCATCTGTCAGTCCATCCATCTATCATAAATCATACGTCCAATCATTCATCCATCCAGCCTCACATCTGTCCATCGGTGCGCGTGCATCCACGTATCAATTCATCCATCCATTCATCTATCCATCTGTCTGTTTATCGTCTGTCCGCTCATTAGTCCTAGGATTCATTCGTTCACTGATCCATCTATCCATCTGCTCTTTCATACATACGTTCATCCATCCATCCGTACATACGTTCATCCATCCATCCGTCTAGCCACCCACGCATCTGTCTACCTGTCACTCGTCCATTGCTCAAATTAATTCATGCATTCATCCACCCGCCAAACCATTTCATTCATGCATCTCTCCAACCTTTGATGTACCCCTCCATCCATTCAGCCATCCGTATACATCCACAACCATTCATTCATCAGTCCTTTTTTTTTCTCTTTCACTCTCAATTTGTCTATCCATACATCCATCCTCTTTAGGGCCTCTGAGGGCCGCGGCCCGAGCACTGGCCAAATAGCAGTGAAACCCAGGTTGCTGTTTTATCACAGGATTACAAAGAGGATTATTTCCAGAATAAGTTTCTCACTCTCTCTGGCAATCTAATCTGAGCAGTGGTAAGCAGTAAACCTTTTTTGATTCATTGCTCACTTAAGGGAGGTTTTAGAGGAGAGAGTGTTGTTACCCAAAGATCTGTGAGCTCTTGTCAGACCCATCACGCTAAATAGATAAGAGGCACCAAACAAACATTACATGCAAATAAACTGAAAATGAAAAAAAAAAAAACTGTATATATGTTTACATAGGTAGAGAGTAGGCCCCTGTGCTTAGTTTCATTTGGAGCTGTGCATCTGAGCAAACCAACATGACATGTGGAGTTCCCCAGGGCTCATTCCTTGGGCCTATTTAATTTACCGCTGACATGCTTCCATTGTACTGCATTATCCAAAGCTCTGTCACCATGCAATTACATCCTGATGAAATGAATGATTGGATATGCTGACACTTCTTTGAGTTATTAAATTAAGATAACTGTTTTTCATCTTGAAAAAAAAAAAAAACAAGTCAGAAATCCTGTAGACTTGGAACTAAATTTTCATGGCTACAGTCAATAATAAAGTTGGATTTCCATCATCTTTAAAGCAGTAAGAATCAAGAGGTTCATGTTCAGGCATGACTTTGAGAAAGTTTCTTTTTACTTCCAGTAAGTTGAACTACTGCAACACTCTTTTCTCTGAATGGGGTAAAGTTGCCTGATAGTTTTCTTTAGGGAGGTCAGAAAGCTGCTGCCACAACCCGAAAAAACAATGAAGAAAAACAAACAGATCACACCTATTCTTAAAACTTTGCACTGGCTTTTTGTTTGTAAATCTCTCAGAGGTTTAAGAAGGGGATATATAAAAAATGTTTTATTAATCTCTTTTGGGAAATTAATTATTTCCATTTTATTTAGCCAATTTACGCATACAAAGATACAAACATGCACAGAAAGGACCCATAGACATGCAACTGGGGGAGACGGTATACTGTGGTCGGTGCTGGATTTGAATTGGCCTCTCTCCGGTTCTCAGGTCAAGTCCTCAAAGACTACTGCCCTGTTTCAGACAAAACACATCTCTGAAAGGCTTGTACATCTCAGGTTGTGGTTGCTCAGTGCTGAGCTAACAGTTTTCAGGGTCCAAGCTAAACATAGAGAACCATGTTACACAGAGATGGAACACATTTCTAAAAGACACAGTATAAGGATGATTTTTCTGGTATTTATAATGGACTAAAAGCATTTACATTCCTCACTGCCTTTGACTGAACCTGAAGTATTCATTATTATCTGTCTTACACTTACATACTGAAGTGCCATTGATTTGTTTCTGTTTTTCTCTTTTAAAAAGTTCTATATCCGTTTATGCATGAATGCTTGTGTTTAATGTTTTAATGCACTTACCTGAATGAAATGAAAATGTTCCTTATAAATGAACTTGCCTCATCTCGCCTCACCATGTCTGGGCGTATTTGAGTGATTTTATGCATTCTGACATGGGCATAACAGTAATCATGTGTTTATTTTCTTCACCTCCAGGTGCAGGGTCACTGGAGCGTATCCTGGCACGCAATGGGGGGAAGGCGGAAAAGAGAACGTGCAACCAATATGATGAACGTGAAGATTTTGGACCTTTCTTTGTTTGATTTTTCACTCTTAATCTCGTTTAATTTAGATCTTAGATGTCATCTTGATCTCGCCAGCAACGTCTGTAACAGTAGTAAATAAAGCAACATGCAGCCTTACTCTATATTTCACCTAATTACCTGAATTAAATCTTACACATAACACTATTTATCACAGATTTTATCACACCATTGCTCCACTGTGGCATAGTGTGATCCAGATATTATGTAGTTATTAATTTAGTCCTCAGAGTGTGGAGAAGTCTGTGAGATTTTCACCTGATAATTACACATATGTTACACTGCATTCATGAGCTATACTCACATCTCTTCTAAAAATTCAGCTATATGTATTCTGTGCATGAGGACTACACCTCACGTCTGTATTCATGTTTGGCTGTGCTCAGGCACTGCGATAGAGTCTGTATGGTTGTAATAAAATACAGTCTCTGTAGTCGCAGGCATGCAGCCACCAGTATGTCCCAGTGTGCAGAATGAGGGAAGAATCCATTTTGTCGCTGTTGCTTGCTTGTAGGGACAGATATGTGGCTTGCAACATCTGAGCTGAGTCCCAGAGCAGCATGCTGTTCCACCTGCTAAGGGACTGTCAGCCCATGCACTACAGAGCTGCAGACAGTTAAATAGGAAAACACACACACGCATAAAGTCATCTTTGAGCAGTACAGGGATTTTTTTTTCTAAATCAACACCACCACTGTGAGCTGCCCACATACTCATTTTATTCCAAAAGAAAAAAAAAACACTGTGAAAAAATAATTTAATATCCCTCTGATCACATCTATAAAAAACAGTAAACCGTCACAAAGGGCGGGTCACGTGGTGCACACTCAGTTCATTTGCCGTTGGAAATAGACTGCCATTCCTCCACTGTGGTTGGAATTGGCTGCGCTTGTGCTCGAAACAAAGACTTGTTTCTCCTTGAATAATGAAGTCTCCATCTGCTGGGAAGGTGTGTGTGTGCGTGTGTGTTTGTATACTGTGCAGACTACCCAGCTGCTGACTTATGTAAGGGGGGGGGAGGGTTTAGTGTAAACACATTTCTATGGTCAGAAAGGTGTCAGTCCCTCGCTTTTCTTGCCTCACCTTCACAGCTCATTTACTCCTTCCACAGGAATCAAATAACAGCACAACTCACCCATAAGAAAAGCTTCAGAGTTTCCTCCCTTCTCCGATAAGAATCAGGCCTCACCTTTTGGGCAGGAACATTTGGAGAAGGTGAGGCAATTACTCACTGAGGCAATAGTCTTTTATCAGCAACATAGTGGAAAATTTTGTCGTTGATGTGTTACTCACACAGCGCCCGCACCGCCATAAATTCCACATGTCCTGTTAAATGTTCTGACACTGCAAATACTATGAATTAAACATTTTAATTTGCATGTTAAATGTTGTTCATGCGAGCCTTAATCCCTGTCCTGTAAAAGTTACTGAGTAACACACCAGGAAGTGTGTTTATGGTGAGCTGCTACTGCAGGCTTCACTTGATTAATGACTCTGAACGAGGGTGTTTTGTTTGTACAGCAGTGACCACAGCTGTTTCTACGGAAGGGTTAAACCTTTACTTAACTACTTTAATTTATTTTTAAATTCACAAATTGCACAAGACTAAGCGAAGTAGGAAATAGTGGCCCATTAAAATCCATTTACATTCACCTTATCAGTCCTTAGAGTGTGGAGAAGTCCATGACATCTTCACCTGATAATTACACCTATTTTACACTGCATTCATGAGCTATACTCACATCTCTTTAAAAATCCATTTACATTCACCTTATCTGACCAAATGGAGGTCGTATATGTCAAGTTTTAGTATGATCCACTAATAAATACTTTTTATAAATACTTTTTTATTTCATTCATCTCGTGTATTTTCTCAATTGTGGTACAGAGTAAAACAATGCAAGCCGCTCTGCACACACCTTTAAAGTGTGTCTTCTAAATGAAGGAAAAGTCATGTTGTGTTTTTATTAATCACCTGGATCTTATGGATAATGATAGGCACATGCTTTGTCAGTATTTTGTTTCAAATTGTCTTTAATATTGAGCGATTTTTCAAATGAGCTTCTGTAGGCTAACAAAACAAGTTGGCTTTAATTCTGTACAATTTAAGTGTAAATTACAGTATCATGCAAGTAATACAGTAGAGCACTCACATGTTGTTTTGGTATATAAATAATAATTCAGTCATTCAATCTGAGGTTAGAGTTTGAATACAGCACTGTGATGCCATTTTTTTAAATTCAAAACAGAAAAGTAAAAGCAACCACCCAAAGCGGGGAGACACAATCTTGTAATAATACTACTTGTGGGGCTGTTGTTATTGAATCGCATTGTTTTGCAGCGCTATTGTTTCTGTTCTGTGAAAAAGCAAAACGCTCATACCGCTGCCCTACATGATTACTTTACAGACTATTAAGTACAGTGCAAATTAGATAAAATTTTTAAGTAACAAACGCTCGGCGAATAAATTCAAAAGAAGTGCTTAAAAAACTGACACCCCGTGAAACTGGAATGTGAAGTGCACACTTCATTCGCACACTTTACGGCAGGCAGGTCAGTTTAATATGAAAAACATTTAGAGGCACTCTGTTAATAAAGGCTTTATCCGGCACATCAGGCCTGAAGTGCTTCCATTAATCCCTTAACTGTGAGATGTTTAGTGTTATTCAGTCCCTGTAATAACATTCACTTATTGTATTACATGACATAAAAAAAGGTGTTCCATCGCTAAAAAGAGCCCCATGTTTATTCAGAGCCCTTTTAAATGACTACATTATGTGTGTCTTTGAGAGGGTCGGGAGAATTGTTATTTATGCACTTTGCTGATGAAACAAGCACAGGCCGGCGAAGATGGTTATCGCTGTAATTCATCCCAGTCAGACAGTCAGACGTTTGAACTAGACTCCTGTGTGGACATTACAGAGTCGGTGCACTCCGTTTCCATCCATTGTGAGCACCGCACACAGCCCGCCGCTCCGTCTGTCATACCGAGCACACAGATTTATCTCTGACAAATAAATCGGGAGCTGGAGTGATGGACTCTGACTCAGTCGTGACTTGTAGCCTGCCTTCCCCACTCGTTGGCCGCCAATTGGCCTATCTGTCAATCAGCTGGCCCCATGATTTTCATGCGCCTCAGATTATGTATCGTTTATCACCCCACTCATCCAAACCCCTGCAGCTGTCTATCATTTACCATAATCATCTCTCGCTCCCCCCTTGGAAGTTTGCCTGTCTGCTTCTCTATTCCGACTCCCTCTTGGATCATTTCTTTCCCCCTGTCATAGGCAAACTATAAAGTCTACCCCTCCCGTTCCCCATCCCGCCACTTTCTCCTCCTCTTTTCCTCATCTTCCTTCCCTTGCTCCCTTCCCTGCCCTGGATTTAAACCTAATGAGTCTTTTGCATTTTCCCCTCTGCCTCCAATAACATTCAGGGCTGCCGCGGCTCCTAACTGGCATATCAAATGGGCAACTTAAGAACAGCCTCCACTGGAAGCCACTGGCCTCACAACTCGGTTTCATATGTCCGGATGGAGGACAAATTCAAACAGGCAAAACACTCATCAAAATGCCATTATTCACTGTGTGTTGTGTTCTGTTGATAAATCTCAACTCTCACAGGTGCTGCAGACAGCCGTTTGAAATCGTACACCTGCATAACAAAAGATGTTCTTATGCGTTTTTATCGTTTTTATAAATGTGGCAGAGTCAAACCATTCAAATGCAAAGCTGGGTTATCCTCATGTCACTTACTTAAAACTCAAAACTCTGACCTCTAACAAAAAGGTGGTACTTGGTAGACAGATCGATGTGAGCCACTGCATCCTCCCAATATACGCTCCTATTACTATACTATACTGCACGGTGACAGCTCCCTTTCAGCTAAGGCCTTGACCCACGGCAGACACGAGTCGAACATTAATGGAAAAGTGTTGCTGCGTGTCCATTAGCCCATGGGGATGACCCACCTTAAGATCAGGGTCCCAACAGCCCAGTGTGATACGGGTCACTTGATGGAAAAAAGAAAAAAAAAAGGCATTGATGCGAAACCAGAGATTAACTGGCTGATTTACACAGGCCATGTACTTGCCACTAAATAAGGCAAGCCTCAGGAAATAGACCAAAGTAATTTGGGGTGAAAACACTACTTATCATTTAACTGACTACTCTATAATCTCTAATGTAGAACATTTATCACAGTCGACCTGTGAGCCTCTGCACATCGCTGCTGAGAGGAGGAAAAAAAACCTATGGGAATCACTCCATATTGTCTTCAAAAAACGGTGCTTTAATCTCCTCTGCAACCCGTGTACAGTGTTCGTTTTGAAATGTGGTTTAGCATGTAACCACTTTCATTTCTGCGAACGTGAGGAGTGAATCAAATGTGCACAAGATACGTGCTATAAAATTAGATTCGACTCACCAGGCTTGTTAAAGCCAGCTCCTCATTGCTTGTGTTGTGTTGTCGAAACGAGCTATGTAGGCTACAGGAGATTTATACTGTAATTACAATAAATGTGCAAATCCTGTATTTTCCAGCCTCTTTGTTCAGTTAGAGGTGAGGGACCTGAATTTATCCATGTTTCAGTTGCATAAAACTCAGCCTGTATCATTAAAAGTTTATTCTCTCTCAATGGCCCTTTACAGAAGGAACTGCAGGACTAAATTATTACAGTATTTCTTCCATTAAAGGGTGAGGACCAAGTCTGTGACATCAAAAGACAGAGGCCTTTAGTAGAAAGTCTTTGTGGCACATTATTTGTAGCTCAAGCACATGTTGTTACGCACACTGGTAAATAATAACTACGGACAAAAAGATAGAGCTAATTAAAAATAATGAGTTGTGTGAGTTGCCTGCCTTAAAAGCGACTAATACATCAGCACAAAAGCTTAATAATACCTTGAAGCTGCTCTAATTTGTATTGTATACATATTTTTTTGTATTGACAAAGGGATCGCTACTGACAAACCTACAGAGAATCATCACTAACTCTGCAGTTCCTCTCAGCTCTGTGGAGCATTTTGACATTTTTAAAGCATTTCTTTAGCATTGTTTTGGTTTTAGAGATGGGAACTCTCACTTGTAGCTTCAGCGTGGTTTTCAACAGTTGCAGGCAGCTATTTTCAGCGAAAAAGCTCTAAAAACCAACTGGAAGCAAACTGTCCAGCACCAATCTGTGAATCGATGAATGTATGAGTAACTATGAATTTGCCATGACTAAGATCTTTTGCTAACCTTATTATGCAGTTTTAGTTGCCATACTTTACCTGAACCACATCCCATTAGGCGCTCCAACAATATGAGGCCGAGGAGGTTGATGCGCAAGAACCACAAGCAGGTCAGCCCAGTAGGGAAACACGGAAAATGTATCAGGCAAGAGGGAGAGAAAACCTGTTTTTTTTTTTTCACTATATTCTGTCTGTGTCATCCTCAGAGGAAATTTTTACTTTTGGGTATCTCATCTCTTCCTAACTCTCCTCCCGTCCCCGGCCTGTCATGAGTAATAAATGTATGACCTAATGGGCTGCTGTGGTGCAACTTGAAAACTGAACCACCGCAGAGCGTCTTTGGCATCAGCCCAGTCTCAAAGAAAATTTCCTCGCTGCCAGCCATCGACTACTCGAATCAAGATGAGACAGAGCAGGCTGATATTACGAATGAGGGGGCGCAGAGAGCCTCTTAAAAGTGATCTTAGTATCTCATCGCTGATGGAAAAAAAAAAAGTGAGTGCGTGAGTGCATGCGTGCTTGCGTGGGTGTGAGCACATGCAAATGGTTTGGGGAGGGACAGACAGGCAGGCAGATGAACAGACTGAATTGATTTTTGTGAAACTTTCCCGAAGACAGCGGAGCAAAGGTTTGTGAAGCACGAAGGCCGTGGTAAAATTTAAAAAGGAAATTTCTAACTTTAGAAAGTCTCTATTGTATCCACACACCCGTTTGATTGAGCGGTTGTCATCTCAAAAAATACTGAGGGGACAACGTGGCTCCTACAGATCTTATGAACATCAGTGACATGCAGCTCCCCGGTCTCAGAACAGAACACAGTGTAATTAGAGACCTCAAACTTAGTTGTTCTTAATTCAGTCTGTTTTTTTCTTCAGTTTTTGTTAATAATATAAATGAACAGCTGGACAGAATATGGGCTGGAAATTCATTTGAACTCAAACATCTGCGAGTAATGCAACTAGACAAAGACTGAGTCTCCAGTAAAGTGAGATTATCATTACTCCTGATTCATTGAAGACTCGTTACAGATGAATAAATCATTTGTGTATAGGGCATTGCAACCATCATTCATTCACACTTCTCCAGGACTTAAGTGACTTAGTGTGACTCTTCTGCAGGTGTTCCTCCTTAAATGTAAGTGCCATGTTGGGTATTGCAAAGCAGGTTAGGCCCATTCTCACCAAACAGTGGATCAATACATTTGGTGTCATGGATGAATTAAAACCTTTTGTATCAACATTAACTTTAGTGAAGTTTGATGTAAATACGTATCAAGCTATTGTTGTTGGCAGCGTTGCAGCCCAGCACCCTCTCTTACTTGCATACTGGGTGATTTCGCACCTCACGATTTACCTTCAATGCCAATGCTCCGACAACTCCTCTAATTTCAAAGAAAAATATGTTGTTTGTCCAAACCTTCTGCGACCACACATACAAGCTCTTGCCGACGCTCGGTAGGACGACGTAATTTCCCCTACTACTCCAAAAATTGTTGCACATCACAGTTGAAAAATAAATCCATTTTATGATGAAAACACTTTTGTTGAGGTTTGGTTAGGTCTCGGCACAAAAATGACTCGGTTAGGTTCAGGGAAAAAACATATGTTGTTTTGGAGAGCTTGCTCAAACGACAGATGCTGTTGTTTTTCTTGAGAGGACAGTCTCCAGTGTTCAGTGCCAAAGCAGGAAGTAGTGTGTGCTTAATGTGGCATAGTAGAAAGTAAGGGTGCGGAGATCTGGGTGGGGGGAGGGGTAATGATGACAGACAAACGTTTCAAACCAGAGGAAGCTTAGGAAGCTTTCCTATTTTTATTGATTAAAGGCTTTTTTTCTGTTTTTCTGGCTTGTAAGCTAGCTAGCATTATCAGCCATTGAGCAGCTGGGTAAAAAATGTGATAAAGTCTGTAATACTCCTGTTATGATTTTGTTGCCATGTAGATCTTTTTATCATCACTAATTAATCATTACTAAAGTTAAACACAAACGGAAAAGTATGTTTGTGACTTTGTGAAACATCATGTGTGGATGCAAGAATCTCAAAGATGATAAAAAAAAAAAATCTAAATTAAAGTTGGTTTAATTTGTCAGATGTTGCTCAGTTGCTCATAGCATATCGGCAACATTAGTTACTGCACAACACATGCTAGTTAACAGCATCCCCCTTGCACGAATGTAAGAATATGTTGCTTTGCTGATGTTAAAATAGCACCACACGCAGTATTCGGCTGGTGAAATGGTAAAGTTGGACTTTTCAATTATTTGAAGCCTCATGCTCATCAGTAGATCTATATTACAATCATTACCCACTAAAACTTCTTCAGTCTAAATCAGAAACCGCAGCTTAGTCCATAGTAACTGCAGCGGAGTGAAACTCAGATGCATATGTGCCCCAGATCAATAAAATCAATTCCAATTTCATCTCACAGCGTGCAGCAAAAACTGCAAGGTCAGTGTTAAGAATGCCTATGTAAATAAAATAAAATACATTGAAGGGGAAAAATAAAGTTTCATGGGTAAGAGTTGAAACTTTAAAGAGTTACCAACCGGGATTATTTGCAGTGTCAGACTTGGGGGTGCAAGTACCCTTGACCGCAGTGAGATAAAGCATTATCTGGCTCTCTTGTTCACTGTACCTCCCCTCAATGCTATTCTTTCTCATTTATTTCTTTCAGTCTGTCCTAGTATTGGTGTTTTGTGCCTTCCCCTTCTCACTCGATTTTTCACTCCAGCATCCAGCTCATAAAGAAAAAACAAAACAAAAAAAACAACAACTGGCTACCTGGCGAGAAAGCAGACACTGTCCTGACTCCCTCACAGGTAGCCGGTTGTTTCCTGCCCAGAATTTTATTTCTGAAGTTTTACCGTTGGTTAAATGTCAACTTCACAACCAATATTTTCAACCAACTTTTTTACGACCACTGTTGTCCACATCTGGAACGCATCTGACACGTAAGATATAATGGGATTTTGTTCGCAATTATTTGGATGTTATAAATGTGTAACAAATCAAATATGGGCAAAGAAGACTGGAGTGTAATATAACTAAATTAACAGTAAGGCACACATGCACACAGTAGCTAAATCATAACAAACACAACATATATTTACTGTAATATACAAATGTGGTGTATTTAAATGGTGTTCATCAAAATACAGCAAAAATAGTTATTTTCATAGTTTGTCTGAAAGGCAAAAAAAAAAAAACACTGTGTACTGCTAACACTTGCCACAATAAATGAAAAGTAGCTTTTTGTACATTTAATTTTCAGAAATGTTTTACATTTTTTAACCCTGGTATGTTTACCGGATGAGTCCTTTTGTGTAATGAAACGTCAAAGCTTTTACTAAATTACACTTTAATTACACTTTACACTTACAAAATGGTCAGCTAAGCGTAACTGCGCAAAACCAAAATTGATCTCCCAACATTTCCTCCAACAGTTTCCATGTATTACACTTTGGCTGCTGCACTCTCATGCTCTCGTGTCTGAATGACAAAATGGGGCCTGTTGTCTTTATGGCATCATGAAAACATTGAGCTGATTACAATGTAAATCAAATATGACTGGTGGATACACTGTGGCCATATTTAGTTGAATAATGAGCCTTAAAAGGCCAAGCTTGAAGCACATCAGCATTGAGGAACTGCTGTTTAGTCATGGTATAAATCTTGTTTCAGGAGTGAGAAAAACACACAACAATGCTGCAGAAATACTCGCAGTAACTAGCAGCAAATGTGTCTTAAAGGTGCCCTATGGCAAACAAACAAAATGTTACCATACTTAACAAGAGGAGTTGCAGCCCTCAGGTCTATCAAGTATGCTAAATGCACTTCTTTACTCTCACATAGCTGATTTTCTTCAATAGTTGTGCATTGTTTACATCCATGGCTGCACTTACATGTAGTTAAGTAATAGGGTTACAGTGGACTTTCTCCTTTAAGCTGATTTCTTAAATCTCATGTAAACAAACATGGTCATGTTTGTGTGTTGTGTGTAAGTGGACTTCTCATCAGCTTTATACAGGTATCTGTTCATGACAAGGAAAAGAAAAATGACAAAGGGAAATTAACAGCAGAGCGGCTGGATGAAATCTAAAATAACTCCCTCCAAAGTCAGAGTGGAAGGATTACCCATGTAACCTTGTTTCTCTACTTAAATGCACCAGTTGTTTCCTTCCTCACTGCTTTTATTGCTGCATTATCTTTGCATGTTTTTGCCACCACCTGTCGATCAGTAGAAAAGTGTGAAACTGCCATCAGGACTGTTGTTACCTGACGCATGCGTGTGCGCTATAGTGCATCACTCCACAGTGCTTCTACAGGCCAAAGACTCCAGAAGATTCCTCTGACAGATGGAGATGTAATGTGAACTCAATATAATATAAAGAAAATGCAGCCAGCTTTGAACTGCTGTAGGTTATGTGTTCTGTCTTAGCCCCATGTGAGGGTGGTGATGTTGACATACAGTGTGTATTTAATTAATTGCACACCTCCATAAAACACACAGCGTACCTGGTTCCTCTCTTCACTGCAGGAGCAATGACCCTTATGTCCTGAAACCAAAGTGAACAATTAATTCACTTGTTGGCAAGTTGGTGCTAAGTTTGAGTGGACTCCAAAACATGAATTGTAGCATCAAGAGCATCCTAATTAATTCCTGATAGTTATTTTTGCTGCCTCTTTAGTATCGTTATTGGGTAGAAATCCTCGGGTTAGCTATATGTTTCTCAGCAAAGGGCTACTGCTGCAACGGAAACAGTGTGAGGACTCAAAGACAACGTTAAAAGAAATATGATAGCGTAAACTTAATTAAATTCACAATTATTTGACTTGAAAGCATTTGAGGCACTGTAACAAAAAAGAAAGAGAGAAAAGAAAAAAGCATGCTTGATAGAAATGTGTTATTGCAAATGCAAAAGTGAGTGACAGACAGATTGAAGCATCCCCCATTAAAAAAAAAAAAAAAAAAGTTCAGTAATTCATAGAGATGTGCGCATAAATTAGATGCCGCTAACAAACACAAATCCGAGTGTTTTGAAATGTTCTTTATATCTTTTAGGAATAGCGATTTCGTTCATTCCATTGTGATTCAAATACATTTAAATTCAAATACAAAGGGGAGAGATAATATTATTCCACCACTATCTGTTATCACTGGAGAACAGCCCACATCTTTGAATATGGACACAATAAGTACTGAATAACTGGCTTATTTTCTTCAGAACAACTGATTGGTTCTGGCGGATTTGCAATTGTGTGTAGGCTGTATGTTTGAAAGGAACGGGGAATTTAATTACATATTTGACAATATACTGTACCTGTAGCTGTACCGTCCATCCTAAGTATTGACAATGGCAAAGGCAGTGAAAAAGGTAGCCATGGGAAATTCAGCAAATGAATACACTGACAAACTTAAGAAAATAGGCGGCGTCATTAAAAAGGGTTTGGTCAGTCCTCTCTGACTGTGGGAACTCTGAACAGCTGCCTAAATATTACTCTGAGAGAGCAGAGCCACTGTTTCGGTCAGGAGGCATTGGCGTCGACTGCTTTCACAGTTTTGCTCTCACTTTAGCGGAGGTGAGCGCCTGCAGCAGAGAGCATTAAGGCTGTGTGTTGTGTGACAGAGTGGAAAGCGTCCACACATTGTGACGTGACCGCATCTATTGTAATAGCAGAAAAAGGGAACCATCTTTATTCCAAAATAGCATACAGTACATACCTTTTCACGTAGAAATGTTACCTTAATTATCAAAATTCGAGGAAAATGGGTAATTAAATATCTGTAAAAAGCCAATATTTAAGAAACCCCTACAATCCAAATAATAAAACCAACAGGGCTAATGCAAAATATTAATATGCACGTTGCACAAAAGATCGCAAAAGTCCTATCTCCTTAACCAAATCCTGTGTAATCAGTGAGCTAACGTTTGGTGGGCAGGGTGTTAAAGTTAGCTGACACTGACTTGCAAATTGGTTCAGCATTTTGGCCACAGTGCAGTCTTACTTTTAACGTTTTGGTGGGCCAAGCATGTTCACTCAATATACAGTTGCCATATTCTATTTCCAGCCCATAATTGCAGTTAAGCTAAGTGGCATGTTATTCACCTTTGGAAACACACTGTGATTGACAGGTTGGACTGAAGAAACTCAGAAGTGTATTTTTTCAAAGCATGGTGGAGTACAAACATAATAGCCAGATGTGTCCTCTACATGTTGAGTGTTATAAAAGAACAGAGCTTGTGAATTGCTACCTGTACACGATAGTGATTTTAGCAGTTATTTTCGGTGCATTTCCTCCTATCACCGAGTCTTAAATGTTAGTCAACCTCTGCCATGAAAAAGTGCCCACCTGGAGAGTTTCCATAAAGATTAGCTTCAAAATAGTTTCATCCACACAATGTCTGCTTATCTTAACATTAGACACTGTGTACAGCGCTGCTCAAAAAAGCCATTCTATCTCTTTTTGAGTGCTATAGTTGTCGGTTTGTCGGTCAGGACTGGAAGGTTTCTTTTACTCAGTATAAGCTCAGTCCTTATCGGGCTCTTGCTTGGTGCTGAGAGTTGACCTTCAGACATTATCTTCCCCTGCTCTCCTCTCATCAAAGGGAGGAACGATAAGAACCGGCTGTGTAGTGATAGAAACCTTTCACGGCGAGTCCTCTGCCCGCGCGCTCCTCCCTCGCTGCCCACAGACTGGCTAGCTCTGCCACGGGGACTCCCCCGGCGTGAGATTTACTGCATCGGTGCTCGTCATGGGAGTGTGGGTGAGGTGGGGGGGTGGAGTCGCTCATAGCACCACATCAAAAATGAGACACAACCTTGAGGTCAAACACACAGGAGACAAGGTTCAGTAGATTGTTGGAGAGTGATACTGAAAGGATGAAACATTCAAGATAAACCACTTTTTGTTTTTAGAAAAATTAAAAAAATCAAGAGTATGCGCATGCCAAAAGTGCAATTGTTTAGTAGCCTCCCCTCAGCAGTTTTCATAGCACCCTGTCATGCTAAAATTTCTTTTGCTACAAAGGGTGACAAATAATTATGGCTGAGGGTGACTGTTGATTTTTGTGTGATGCTGCGGCATTCATACGCCCATCTGGTTGCAGCACCTGGTGTTGGTATGTTGTGTACGAGAGGGATGCAATTAATGTAACCTACAAAGGCAGGATTTGTTTGTGCTCATTGGCTGGCCCACCTGCAGCTGCTTTTGGCAGGAAACTATTCTGAGAGTGGCAGTCAGGGGAGATGGCTCCTTCTCCATGTGTTAATTAACCTGGAGGTGACTGTACAAAGAGGGCGTTCTTGGCTGCGCTCTGCTGCGGCGGGGTTTACAGTACAAATGTCTTCTTACGTCAACCTCTGCAGGGGAAAAATCTGAAAAAAGTAGTTTCTCTGCAGGTCACATGAGGCTTCTTCAAATCAGAGACACAATTAATTAATACTAACAAGAAAAACTTTTCTTTATTTTAAAAACAATTATATATGCACAAAAATGTTAGAAGCATAATTCACACAATCCTTGTTAATGAAACAAGCACTAATTATCATAGTTACGACAATGCATGATAAACAGCTAAAGTTCAATGTGCTAATTAAAAACGTATATTAGATTTATGTGTTGCCAATCATCAACCATCTGAAACCATTAACAGTTTGTTCTCTTTAGCAAAACTCATTCATATCTTTCTACATTTGAAAAAGATAGCACATAGATAATGAAGCTGGTGTACTGCATGAAATCGTTGGTAAAAACAAAGATAGTCTGCCACACTATTCTCTGTACAATAACAATTTATCTATATATCTATTCTACCATGACACGTTCATGATCTGACAACATAAAAATTACAGAAAATCTTTCTAGGCTTGTTTTTAACATCTGTTTTAATCCTGACAGTGCATTACATTTAACCAATATTTTATTAACATTTCAAAAACACATTATAGTTATAGCCAGTTATACACTCTACTCTACTTATACACTCTACTCTTTAAGCTTAGTCTATATTTAGTTCAGCTGCAGCAATAATAATGAACACTGTATAGATAATAAATATTCCACATTTTTAAACTTACTTACATACTATTCTATTAATATAATAATTTTTAAATATGAAAAAGTAAACCATAACTATATTTGTTGCAAAATCAACACACATTTTCCATGTTTTTTTTTAATCCTGTAAAAATATATTAGTGTGATTATTAAGCAGCTGGCCATTCATTTAAAAAATGCTTTCACTTTCAATCCTTCCTAAAGAAAATGTGCCTTTGCACCTTATCCCCTTTTTGTCATCTGAGTAATTACTTTGTACATTTGGAGTATCAAAGTATTAGACTGTAATTTGCTGGTTGTAATAAGTCTGACAGAGTAATAGTATATTATGTACATTAACATCTATTCACTTTAGTTATAGAATCTCAAACTTTCAAGATTTCAAGCTGTCCACCATCTCGATTTAAGCATTGTGGTAGGTTCCCTGCAATGTAGCGTAACGGTTAATTTCCCACCAAGGCCTTTCTGTTATGACCCCCGCAGTGTTGTGACGGTGAGTGGGAGCTCTGCAGGGGTGACAGGAGTGGGCTGGTGTGGAGCGACACTGATTTATACCCATGTGGGTCATTTTCTAAAAAAAAAAAAAATTGTACTGTACTTAACACGGATGACTCACGTCCACTGCAGTTTGTTTTTATGCTCGACACCGAGAGAGTCCTTCACAGAGATACTGTACATCTTTATAACAGCGCTGCAGAACTGTCAGGTTTATTACAGTATCAACAAAGCTAATGTTCCTTCTGGGTGGAAGAAGGCCGCAGTAAAAGTTCAACATTATCTGCTGAATTTTGAAAGCTGTCTGTAGCTACGAAACATGTCACTTTAAAACCTACACATGTTTAGCTAGTTTAATTTGTGTAAATGTATTATTTATTGTAATTTAATCTTATTTGTCATATCATTTGGTTGTTGTTTTTCTTCTTGAGTTGTGCAATGTGTATGTCACATTGGCAGTGAATTCAGAAAATAGTGATTAATAGCTGTGACACAATGTGTTTTTGTTAATACACATTTAGCAATGGGCTTTTGCATGCTCTGAATACCTTAAATGGATATTGGACGTCTCAGATTGAAGCAGACCTATTGGTTGTTTTTTGGAACAATTACCCCTAAAAGGCCTCTCAAAACAAGCCATGCAATATTCATCATATTCCTCGGCTAACGGCCCTTTGAGAATGCTGGTTCTGTGTCTATGCACGGTGATACAACAAATTATGAAACAAGGACATCATTATTGGAACAGTGGCATGTCCAGGCTTATTTAGGCCTGAAAGAATCAATAGAGCGGCACTGCCCTCAGTGATTTCAGCGTGGTATAACTCCTTTGCTCTCACTACCTCGAAAGAGAGGATGAACAGCAGAGGAAACTCAGCGGAAAAGTGTGCAAGATAAATGGAAGTTGCTGAAAAGAGAGTTAGCTCGTTGTGGACTCGACCTCTGCTTTTCACAGCAGGTTTTCACGCGGTTCCTGCGGCTTTCAGGTGTATGAGTTAAGCAGTGCTGCTTATTGACGTGAGTTCTTGCTTTCTGCAATCACACACTGGAGCGTACTTTAGTGCACAGCCATATAGATCCAGTAATCAGCACCCAAGAGATCCGCACAAAACACCTAGATTTCACCCTCCACCATTTTTGAGTGCTTATTATGTGTATATTTACTGTTTGTACTGCATGAAAGCAGCACCAGCAATCTTTTGTTAAGGATCAGTCTTTCTGAAAGGGCACACATTAGTGAAAGCTCAGGAGAGAAAAGGAATACATATCCATCCAAACTGATGTGAGTTCAAATCAGTAAGACTGAGGGAAAACACCTGTGTGGTGAGAAATAACTCAAGTATAAGTATCAATACAACTATGTAAAAAAAATGTAATAAACTTAATTGGTAGTGGAAATCAAGCAGGCTACAAAATAAACCTAAAAGAAGGTTTATATTTCTACAGAATGAGATGTTTCAGCATTTTATAACATATTTGGATTTGTTGATGAAGCATTAAAATCTTCAAATAAAATGGTAACATCAAAAAGTAAAACAGCACCATTTCAAAAGTCCTGCATTCAGTACTGTTTAAAACTACAATATCATTGCAAGATTTTGCAGCCATTAGTGGGATATATCATCACTGACATATTATCACCTTTTAAGTTGGTATGAAGAACATGTGAGCAGACAGTTGCCTCCTCATATCACTGGTGACCTGATGAATGTAAATCCCATATTTCCTTTCTTTGACTGCTGCTTTTTGAAAAATACATGACTCTTTAGCAGCTAAATGTGCCACTATGTTAACCGGCTAGTTGATAACTTCCTATATCTGTCATTTAGTGCGGGCACGTGGTCATCACAGCTTGTCCACTAAAGGCAGCTGCCTGCTACAACTGGAAAAAACATGAACATGTGAGAGCCGTGAAAGTGAATCAAAGTAGAAGAAAGTCCAAAATAATGAACTGAAACACTCTAGACTTAAGGGGAACTGCAAAGATGGGTTATAATTCTCTGTGAGGTCCCTTCCCCACAGAAAATACTCATGTAAATCCTTATTAGCAAACCAAATAGTAACATTTTGACCTGTAGTCAAGTAGAATTATAAAGTATATTTTTAAATAATTAATGTGTTTTGTGATCTTTCTATGTTTTCTGTCAAAACTGTCTAAATACAGTACTTGAGTAGATCTACTTCTCTATATTCTTTTCTACTTTCCTTACTTTTTTCTGCCTAATGAACCTTGTTTCTTTCTGACCTGAACTATATATTATTGGTAATAAGATCTAGAGGCACAGATGAATTCTACAAATGTTTTTGAAGCTGTGTGTGAAAGAACAGCGGTGACCAAAGACAATCTCAGAAAAGAAAAGAAAATCTCAAAAATGACTCCTGGCCGTTATTTGGCTGCTTCAGACGCTTTTTTTTTTTTTTTTTTTTTTTTTTTACTAAGACTATATTGCTTTCCCCTGTGTTTAACACAAAAGTCTCATTATAAGTCACATAATGTTTATATTGCATGTAGAGTGATTTTTCCACTTTACGGTGCACACAAATGCCAAATTTCATGTACGAGCATGTTCCTTCCAACATCATTTGATGTACTGCAGCCATGGGAACGTATAAATTGTCTATAAACAGTATATTCCTAAAGGTCACTGACTCTAGAATGACATGATGTTAGAGAAAATTGGATGAGAACAGGTAATTGAACTGCTAAGACTAGAGTGCTTTCTGTCCAGCAGACAGATGTATTCAATGAAAATTTTCCAAAGGAAGAAAAGACGCTCAGCTTTGCTTTGATAACAAATTGCTGCGAGTCTCTATTTTCTGCGTCAGCTACATTTAAGCTGTTTTCATTTTTTGAAGAACACAGCATCTACAGAATAGATTAAAATATGTTTTCATCCACAGTGAAATATGGATCGCAGGCCCGGCTTGTTGCTGATGAATGATCATAGTGAGGCCAGCTGACCAGCATCCCTCACCTCTGCCGAATGTAGATATTTCAGCAGGACGCCTTGACAGTTTATCAGGAAGACATGTTCAGGTCACAAAGCGCCCACAAGGTCCGGCCCCTCCCAGCCAACCCGCAGACCCTCAGATGACTATCATGGATCACTATTTAAAGAACTGTCACCCCACACAGGACTCTGAGGACTACATGCAGGACATCATTTCAACTTCTTTTGATTATTGTGCGGAAAAATGTCTCTTAATTTTCTATGAAGCAAACCTGATTTGAATCATGGTCACAAATATTATTTAATCTGTCCTCAACAATAGACCTAATTTTACCTGATTTATTACCTCAAGTTTTGGTCTGGTTTAAAATATATCTCAACTACTGGACAGATTACAATGAAATGTTGCACAAGCATTAATGATCCCTGGAGGACGATCCCTAATGACTGTGATGATCCCCTCCAGCTTTTCCTCCAGCACCACTGTTGACATCTGTGGTTTTGTGTGAAATGTCTCGACCACTACTGAATGGATGGATAAATGGACTGCAGTGAAATTTCGCAATGTCATTCACGTCCCCCTCGGGGGTGAAATGTAATAACTTTGGCGATCCCGATTTTTCATGTACCCTCACCATTGGGTCAGATTTTTAATTTGCCAATTTTTTGGTTTATGACTAAGTACCTACAAAGTTAATGACATTTCCATCAGCCTTGGCTGTACTTCATGTGTCGTGCTAATTAGCGAGTCCCGTGGGCCACCAGTTGAGGACCACGGGAAAGGCTCTCGCTCCCTTGAACAGGAGACCCAGAATGTTAAAGTGCTCACAACGGCAGCGCTAACATAATATAATGTATGTATGCATGCAGATTTTCATTCCTGTTGATATTCATCCTGAGAAAGGTTAACAATCTCACCTCAAGGTCCACTTCGTAAGCTTGTTTGGAGCATTCGATCACACATCACATCAAATTTCACATTATGAGACTGAAAGTTATCGAGCTTGGAAACAGCAGCTTGCAAAACAAAGGTCCACTCAGTAGCTGTCATGGAAATGTATATGTTCTAATTTCCTTGTTTTCCTCTGAGCATTTTAAGGACTTCTTGCCCATGTTTATTTGAGAACAGTTTTCTGTTCATTCCTGACCTTTGAAACTGCAGGTTAAGTGAACAGTCACATCGCAACGTCCATTACTTGTTCTCTTAGTCTGTTGTGCCCCTCAGTTAAAAGGAGCTCCACCTTACAGTCAATCGGCTGCAGTTGTGCTCTTGCTGCAGTCAAGAGAGTGATTAATCTGCAGCCAGTGGGTTGCTAGTTAGCGCACAATCTTGACAACAACCAATCATTACTGAGATGGACTTTATTTCCCTAGAAGCACTCCTGCTATAATTATCATATATAGAGAGGTCTTGCATGTCGCCTACCCCCTGTGAGAGCTGTGAACTGATACTGTATTTATTTTATTCATTAAATATTTTCCTACTGCACTTCTCCCCATTATGTTAAGGACTTTGAATTGGCTTGTGTTTGAAAGCATATTCAAATGAAGTTGCTTTGCCTCGATGGGGGAGGCAGAAGTGTTTTTTTTTTTAATGCCAGAATTGCACTGCACTGTCCAGTTTGGATCAAAAATTCTCCAGTTTACTCTTCGCCAATGTTGGTGCAAATGATGTATTTTCGGCTTCTGAATGGGCCCACATTGCTAACACATTTCCTACAAATGCCAGCATAAGGTTGCAGTGTTATTGAGTTTACAGCGCTTTACGGTGGCAATCTAGTGTGCGGTCATATAATATAGGATTTCAAATAAGATTGACATTAATGTTAAAGATGCAGTTGTCTTAATCACAAGCCTTTCAAAAACTGTTGTCTTGGCTGCATAACAAAAGATGAAGCTCGCTGCTGTTTGTCAAATCACAGAACAGGTGAATGGCTGCAGAAATCCATTTGAATGGTTTAATTTATTTGAATGCACATGGTTGAAAATGAAAATAGTTTTTTTTTTCTTCCTTTGAAAAACCTCCTGCTTGCATTTCTTTATTTGAGCTCTCGACCACGACTGGGCGTGAAGAGAAAAGCACAGCATCCATCCGTGGAACAGGCCCAGAGCCTCACACTGGAGGAGGCGAGAGTGAACAACAATGCCGCCTTTTTCTCTCCAAAGTACCGGAGACAATTTGGCTCTGTGTCCATTTGGCTTCTGCTCCGGCCATCCATCCATTCCTGAGTACAGAGCCCTCATCTAAGAAGTGTATTATGGTCAAATATAGAGCCTCTTGAGAATCAATTAAGCATTCGGCCAAGACGTGAAGTAAAATAAAGTTCCACTAAACGACAAGCTGAGAGTGTTTTTGAGGGAAATCCCCATTTTTGCCACACTATAAACTATAGGCATGTTTCAATCTTGATCCTGATAAGCAGGATATTTTAATCACTTCCAAACCTCGTTGGCCACTCTCCACCTATTTCTCCATAGGCACCCACACGTGTAAACAGATCCACCCAAGCACAACTGTTTGCTCCAAAAACGTTTAAGCCTTCATGAAATTGGCTATAATGGATTAAAACACAATAAACTCAGAGGCTTTGATCGAGGACAAAAACAAAACCACAAAGCACGTATTTCATTTCAGATCTAATTATTTCAACACTTGTACACATAATATGTAAACACTTATTAAAAAACAAAAAAAACTCATCACAGTATTTTTGCCTACTTTTTCTTTTTAATAAAAGTTAACTACAGTCTTTTTTTCAGGGGGGCGCTAGTAATTTCTAGTAAGTTTTTGTAAGATTTGCATTCACATGTAAAAAGCAAATGAGTTTTGTGACCGACCAACATGCATTTGGTGACATTATCTATTTCAGCTAAAGCTTAAATTAAATGAAGACTTACTGACCACGTGTTTGATTTTGTGTCACAAGGGTGGGTTGGGGGATCAGACGTGGCTCTATCTGTGTATTTTATACAGCATTGTAGTACAATGAATACAGCAAGAGTGATGATTGAATGTGCAATAAGGCCACCTTAGAGCTATTTAATACTACAGTTGCTTATTGGGATGAGTTCAGGCCTGGGCACAGCAGAAAGTGGCACAGGCAAATTCTTCCATGGATGTTTGTGAAATGTGGTTGCAGCGGCATGGTAATGTCGTGACTACTTGCAGGGATAGTTGATGAAATACTGTAGCTGGCGAGCTAACCACTAACGCGCTCGCCAGCTTGGAGCATTTCAACATCAGTCAGTCAAAATATCCCTCAGAGTTAGCTTGGTAGCTGTGGTTCAGAAAACTAGTTAGCTCACTTTGCACAATACATTCAGTTTACTCAGGAGATGTGGGCCTATTTGTATCTCGTGTCTATCTGCAAACCAGGCGTCTTTATCGAGCAGTTACTCCTCTGACAAAGGTGGCTGAATAAACGGTTCAACACAGTTAACACACTTCGATATCTTCTTCCACTTTTGGACTCTCCACTTTTCCTCAAAGGTCAGAACTGTGTAGACACTTTCTTATTAGTCAGTGGCATGAATATGTGTGTCAGAGTCATCAAAGTTGAAGCCGATGCAGGAAATTTGCACAGATTTACTCTGCCCCTGCAAGCAAATCCGCTGATTGGATTGAAATGAACTGATTTCACCTCAGCGTGTTGACTTTTTATATGCTGCCGCGAAGGCCTTGAAAGGGCATGCTGGTGTCACTGTGGTCACAACTATCATTTCATTAAGAATAAATAATTTTTAAAAACACATCAAATAGGCCTTTTTTCCTTCAATAGACTCCAGCATTCTACTAAAAAACTATTTGAATAACTCAAATGAACTTTGATAAAAGATGTCTTTGATTGGTGTTAATGAGTTGGCATGCCTTTATGATGCGTTTCTTCAATGTCACCCACTTTTATTACGTTCCTTGAAAAGAATTTGGAGGTTCTGAAGTTTGTGATGTCTTGCTTGCTCACTACATGCAAGGCCATTTTATGTTCTCCGATTAACACCATATCATCCTTTGGGGTTGAAAATATAAGAAGTGGAAGTTGTATATGGTGCAATAAAGCCTCTGAATGTCATCATCGCCTGCTCACACCGAGGTAAGAACGCCTTGCATTATTTGGGGCCTATAAAGCCCAAAGGGATTCAAGAAAAGACTGCTCAGTGATGTCAAGGTCAGACGGACAGGCTTCTTATTGAAGGGCTGATAGTCATACTGCAAAGTTTAAGTTTAATTTAGGTGTTCAGGTAATCTCATTAAGACACATTCAAGACAACAACAGCAATACAACACAAAGTTACAGATAGATAGATATTCAATACAGAGACAAACAAAGAAGACAAATCATAAAAGCGATGGGTGCCATGTTAGTAGTCAGATTTTTTAAAAAACTCTTGTATTGCATGCACAGAAGAAGAAGACCCCAGAGATGTTCTCCCTATCTTACAATAGGTTTAAAATCCCCTCGGGGAATTGCGGTGGACAGCTTCAGTTCATTCTGTAGCGTGCTCCAGGCTGAGGCAGCAGAGTAGGAAAAGGCCTTTTTGACAAATTCTGTATGGACTAAGGGGATGGAGAGAGAGAGATGAAGCTTTAGTAGCGTAGGCTAGTCCACTTATAGAGATGTAAGTAAAGTTATACCAGTGCAAAGTTCTGAGCATGGATATCGATGACCAGTTCATGAAGTAATACAGAGTACAATGGTGTTTGAGAAGTTTACAACAAGTTATAAAAAGCTCCATGATAGACAACAGATGAAGAGAGTGCTCATTTAAAAATCATCCCCGTAGTCCAGTCGAGAAAGTAGCAGAAACAAGACGTTTCCTGGCATTAAAGGAAAAACAGGATTGTTTCCAAAAAGATTCCCAATTTTAAGTTTAGCTTTCTTAAATAGTGATCAATGTGAGTTTTTAATGAAATATTTTTTAGTTGGTCACAATCCCAGTAGGAGAACCTTGTGCAAACATGGTGCAAGGGACAGCTAGAACAGCTGGCACCTTCTTTTTTGTCAGAAAAGAACGTGACCTTGGTTTTGTCTGCATTTAACACTAGTCTGAGGTCCAACAGATGTGACTGAATAATTTCAGATGCAGACTTCAGATGCTCAAATGCCACATAAACATCCTATATAAACATTATACTTGTATCACAGGATATTAGTGATGAGTAACAGTGCATCAGTGCATGTAAATGTTTCTTTATTCTGATTATAATGCATTTTATTGTGATAAAGAATATGTCAAAATGTCTTAATGGACATTTGCACAATTTACAAGTTATAAGGTGGCTATCATTGCAGCTCTGAACAGAAAGGATTTTGTAGAATTAACTAAATGCAAACCAAATGAGCAGTGATGATTACTTTAATCATTTCATTTCTTATTTTTGAGTTTAAATAATGATGTTACTTATCCAACAAGGCAGTGCAGAATTGGAGCATAATCTCGCTGCATACTGTCTACAGGACACAATGTACATGTAAGATAATAGGAACTTTGCCTTCAGCAGTGAAAACACCTCTCACCATGTCCTCAACATCCTGACAACCTGGAGCCTCATGGGTGGTGGTTACATTGTTAACGGGGGGGAGGATAAAAATTGTCACCAAAGATCCTGCTACACCATCCTCAGATGGATTAGGAGTGATTCATTTTGTCTTCCTCCTCTTTTGTCTGACCTGGATTATGTTCTGTCTGCAGGCACATAGCAGAGCTGATCAGCAGGCAGAGATCTGAAAGGGTAAGAGGACTCAGGAACAAAACTGATTTTGTGAATAAATGTAACTGAGGCGACCGTGGCTCATGGTTTCCCATGAGGATATGCAGATGTCGTTATTGAAAAAAAAAAAAAGTCTAAAAAAAAATCTATTTTGAATGAAAAATAATGTACTACTAAAGAAAAACCCAAGGTAGAGAATTTTTTTTTTTTTAGAGAACTACTGCTTTGTGAAACTATAACTAATAATTGTTTCAGAATTATCATAAATTCACTAGATCCATTTTTTAGCTACAACACTACCACAGTGTAGAATAATGAATATGAAACAGTATATGTTGGGAACAAAGAAGCATTTTTACCTGAGTTACCCAGAATTACTTACAAAACAAATCTTAAAAGAAAGAAACTCATCTCTCAAGCTTGCACCTTTAGTGTCACGTTGAGTGACTGCCAGTTTTTTCAAAGTCAGACACATTTAAATTTGGTCCCTTCATAATGTACAGATTGCTTTTCATGTCTAAATTACAACTCTATTGGGCAAAGGGAAAAATGTTGGCAGCTATTCTCAGGAGAGCTACAAACACTACTTGAGAGGAAGGACGGCTCATAACTTCAGGGAGTCCCTGTCCTTGTGTGTGTTGACATCTGAAGGATTTATTCGGGGAGGATGAATATGCTGCTCTAAACATCCATCTCTAAATGTGACACGTTGGTATAAAGAGGTAAGTATAACTCACAGGGGAAGTCTGTGGCACTGAAAATTGGACGGTGTTATTAAAGGTCAGCGTTTGGCTCAAGCCACTGAGGTAATAGCTTACTAAACCAACCTGACCAGGGTACAGCACAGAGACAGAAAATACTGACTTTTTTTTCTTTTACCTCTTTTGCCTTTAACACCAGATTTCTGTGTGCATGTCCTTTCTCAGGCCAGTAGTCGAGTAAATGTTTTTAATATTTAACTTCCTTCAACCTCAACCAAAGCCGATTTTAGATCATGTTAAAAGGCTGATTTTTAGAAACTATGAGTAAAATGGTCATCTTAGTTTTGGGTTCTAGGATGCTAATGGTTGCTAATCAGCACTAAACACAAAATGCAACCTAATCTTTCCTACTGCAAGGTCCTCTAGTGATGAGCAGACAGTAGGTCAGACTGTTTATGCCAAGAAAAATAAGAAAACTCAACTCAGATGCTGCCGATATTAGAAGTGGTTACACCGTGTAGTATTTGTACTACAAATGCTATTTTAGAATGATTTATTTAATCCAATTTTTACTGTTAACAAGTAAGTTCCCTTTGAAAATGAAACATGCAAACCAGGCACCGGGAATGCATTTTTTGACTGAGACTCTCACTTTTGTCACTTCAAACACACCCACCCACACACACACACACGCACATATATATATGGTCCATTTGGCATATGCTTCTTTCCTGTGTGGGGAAATGGAGTTGAAGGGGGAGTCTGCCAGCTTGAGAGCTGGCCAACTATGCAGAAGAGGAGGAGGCCGAGTAGCACGACTGTATACCACACCACAGCCCGCAGCACTAAAGCACAGAAAGAGGCGGTAGCCATCTACATACTCCATCTGCGGAGGAGACAAATGAAGTGCAGTTTTATAGCTTATCCTGCTGAGCCGGAACGTAGAAATGTGCTGGAGGTTTTTAGAGAACCAATTGGTAGGAAAAATGACGAGGGAAATGCTGACTTGTAACAGGGAAAAAAAAAAAAAAAAAATACCAACAACAAACTTTGCTGAACAAAATTGAGATGGCTGGCTGTTTAAAAGGCTATGATCTGGTGATGAGAAGATGACTCTTTCACTGAGCACCTTTTTGTTTTATGCAGACATTACAGACAACACAGTCACTGATGGTCAGTATTTTTTTTCTAATAGAGCATGTGAAACATAAATGAAGCAGTTTTAAGCAGCTGGTGACCAGAGTGTCTTTTTTCCTGACATCAACCACATTTCTCTACCACATTGCCAAATGCCCCAGCTAGGACACTAAATGCCACAGAGATGAAATACTGGCGTCTCTTCACCGCTTTACCTGCTCTGCCTTGATTTTAATATGATAGTGCCTGCTTTTAAAACATGATTACATGGCCCCCAGCTATATTTATTTTTATAATATATATATATTTAATTCTCTTTGAGCCAGTCCACAGCCTCAGATCCTCAGGGCACTTTAAACTAAAGGTGTTGAAAGGCTTTGAAACAAGTTCCTCAAGTAGCATGGGGTTGCAGAAAAAGTATCATACGTTAAGGCACATGATCTTCTTAAATATACCCTCTCTTATCTCATTGTTTCTGTTCTTTACATGAGTTAAGTGATGCAACAGCATGGCGAAAGTCAGTCTGATCAGCCTGAGAAGGTGAAAGCTCCTCTCAGCAGCATCTAACAGGTTTAATATGAAAAAGGCACGGTCCACCCACACAGATGTGTTCACCTGATTGGAGCCTCCTCACGACTGCGTGGGCGTGACTTCGGCTGACTGACATCTTCCATTTTTGTTGAACCCGTTAAAACAGGGGAACTTGCACGTTTACTATTTTCATTATTTCACATGAGCTGTGTCCCAATTCCACTCTTCACACTCTCACAAAAGGGATGTACTCTATTTATAGGCCTTGCTTGATCAGTGAGCATTGTGCCTGTCAAGAAAAGTAAAAAATAAAAAAGGATTCAATTGTCTTCCAATGCAATACACAAAGGAAATGGAGGAGCTGCCAAACTTTAAAATAAAATTGGTGGTGAAATGGATACAGAAAGATACAGGAAAACAAACAAACAAACATTTTGGAAAATTTAATTAGTAGTATGATCGCAAAGTCACAGTTTTAATGACTGTAAAGTACATATTTAATTTATAGCATATGGCAAAGTACAGTATATACAGTTAGCATGAAGTATAAAGTTGAGACACGTCTCTGCTGACTTTATGTTATTTCAAACGCTGACCTGAGCAGAGGTCTAATCAGCTGAAATGAAAAACAACCTGTGTGGGTGTGTGCAGGTCCTTTACAAAGAGACACTGCACCCAGAGTGAATCTTCAGAGTATGAAACGCTCGTGAAAGCTGGCTGTAAAAAAAGCATGTTGTTTGCGCCTTCAGAGACAACCGAGGCTGTGATCAGTTTGGGTGATATCGATTTCAACAGTGAGGGGGTTTTCAATGCGTTAAACGGATCAAAACATCTTAAGAAACTCATCAAACCATGTCAGCGGTGCAACATGCTGCCCATCGGTATGCTCAGGATGTCAGAGGCTGACATATTTTCTCCAAAATATGGCTAAATCAACAACCCTCGTGTGGAGCCTCACGCCCGACCTTGTTAGGTTCACAGCGAAGGGTGCACATGGACTGCTTGAGAGAAAGAAGAGGAGAGATCAACCCAATGGAACCAGAAAAATCTATAAATCCTTATAAATCTGAATAAAAATAAACCCTTGAGTTAAGTGCTTTAAATGATTCGTTACACAAATCTATTCTGAAATATTTCACTTAGGCTATTTTGTGTAACTGAGTAACAAAGCAAAACCAGTTACTTAAGATATGCAAAAAAAAAAAAAGACCAGCAGGAACTGCCTTTCATAGACAAAAAGGTCAATAGAAAGTACTTCCTGTAAACAAATGTCTGATTAGTAGAGTATAATTTTAAAATGTTCTGAATGCACATTAAAGCTAATTAGCCATGTTTCTCATTTTCTGCAGTCTGCTGGGTTCATTTTAATCAAGGAAGTAGTGCCCTTTCCTGCGAACATGTTATAATTATTATTTATTCTATTGTGCTGCTGTGTGTTTTTTTTTGGCATGCATTTTTAAATAAACAGCTTTAAAAATATTTCTGAACATACCGTTACATGATTCACACCTTTTGTCTGAAAAACATCAGGCCCGTGAAAAAACAGAGCTTTTAATCATAACAAACTTCTAAAATCACGTGCGTAATGCTGTGTGCTTTGCCGGTGTGTGTCCACGGTTTCTAGCGGCACGATAATGCCGGGTGAGTGCTGAGAGTAAATCTTTGTAGAGGTACTTGGCTCACCTTCTTGGTGCTAACTTCACACCTGCAGAGCATAGATTAGACCTGAATTATCTGAGGAGAGAGCCTCTGCTGCTACCTCTCCTCCCTTAATCTTCACTTTCATCTGAGGCTCGTTATTGCTGTTTTCCTCCTGCTGAAGGAACTACTCCAGGACCCGGTGTCTCTCAGAACACCGTGGATGTGGATAGCATGTTAACCGCCATGCAGACATTTGCAGTACAACAGCAGCGACTGTACTGCGGGAAGCTGAAACGTACACATGTGGTCGTGCTCCTCCGTTTATCACTCATAAGTTCTGATACAGACTCCTCCTGAGGGAACAGGAAGTACTCGGATGCCATAAATTGGGGGTTGTAGGTTGGATTCTTGGATGTGGAGAGATAAGCCACATACAGGTGTGTTCACCTTGTTTGACCTCTGTCGCGCGGAGGCAGACCCAGATGCTGCCGGCAAAACAAGTAAAAGTAGGAAAGCTGACGATAATCCAACGGGGACTGCTCCAAACTTTACAAAACCCAAGATGAGAAAACGTGACGAGTTTGTAGTAGCGTGTCTGATTATAAAACTCTTCTCCGCCTTGTGTTTGACTAGCAGCACTCCTCTGTTTCCTCACATACACCCACCTGATTGTGACTGATTGAATCATTTACCTCTTCGTTCCTCAATTTATATAAAGTAGACTTGACGCGCTGCTTCTGATTAATCGTCACCTGCTGAGCGGAATCAGGGCACGTCGCGATGCGTCTCGTCCCATTATGAAATTAAGATGACAGCGTTAACAATTGGCTCATTAAATATATGGATGTTTAATATAGCACCTCTGCTTTCCCCCTAAAGATTAATGTTTCTTAAATATATAATTTTTTTTCTCTGATGCTAGCGAGGGAGGCCTTTATCACAGGTGAGGCTGTAATACGCCGTGTAGAGCTGTGTGTGTACGCTGCGTTGGTTAATGGTTACCGAGGATGTGAACTGTAATTTAAGACATACCAAGTGACTCCAAACAAACTGTCAAAAGCAAAGAAAGCATGCTTGTTAGAAGTTCTGTAAAAGTTTTGGCTTTGTATTAATTTCAGACAACACTGCGTATCCATTCTGTTGCTAAAACACATTTTATGCAACAGAATTTTTGCTGACAGCATTTCACCATTAAGTGTGCATCCTTGCTGCGAGTGACTCTCACTGTAATGTGTGGAAACAGTATACAAGCTTTGGTAATTTGGATTTAAACTGCAAGCGACTCTGATCTAATAGATCCCTTCCTATCTTGCTAATTATCTGGCAGAGCTTGGGCTTAGGATACAAAATAGATACCACAACTGCAGCTTGTTTTGGAGCGCTGCCATTGTCGAGGTCAGCTGACAACAGGTAATTGCACCCACAGGGGGAACTTAGGACTCGTGGCCAGTGTTGTTAAAAGCAGTTCTGCTAGTTCAAAGTTCAGGCCTCCAGCTGGCAACTGGCAGGCTGTGCGAAATCAAGCAAATTCAAGGGAACTCGGAGACAAAAGGATTTCAAACAAACAGAAACTGGCTGCTCAGGTACACCAGAGGACATTGATTACTGGGCAGAAATACAGCGTGAGCAGTTCACTGTATACACTCAGTGTGGCCGGTGGCTAATTGGGAGCAGCTGGGCAGGTAGAGGATTAGGTTGGGCGGTGAGCAGGACACTCAGAGGCAGCCAGTGGAAAGGTGAGGAACTGAAGATAGGCCGTGTTCACAGCAGACAATCTGACTTCTTACAGGAGGAACAGCGCAGGCGTTACTAATAATACTAATAAAAACTGGCGCTCTTATATTAAAGTAAGCCATGACGGGGACAGTGAGTCAGGCATGCACAATAGCAGGACACTGAAACAAGCTTACTTAAATGCAGTGCAGTGGTTAACGTTTTCCCCCTGTGCTTTCCTTGCTATCTGCTGTGCTTCAGAGGCTCATCTCTGTCATCACTGCTTTCTGTCACAGCAAATGAAAGAACGTGAACAAGGCGATTGCATCCCCATAGTCAGTAATAATTAGACAGGATAAAATAGAATTTACCTTGATGTAACTCAGATATTATATATATGCTGTTACAAAGTAAATGAAAGAAAAGAAAAGAACGACACACGATGATTGTTTCAGTAGGCGAAATACGATGCTGAGCTATAAATAAAAACTTATATAGAATGATCTATAAATATATCTTTAGGCAAATTAAGCAGGAGGAAGCCGATAGAGAAAATGACAAAGATAAAACCACGACAGAGACTAGAAAGCTCCAAATTCTAGTTCATAAAGTGAGACTTGGATTGGACGGCGAGTTTGACGCAGCAGAGGGGAAAAAGGTGAATCAGTGCAGACGTAATCATCACAGACTCACCCAAAAACCTCACCGTAAACTTTAATCCCATTATTATCCTGAAGGGAACTGTGTTTGCAGCCAGCCACTTAAAATACACATCTCTGAAAGGCTCTGAGGTCAAAAACAATAACTACGTATATCAGAATATTAGAAAAGTCTGTGAGAGATTATGAATAAATATATTTGACTTATTTTATTAATCTTGACTGTTTTATTTAACTGCACCGAAAAATTTGAATAACAGAGGAGAGGAAATTTATAGAGAAAAAATGAAGCCAATATTTGTCTCGGTGGACTACTTTTTTTTAAGTCAGTTTGTAGCTGTTTTCATCCATCTGGCCTGAAAATCAGACTGAATTACTGTTTTGTTCTCACCTCATTATTCAGTCTGACACTGTGTTTCTTTAGCTGTTGTTTGCAGGTGGTTATCTTGCCCTTAACAAGCAGTGGTGAGCCACGTACCTGTTCCACTGACACAGTTTTCAGCGAACATAAAAGCCTCACCAGTAATACGCAGAATTAGGAATTAGTCATTTCTCTGAGTTGGCCTGCGAAAACCTGTACGGCTGCATCCGTCTCATCAACGCTTGTCTCCGTTTTTTGCGTCAATGACAAAAAAAAGGTCGCGTTTCTGTTCTTGATCCCACCTGCAGACGTCTGATGGGCTCAGTTGTTTTTCCACATACCAAATCAAGCGATTGAAGTGCAGGAAAAAAAACTGAAATGTGCAATTCAGAAGTCTGGAAACCCGGCTATACAGCTCCATGCATGCTGCATGTGGTGTGGGATGAAATGTAGCATGAATGCGTGGCGCAGGGTTTTGATACATGTGTAGATTTACAGCTCTGTGTTCTGTAATAGATGGCACATTTTATGGCACACCATCTGTTTAGGACACAGCGCATCACCTAAATATGTTGGCTTACATCTCAATGACTTTCGGGAGGGGAGGCAGCATCTTCTTGAACCGGGCGAGAGGGTCAAACATCAGACGGAAAGTTGCGGGTCAAAGGTTTTGGGTTCTGACAACACGATAACAACGTTCCCCACGGGGATTATCCTAAAGCAGCCTCGCCTCGTCTTGTTTAGATATGTTGTGGTGTTCTGTTGTTCTGACCATCAATCCTTTAAAATCTCTGTGTGAGGTCGCATGAAGAGGCTGATTAGAATAAAATCTTACCGCTCCAAACACCCCCCTCCTCCTATCCCCAAAGCTCGATGGAGCATTTGAAGACACAGCGGGGAGCTGCTGGCCATAACGTGGGGATTTCAGCCGGTAGTCAGGTGTGAAGTGTCTGACAGACAGAGAGGTCATCTGACACTGCGGGAAACCAATATCACTCCCCACTATTTCACTAAAAACACAGAGGGGAGACAGCTGCAACAAACAGCGGGGAAAGAGAGGAGAGGAAGTCGCAGTTCATCAAGATGTAAGATAAACAAATGTGTGCGATTTAATATCAGAAGATATAAATGGTAGAGAGGAGTGTGCTATTTAAAAAGCTTTCAGAGGACATGCACGACAAGAAAAGAGAAAAGAGACATTTACGATAATTGTACATGTATTTAACGGTCATTCAAAAGTGGCTCATAAGTGCATTGACAACATTCGTAAAGACCTCTTACTCCATAAGCACCACACTGTTCACACATACAGAGCTAACAGCAGCGTCTCATAATTTTCATAAAACATCCCCGAATTGCATTTTTACCCATAACAATTTCCAGTGTGTTTGATATCTTCTTCATCTGTGTGTTACGAGTCCAGATTTATGACTTTAGGGTCCAGCGCGTGAAGCATGTTGTGTTTTCTCTTATACTACAGACGCATTTTATGAAAAGGGGCTCTTTATATGTGCGTGGGTACTTCTGATAATGGACAGTTATTCTGCCATGTCCGTAACCACCCTGTTCAGCAGCCATTTAGCGGGGGGAATATTGTAATAGCGGGAGTCATTCATCAGCGCTGATGGCTCCACAGACAATGACTGTGATTTCAGGACCCCACTGACACAACAGCTCTCACAGTCTTTTCTCTGCAGGAACAAATCCAGAGAGGACGCTCAGCCTCTGTTCTGTGCTCCTCTTTTCTCACACTCACCGCAGCCCTGTATTCTCCTCCTAATTAGAAGGCAGAGGGGATCAGATGGATGATGACAAATGAATCTCCAAACGGCTGTCACTGGAGACAGAGCACCTTTAGTGGAGCTCCGCCACTGTAACCATGCAACTGTTAACAAGCTTCAAAAGGTTTTTGTTTTTTTTTCCTTTTCCAGCCACCTCGTTCATCCAAAGCTGTACGCACATGATAAGGAGGCGAGAGGAACACGAGGATGCATTTTTTGCATAGAGTGTAATAGCTACTCTTTTTTTTTTTTCTTTAATTTGAACACAAACTTAAACTTTTTTATTTGGATGTTCTTTCACATGGTGATATGCTCCCATGATGTTTGCTAAAATGACCGTGCACTTTTTATTTATGGTGCATAATGCTTTTTACTACTATGGCAAACAGTAGACAAAAACATGCTCCCCCTCTCTTCTCTGGCCGGGCACCTTCAGTTTTGTCGGCTGAAATGAGAACTGTTTCAGGCAGATTTGTCTGACCGGCCATTTCGTTAGCGTTCCCCTATGAGCTGGCTAATTATACATCTCTGCCTGACTTTTATATGTTTCCAGCTGATGCATTTAAAAAACCCTGTAAAGAGGGCGTCTAAAATATGCATGTGAATGCTGCATATGTATGTCATGCTAATACAGAAGAGAGAGAAATGAGAGCTCAGCATTGTTCTCGTGTCGTGGAGCTACAATTAGCCCCTGAACCAGAAGTACAATTTGGAAAAATGTCACTCTTATTTCATTGTTATTTCACTCGTTTCCTGGACAAAAAGGTTCGATTAGTGCCACCATGATCGGATAGTCAGTGTTTTACTTTTAATGTTACAAAAGAGGAGACTGGCCACTGTGTTTTGGGAAAGTAATGTCATCTCTGATAACAACCTCGCCTTGGGTTGTTTCAGAGTAAACTTACCCAAATCTAACAAAGAGCAGGACAGAGCTGCTAACATCAGCCTCAAGTCTGACGTAGTTCACATCGAGGACTGTCTCTCACACATATGTGGGGAAATATCATATATTGGATGCGCTATGATGAAAAAGAAAGAAAAGACTCCCCACAAAAGTAGTTAGCAGATGAAATGCTCCTCTGCCTTGAAGGTAACGCTGGGTTAGATTAATATTATAGTTATAGCAGATAAACATACTGTTTAGTCCATTCCTCACGATTCTTGTTTAGACAAAAAAAAAGGTGATCCTACACACTGTTTCTGCTATCTCTTTTATGGAGCTGAGTGCAGTTTGGTGTGTGCAGAAATCCAATCCCGCATTATCCAGTTACGGAAAGAGATTATTATTATTGCAGTTCAGGGGGGTTTTTTTTAGCAAAGAGTAATTATACCCCCATTTCTTTTTATCTTCCAAAGTTATCTTCCTAAAAACTTATCTTACGCATCCATAAAATACACGTTTTTTTTTTTAATTCACTAAGAATGGAGATCCAAATTATGAATTCCTACCTTTATACTGACACGTGAGCAGTGGCAGACATCAAACTCACCCATCTGCTCCGATAAGAACGAAATCCTAAATCTTTCACTGCCTCTTATATATTAGCGCCGTTCCCGTACTGTTTAGCTCTTATCCGATTTTATATTTCTGCCTGTGACCATGTTGAGGATCAAACTCTCAAAGCTCCATGCTGACAGGCCTGCGGTGGATACCATGATCTCTGCAGGATTGAACACTGGCCCACTTCTCTGACGAATAGCTCCAACAAAATATGACCTTTTCTGACATCTTCTGCTGGATGATGGCCAGGACATGGTTTATAATCTGTCAGAATGATTTAGTCAGGAATTGGTCGCAGTGACAATATACACAATAGGTACAACAATACAAAAATTATATGATTTAAATCACAAAATATGTATTCTCAATGTGCAGTGTTACAAAAATGATAAAAGAAATTATGTAAGAAGATCAGGCACACTTTGGTTTGTTTCATTATAGCCTGAAATTGCCAGTGTGGAGAGAGAAGAAGAATATCTGTGGCTGAGGAATCTGTCTGCGCTGCTTACAGGTGAATCATGTAACACTTTCCCCATCAGCTGACAGACAATAATTGAATGCAACCTCAGTGTGCACATTTTTCATCACACTGTGACAGTTTCCAAAGTTTCCGTGATTAATCACTCGGGCTGACCCTGAACTTTGACTGTATCCTCAAACTACTGCAGACTTAATTCATTCAGTAAATCTTTAATATGGCAAATACTCTGTGTTGCACCCGGTGCACTGCATCCTGCAGATCTACTAATCTAATTTTAATGCCGTTTCTACTGATAATGTCTGTCATTATAAACAGAGCACACAGGTAAGCTGACAACATGGGCAGTGTAGTTCGGCTGACCAGACCTTCACCTGACTGCCGCACACAAGGAAACTCCTTCAGTGGCTGAGAGGACTTTCCTGATGATAATTAGCCATTATCTTTAGCGTACCTGTGAATAGATTAACCCGAAACAGAGCCTAATAAATCCTCTTTGGACCCACTTTGTGGATTTGCTCATGAAGAACAGCAGACACATGCCTCCGAGGCATCAGCTGATAGGGCTTATGGGAGGTAATCACGGCTGAGCCCAGCACTGAGCTCCCAATCCATTTGTTTAGCAAGATTTGCACCTGTCGCTCTCTTGTTTCTGACAAACTGAATATAAACAATGATCAAACAACTATCTGTGATTTGGAAGAAAACTAGCCTAACTACTTTATGAAAAAATTAATTACTATTTTAATGGATCGCCCAATAGACTGAATTAAACTTCTGTGCATTCATTATTTTTATCAGAAATACGTGATATTTGGAAGCCTCACTCTCTAACAAACAAAATCAAAAGGCTAGGCTGTTCAGGTCATAGTCACAATTTTTGTTTATAAATGTACATTTTAGGCTACAAGTGTATTGTGATTTGCAAGAGGAAAAAAAACAAGCTAAAATATCAGAAATTATAAATTCCCACAGCCACAGAAAAAGATAATAGTGAGAATTGATTTCTTATTTGGCAAAGTTGACATCAAATGATGCACTGATGATTATGTTCAAAATGAAATCCAATCTTGATGCAGTAACAAACAGCGAGGAGGGGGACAGGTGTCACAGAAGCTTTACGTGGATCAAGATCGGAGAACAAAGCACTCACTCTGCCATGTTTACTTTGAATAAAACACACCAGACAGATGGTTGAAAAATGTAATTCTGGCCCTCATAAAAGTATTATCGACTTTTCATTTTTCCAGTCTCGTTGGAAACCCACTCTGTCATGCTGCCACTTCTGGTGATGTTAGCTTGTTGACAGAGACAGCCTCTCCCTGCAGAGCTGCTTCAATCACCTTGAGTCTCGACTATGGAGGAAACTGAACCTCTAGCATTTTCCCAAACATTTACTGTCGGCCCGTTGTGGATAATAAATGACTTCAGACGCAGACGTAATGCTCAGAGTTCATCCACATGCATGAAGAAACGGTAAATACATTTTTGAAGAAAAATGTCCTTCAAAGAAAAGCGACATCATCAGTCATTTCAGCAAGTGCCAAAAAATGACAGACTTTTACATTCAAGTAATAAAAGCCTTCAAGTAGCTGTACAAGTTATTACCACTGTCTGTCGGGAGCAAAAAAGGAAATATCATTATAGAGCCACAAAATCAAACTTTAATACAGGAAACTTCCTATTTTACCATGCACAACAGTCAATATAAGTTTCTTTCAGCCATGACCACAGTTAAACCCCAAACACTGACCAAGTTATCACTGTTGCCCATGACGATGACCATCCCAAACCTTAACAAAAATAATTTATTCCAAGAAAACCAAGATGCTGTAATCCAGCCAAGTTGTTTTTGTGACTAAACCCAACCAAACCTTAATCATACAAGATATCTGATTAATTAAATAATATAGAAATACCTATACAAGAGTTAAATATAGTAATAATATAGTATAATATATATAGTAATATAATAAGAATAGTTTTTAGTGAATAATATTTTTTCTCCTACTTTTTCCCCTTCATGTAGATGAATTGTGAAAACAGCCTTTTAGTGTCAAACTGCACAATCATCCTGCACAGTGAAGCTCCAAGTCCAAGTGAAGCAAAACACATTTTTGAGCGAATTGCTACTTTAAAATTGACTTATTTGGTGTTGTTAGACAATTAAAATCCATTTTCCTAATTAGCTCAAGTGAGTAGAGGACTTTAATAGCTGGTTACTGTTGGTTACACGCTGAGCCGTTTCAATTGGCAAGTCAACTTAAATGTCCAAAACAATTACCGAATCACTTAAGAACCTTCACCGCTGTTTTGATAGTTGTGCCACTATCACAAAAACATAAAAGGCCATATTTTACCCAGTATGTACATTCAAGAGATTGTTTCCAATTAGCCATTTAATGAGTCCTTCTTTTAAAAATTTGTTCTGTTGAAGTTTTGATTTGGTTTGACAAGGCATGCTGAGTATTTGATCAAGGCGTAGAAGAAAAGAGTACGTGGAAACAGAGCTAATTACCTGTAAAATTCTTTCAAATGCACGATGACAATTCACGCGCAAGGGATCAAAACTAAATGGCAGTTTTGTCCGTCTTATGAAGTGACAATAAAGACCCCACTGAAGCCTTCGTGTCTTTGAACCATGACGGCTGACTGGTGGAGTTTTGCTGTCACAATTTAAGACGGTGTTACTGACACTTATGAGGACGCCTCAGTGAATGTTAGAAAACAAAGCAGTGAATAAAAATGACTGATGGCCGTGGATTTATGACAAAAAAGAAACAAAGCAAAAAAGTTTTTATTTCTTTGGACTTTCTCTCTGCTTTCTCTCTCTGGATCTCTCTGCTGATCACAAGAGTACTAATGCGACACTGCTGGAGGAAAAAAAGACAAATTAACCGCTCAGTGAGACCCTGCCGGTTTCTGAGCCTGTCTCTCTGATTGGATGGGGTCCAGACAAGGCGGTGGTCTCTGATCAGTACTAATAGGCCTCCTAAAGCCTGATTAATGTATCGACAGGCACGGGGAGTAATTGATTGCATTCAATAGGAATGTAGTCATCAGCAATCTACAAAAGAATTGACGACTGTGATTCATTATCACTTAGCGGTAAAAAATGCAGTCATTGAAATACAGATCATTTGAAGAAAGAGGGACCACTCAATTTCATGATCCATCTGCAGCATTTTAATTGAGTTTATAGACAGTCTTGACATAGGTGTTAATTCTGGACCCCGGTCAATGTGGTATATGAAACAGCACCAGACTCTGGGTTCAGATTAGGTTACCTGTGATGGATTTGGGTGAGCTATACCCTGGTTTGACTCAAAATAATTGAAAAAAGTAACAAGATTAATGCTAACTTACGATTGGGTGCTTTAAAATTAGAATCTGTAAGCTTTTCATGAAATTAAACTTTGTGATAATAATTATGGTCAGCTTTTCTTTAGTAATAGCCATTCAGTATATTTGTATTTTGTAATAATCTCTTTATGTTGAAATTTACATGGTTAGTGATAGAGTCTGCTATTACCAAGGTCAGTTCTCACAAGCATGAGAGATTTGTAGGAAAAAATGCATGTATGTAATTCAGCATAATTTCATCCCACCAATATAACCTCCATTGCTTAATGTTCACTTTCAATTGGTGAAACACATGGGGGCTTTTATTGTGAAGTGGTGTATTTATTACTGAGGTTAGCATTGACCCCAGTGGTGTTCAGGGATGCTCCAGGAGTGCTGTTAGTTAAAAAAACATATTTACCAAATCAGCCATCAGTGAAATCGTTCACCTTTAATAAGAAATCAATCATTAACACATCCTGCTCCCTTTATCCAACACTTTTCATGCAAATGAAAAAAAAAGAACATACATAAAGTAGTCCCACTTAATTTACCATATAAATACCTTGATCTAATATTTTCACCACCCTGACAACATTATTCAGGAAGACCACTGTGATGACACAGTTTGACAGCGCTTGAAGATCTTGGCTCACTCACTGTGCCATATGTCACTGGATCAGTAGACTACTGGACAGAGACAGAAATAACCCTTGGAAACCACTAAACCACTTGGCCTACTCACTGAGGCCAAGATTAGTCACATAATCACAGGCTAATAATGCCACAATCTGCAAGATTAGTATTAAATCATGTTAATCTGTGCACCAGCAATGCTTCTTTGGTTGTATTGGCTGCAAATGAATATGTTCCATCAGTGTTACGTTGGTGGAAGTGTCATATTTATACGCTCTCAAGAACTTAATGACTTTGGAAGCACTCGCCAAGAAGAAGTTATACAGTTGCTTTAATCTAATTTGTAAAATACATTTGGCAGAGTGACAGAGCACTGTGATAAAAGTCTGATAAACATCAGCAGTCAGTGGAAATTATCAAGAGATATTAAAGATTGACATTCCATTAACTCAGGAAAGTAAAAAAAATAAATATATTGTAACATGTCAGTGTCATTTTTTTGCCATCAACTTTAAAAAGTAAGTTACTCTTATTAATAAACCCAGCAGGTAGTATAATTTCACACATATTTTGCACCAATAGCAATATTCTCATGTATACCAGTAACAACTCTTTTTTTTAATAGTTTTATGTAGTTCATTCAGCTCAAATGTGGTAATTGAATAGTCCGTGTCACTATTACACTACACAAGTGTTTATTTAAATTAGCAGTCGCCCAGCAAGTCATTCTTGAGATATTTTTTCAGTGTTAAAGAGTGTCTGATGGAAAAGTTGTTAAAGTGCTGATATGGTTCCAAGTGAGTTTTTTTAAAACTATCTAAAAGTGTGAAAAGAAAATCCGTTGGTGTGGACTAATATGAGTGCTGGCATGGAGTTGAGTAAACATGGTTTCCTATCTAGTCTGTTCATATTCTTCTTTTCCTCAGTCATCACCTTGCATATCCCGATTTCTCAACATTATCTGGCCTGTGAGTTTCTTCAGTTGTCAAAGTCCCCGCAAGCCCAGCAATTAGAAAGTGTTATCTTATGTTGGTGCTGTCACAATTTGGTAATCCATCAAGTAAGCTCCAAGTAGATGAGAGAAATTAAAAAAACCTTGTCCTCGATACATGACTTATTTCTCATCAGAATTTGCTGTGGCTTCTTTGGCACGCTAAATCAAGTGACCCAACGCAGCCTGCTCTGCTCTCAAACACAAATCTGTTGTTTCTCTTGAGAGTGTTTTTTTCCCCTCGTCTTGCATTTATTTTGGTCTTGGCCGCTGGTCGAAAGTACCGAGGCTAATGTGTTTTCTAAGAAATGTCACAGCGGCATGGACATAAAAGAGTAGAGGAGGTGAGAGACAGTGCGTGTGTGTGTGTGTTTTTGAGTGTGTATTAGGACGACTGTGAGAGGAAAGAGGCGAGAGAGAAAGGTGATGCTTGGCTCCCTCCGGCAAGAGCATCTTTTATCTCGCAGTATTTTGTTATCCTTCAGGGTGGGGATCTCTGCTACTTAAGAGCAGATAATCTGTAAAATGTTTCCTCGTGTGTGATGCATCCTGTTTTTAAAATGTGTCATTTCAAACCTCCTGTAATATGAGGATTATTTTAGTAGGTAGTTGGAAGCCAAAGAGGATACATGGTTCAGATGGTTAAACTGCACCTTTTGAGAGCTGAAGGCAACAGTGAAAACATTTAAGAAAGCCGTTTGTCCTTATGAACTGCTGTTTTAAGTGGTTTAGTGCAGTATCTTCATCTGAATCTGGAGGAGGATCATTAGATTTTATTCCACAGCAGACCAGCACTATTAAGAGGACAGGAAAAATCGATCCACAAACAAGACCAGTTCAAAATGCCCCCCCAAAAAACAAACAGAAAACATAAATTTAGTCCGTTCCCAAAGCCTAGAAAAGCTATTTCGGTGTGTCATTTAATCTGAATGTCAAGTCTTTGGGATGGTTCGGTGGAGTTGGGGAAAAAAGACTCAGCTGTGTCAGCTGCGCAGCACAGAAGCGAGCCATTTTTTAAAAAAAATATGAAAATCGCTCATGCAGCTTTCATTGGATGCCATTTTGAGGCTGGTTTTCACTTTATAGAACACGTTACGGGCATCCACCCCACATTCAGAGGCACCCAAACTAACCAACAGGAGTCTCTGGCATAGCGTAATCTCTCATATCTCTCATTCTGACTTGTCCTCGCAAGCAAAGCAGAGGTGTGTGCAATAAAATGAATGATGGACGTGGTCCATTTCGATGCGTCAGTGAGCCAGAATGCACAATGCTGGAGGCCTGGCATGAACACACCTGAATGAAATGCAGCCATTATCAATGTAATTAGTAACACCTGCGATTGCCAACTGAAAACGTCCACTGTGAGAAGGGTCTAGATTGTCTGACGGAGCCCCTGAGCCAACCCAGAAGCACCAATTCAGGGTACAGAACAGGGGGTTTAGCTTTTTTTCTATACCAAACTTTGGATTCGGGGTTGGATTTTGGGCTTAAATTTTGTCTTACATCATCATTTGTTGAGATTGCAAAACAAAAACCAAACAAAAAACAATGGGGTCAGTTGGGGCAAATGTTTTTATGTTGTAAAAATGCGATCTGGATGACAATGTTTCTCCCAAAAGCAGTTTTACAAATGCAAAACAAGAAAGGCTGAGCATTTGAAGTCTGAGTCCATCTTCAAGTCCTTCATCTTGTCTAAACTAAGAGCACTGATTACTTCCAACATCAGTGAGTGAAGAGACGATAGCTCAGGAAGAATGGGATGTAAAATTGGAGAAACTGCTGACAAAAGTAAAGATCTCTTTCTTTATTTTTTCAGGGTCAGGCTAACCCCTCACATGGGCCTTCAGGTCAATCGTGTGTTCAAACACTAACAGATAAATAACTGACATACGTCCAAGAGGTGAAGTAATTGTAACTCATGTCAAGGTAATACTCTGATGTGAGATTTAATTTAATAGTGTACGAGGTGATACAGATAACAGTAGAATGAAAGCAAAAAAAGGTGTATTAAAAGGGGATTTGAGTGATGCCTGAAAAGCTTAATTTGCAACTGAATGGCCATTGAAGAAATCTTACCTTTAGCACAGAGCTCATTTAACAAGTGTTCCAGGTCAAAAATGCTAGAAACTATGCTGAAATCAGTGGGACTGAATGAATTAAACAGAAATGTAAGAGGAACTGATCAAGAGGGACACATTTGAATGGCAACACATGAACTCCGCAGTGATATTCCCCCATTTTTTTTTCATTGTTTGAAATACCCCATGAATCAGTAGCTGACAGCTGAATTTCAACATATGGTCACCTACGCTATCAAGGCATTATGCTTATGACTGGCATTATGAAGGGTGAACACTGGATCGAAATTAGCAGTTAGCATTATTAAAATCCTAATTGCCATTTAAAATTCAGCACATATGCGAAGGAATACTTGGGGACATGAAAAAAGACTGACGCTTTAATCTAATTTTTCTCAAAATGCAAAAGGCACGGGGCCACATTTATGATTAATTAAACACTGGAGGTTTTGAGTTACAGGCACCATATGGCCTCTGCCAGTGAAATGTAATTTCACTGTGGATTACCACAGCTACACCAGTGGCATCAGGCCTTTTAATAAATAAATGAAATTCTTAATCAAGACACTTCAGTCTCCATAATTAACAAGGTCCTGGCTACTTTATTTTAATAGGTGTTTCATAAATTACAGGATATAACCAAGACAAACTCTAACCTTTAAATGAAACCAGAGGTGTCATATAAATCAGCCATTTATTTATATATTGTGGGGAAAGAAAGTCTTTGAAGGTGTGATTTAGGCAGTTCATCCACACTATAGTCTGAATGATCACTGAGGAATATGGAGTGTAGCTGTGTTATATGGGGCTGGTTTACTTTGTTTTATTTATGTTATTTTCACTCCCTTCAATTAAATTGACTGAACAGCTTATATTGCGATTTTCTGTTTGGCTTTTTTTTTTGCTTTTATTCAGATGGATCTCTTCTGCTTGAAAGTTGCTCAGTTGCTCTTCTGGATACGTGCCTCACTTGACAAATACCATTTCATATTGGCTCCAGTGATCAAAAGACTAACTAAGACTAAGAAAATGACTGGATTTGTTTGAGTCAACCATCATGGTACATTGTAGGCAAAACGCTGTCCTCACACTTGTTGTTTTATTTATTTGCACGACTTTAGTTCCCAGTTTCTGCTGCAGCGAGCCATAACGAGCTTGATCTGCCATATGGCCTGAGTTATAAAAACAATTAGAAGTTCTGTTCGCCGGCTTTCTTCGTTATAGGACCGCTCGAGCGCTTTTGTCTAACACACACAAACACGTTCGCACACATAATGACACAGCTTCTACTATCTGCATTGTAGTGTGAGTCATTCATTTTTTTGTTTCATCTGCCCCGTGCTAATTAAATTTCTTGCCATGAGTCAGGGAGGTGAGACTTTGATGGGTTGTGTTTTTCAGATATAAAAATTGTCTCCTTCAAGCTGAACAGCTTTCTCTCAGGGAAGCTTCAGGGATCCGATTTTTTTCCAGAAATATATTTAGAAAGGATTTGGACTGGACAAACTTGAGCATCTGCGCTTTTCTGCCTGCAGAGAAACTCCACAGTGGATCATCCATCACTCCTTAGTGGACATGTCAGTGTGAAGAGCTGCCAGGAGGCTCTCCAACACACACGCCCTTTGTGTTTCCAGTGTGCTGTGGGAGTGTTTACAGTCTACTGTGGGTGTTTTGTTCTGGTTTCAGAGGTTAGTGCATGTAAAACCCAGACACTCTGGGGAAAGTTGCCCACAAGGGTCCCTGTCCTCACTATCAGAGCTTGGAGGACCAGCTTCTGCAACATGTCTGATTACTGTAGCATACCTCACCTCTCTGCTACAGTTATTACGATGACTAATTTATGGATCAGGCTCCAGATAGCAACTGTTTGCGGATAAAACACGGACGTCTGGCATAGGTCTCCGCTGACAGTCTTGACTTGTGTCTCCACTCCATCATAATAAAAATGCAGTCGTGAGGTTTTTATGTGCAACATAATGAATATTTGGGTGTTTTCTGGAGCCAGGACTGAAATGTTAAGTCAGTCAAAATGTGGTTTAGAAAATCAGCGTATTAAATCAATGTCAGGCTGTGTTTTCAAAACATTTCAAAACAATCAGTCACCAGGATTCATTTGGCAATGCAAAGGTCTTTTTTCTCTCTGTCCTTTTTAATAATACAAAGAAATTATATCTCTCGTCATGATTTTAACCATGCTAACAGCTGTGTAGGGATTGTACATTTGTGCTTTTTGGGAAATGCTAATGTAACCATGACAATGCTAACATACTGATATTTTTAAAGGCAGGGCTGGTGGGAACGTCATTAGTTTTGCAGGTATTTGGTCATAAACCAAAGTATTGTACAATTCATCTTTAGGGGGACATCAATGTCTTAATCAAATTTCATAGCAATCCATCCAATTATTTCACCAAAAACCATAATCAGCAACCTCATTATAGGGAAAGTCAGGGTATTTTCATTACTATTATAGGAACCATGAATGTCTGTACAAAATATTGTTTTTCACTTCGTCATCTTTTCACTAACAATAAAAAAAGGCAAATCTAGCAAGGCTCTTATTCTGAGGACCATGAATGAAAATTTTAGTGCACTCTGGAAAGTTGTTGATCTATTGAAGTCTAGATCAAAGTGCTGAATGGCCGACATAGCCAACTATTAAGCTACTCCAGTAGCATTGCTGAAATTATGTTTTCGTATACAGTAATAGTATAGTACAGTATGCTTTTGGACAGTTCAGGTCAATATTTGTGAATTGGATGGCATTTTTGAGTTTTTGTGTCTAAATAGCTCTTATTTTATATATTGTGTAGCAAACAGGAGTTTAATTGAAAATGAGTTTGCAGATGATTGTGTTCACAGTGTCCATTTCTCTGTCTTTGTCTCTGTCGCTGAGGCTGTACCTTCACAATTTTGTGGTGACACAAAAGAAATCATTTATTTTTCTACTCCACTGATAACTTGGCAAAAGGACAGATATGTAACAGATGCAGACAGGAAGGCTTTATCATGGAAAGAAGTATCAAACTCAGGCTCTTCAGGACTGTTGTATGAAAGGCTCAAGGGCCTTTCATGAAGCAAATGACTGAATGGTCACAGCTGAACACTGAATGCTGTGCATAAGCCTGAGAATACTTTGATAGGATTCTTCCACAATCCATTATTGCACAAAGGGCAGTTCCATAAACTGAATATGTTAATTGAGACCGCATTGTACCCTAATATAGTAAGAAATAAGAGAATCATGTGGGGGCCTAGAAAATGGATCAGTCTTGTAAGTCTCCATTTTCATTACAGAGAATCAAGACAATGGAAGCAAACTAAACAGTAATGCGTGTCAATAGGAGGGCTGATTCTTCCATCTTCATTTGGACTATTACAGAGTTCCATTAGCAAGTAAATGCCACATTGATCCCTGACAAAGTCCCTGAATAACAGAATGCAAATTAGTGTGGAGAGGGAGGAAATTCTGTGATTACAGAAGACAGAAAGGGCTCTATTAGTTTCCTTCCTCGCCCTGGAAACAAAAAGTTATTTCCGACTCTGCTCAACTAAGTAAAAGAGCTTCATGGAGAAAACTAATGGTTGAGGTTAACAACATCCCAGTTCTTTAAAAGGGTATAACTTCAAAAGGAAAGGTGTGCTTAAAAGAAACTAGTTTGCACTAGCAGTTATCTGACTGAGTTTGAAGACAAAAGTGGCTGTAGCTGTTTCAAATAGCCGCAATCGAAGGCATGGTGCAAACCTGTCATCAAAGACTGCAGAGAGACATAATAATTGTTCAAATGGAGATAGCAGTTTTGGCGTTCATGATGTAGCACTCAGTCGTACACACACAAAGTGACTGAGGTAGTTGTGAAGAGTGGAGAAAGAAAGCTTTTGAGAAAAGCTCAGACCCTGCTTATTTTCACCCACCTGGCAAAGCATTGTGTGAATTGTGTGAAGTGATTGTGTGAATTTTTGGTTTCTAAAAGTTACAGAAATTGTCAGACACACACAGGAGGAGTTGAGCATGAATACTACTCGCTCATTGGTAAACATTCCCACAATCCTCTGGATCAGGAATAATGAGTCAAACAAAGAAATGGAGCAATATTGAGGTTTTGCTGAGTCGGTTTTGCTGGACACTGGTAACTTTCACATCAGAGACATTATGAGAGAACTGTATGTCAGATTATAAGAAGTTTGTATAAGAAACTCTTTGCTGTTTGACAGGAAAGTAAAAATGTAAGGCTTCTTTGTATTAAATGTCATGCAGATAATCTAAACGCTGAAAGATACATCTTTAAGTGTGAATCATTGAGGATAAACAAATCTGTTAGCTTAGCTTTTTGATCAAATAACTCAACAAATGTTTGTAACTGTTTGTAGTATAGCAAGAATGAACTGTAAAAGGCCAACTACACATAAATGAGTTCAAAGTTACCCTACTTGTCAAAATCCATTAACAAACCCCCTCTCTTATAAACATTCATCTCCCCTCCTACTCTCTCGTGGCTTTAGGATGTCACAAAATTTTAATCCTCAGATTTATTACCGTAAATGAGTGTACCGCTGGTTTGCAGTGGCCCGTGTGCGATGGGAAAAAAACTCAGCCGACTGTGTGATGACATTTCAAACACATCATTATGCTAGGAGCGAATCAAGTGGAGTAATTGCAATCACATGCTTCTCATACACCCAGAGGATACCGCTGTGTCTGACAAATTACTTATAGTGGAAAAGATTATAGTTCCAAAAATTAATATTTATGCTGTGCTCAAAGTGGTAAACACACAAACACACATATCCATATACATCAGCATTGTCAAAAGGGTGCTCGTATTTCTGTCTAACATGTAGTGGCAGATTAAGAAAAAGATGACTGAATAAATGCATCAATTAGGCAATCACCTGGTAATTTAATAACTGTCAATTATTTCATTACCTTTCATTAAACAATTTCTCAAAATCGAATGAACTATGAATATGGGTCTTTTGTGCCACTAGTAAGTTGTTTTTTTATACCTTTCCTAGCAGTTAAAAGCAGAGTCACCAATTTCAGCTTGATAGGTCGTATCTGATTACCAATATACAGTATCAATTTATCAATCAGCGTCAGTGTCACTCCCAAATTAGTCTTAAGGTAAGGTAATTTTTAAGGAGTTTTGCAAGTTCGACAAGCCAAAAACTAGATGTTTCTGGATGTTTCTCTGCTCTAGTCCACCCTCAGAAACCAAAATTAGATTTCACTTCGCATGTCAAAGTGTCCTTGGGCAATATGATGACTGGTTGCCAAAGAGTCGAAATGCCGCTATATAAGTGAAAGTCCATTTACAAACTCTTTTATGGACACTCCCAGAGAACCTTTTTTTAAGACAGGTTTTCGACATATTTACCCGGTCACTGGTTTTCACCCAAATCCTCAATTCTCCTTTTCATGCAGTGTCCTACAAGGTCTGGTTTTAGATCCAGTCATCTTATGCGCTCCCACCATGCCACATCATTCAAAAATACTATACAATATTTCTGTCATTCACTTCACTTTTACGCTGATGACACTGTATTTTATCTTTCCTCAATTTCAAAGCCCATGAATAACTGCCAGACTTGAAAAATAACCTTGGCACAGAACGGTTTCATGTAAAACGAATTGATAAATATTTTGGAGTAATATTTGATACTACAATAAAGTTTGGTAAGTTTAGTTTGGTAGAACAAAATATAAGAAGAAATTTAGTTGTGAAATGCAGTTTTAATCACCTGTGTCCTGCTTACATGCTATTTATTATTTATATATGCCCTAATTACTTTAACTTTCTTACCATTCAGGCATCTTTATTCTATCATAACTTGCACCTTCAATTACAACTTACGGTTTCACTCAGGTTTTCCCATTCCTGCCCCAAATGTAATCTTTGACTCATCTTAATTTATCGCTGACTTTGAGCAAAACATTTCAAATACAGGTTTACTTATTGGTTTGAGAAAGATGAATTTTTGACTGATGTGCCTGTGCTAACGTGTTTGTTGACATTTTAAATATACTCCCTGTCTAATCTACCACCTTACTCTTCATTTTCCTGTAAAGCACTTTGGACCGTCTCTGTTTTCTGTCTCCCCTCTACATAAATGTTATGCACTAATATTATTTCATACTGTATATTATGATAAAGTTGTCATATCAGCTAGATAACTGTTTGCCACTTTGGAATCTAATTTCCGATTCTTTGCAGATACCATACAGCAGCTGCTAAGATATTCAAAGAAAACAATCCATAACATCTGTTCACCTGTTTGAGGTGAAGAGCTGAGTAAGTGACTTGCACATTGATGTGAATTGCAGTAGTACAACTAATGTGATAATGATGAATGCACTTCATAAATCATTGCAGGATCTGTCAGTGAAACACTGGTGTATTTAACATACAGGTTTTGAGTAACACATAGTTTCTGCTACTATCGGCCAGGATGAAGCCCTCCCATAGATTCTCATTGCACACACACAGACAAAAACCCACAAGCAAAAAATATTTTCAGTTTTCCATTGGCTGATCAGGCAGCAAGACATCCTGATTAAAATTGAACAGCCCTGATTTCCAGCAGAGTTTTGATTGTCATAAAATACAACTTTAGAGGTGATTGCCATGAAGTTTGTCAAGTAGGAGCATACAATTACTGCTTTCAAGGAAACTTTCTTTCTCTGTCTCTGTCTCTCTCACTTTCTCTGTGTGTTTCCCTGTGAGAAAAGGGGCCGTTATAAAGTTAAGAGTGCTGCACAAACGTTTTACAAGGGATGAGCCATTGACCTCATCTAATTACACTGGCATGGCATCACAAGTAATACTAAGTAGTCCTCTGGAATACAAACGTTCCAAAAGCATTTCCAAAAGCTAAATTATTACATGAACATGAATTATTACATATGAACTGAAAAAATGACCGAATTAAGATTTACTGAATATGTCAACACATTTTATATTGTATGCATACATACATACATACACATACATACATACATGTATACATACATACATACATACATACATACATACATTGTACATACATACATACATACATACATACATACATATGTTGTGCTTGAACATGTTTTGGGATGTTCATGCAGCTTGTAGTTTATGTCAAAAAAAGCACTTATAGAATGAGGCTCACACCATACAGGGACGTGATATTATATTGTACATTAAATCGGATCATATTCCATTCACTGTGGTAATCGGTGGCCGGTCCATTACTCCTAATTATATCAATCATCACCCGTAGATCTGAAATGGCATGTTACACCCTGCTGGGAGCGTTTATGGCCCTGTATTCATCAGAGACAAATTGAAATTCAAAGCACATGAAGCGCAAACTCAAGTCACTCCTCCTGAATCTCTTTTCAAAATGTCTTTTGTTGGGTAATGTCTGTGACAAAGGAAATAAATCAGAAAACTTAATTTGCCATATACATTTTGGACTTTTTCTTTTTTGTATAGTAAGTAATTTTTTTGTTCTCCTTGACAATTTAATTCATACCTCTGACGTGACGTCTCAGAATAAAAGAGCAATAATTTTCATTCAAGTCATAAAGCCTCCACTTATGCATACTGTGAGAGGACCATACAACACAGATGGGTGAAAAATCAAAGGAAAAACCTGAATGCTTGACCCCAACAATGAGGGGATCCGGTGGCTGTCAAGCGGTGGGGGGCATTTTGCTGGAATGGTTTGGGTCCTTTTGTCCCCTTATAGAGGGCAGGGTCATTGCAAAGTCTGAGTCTTTACTCTTTCTGTAAACTTTAACACTTCAACTACAGGAATTCTATAACTACTAGAATTAACCATAGCAGTCATTTTGACCATTCATACATTATTTGCATATAATTTCAATAATCAATATAAAATCTAAGAATAAATTAGATTTAACGTTACGATAGGTAATAATAAACATCAACAACATAAACAATTAGCAGATGGAATTACAGCAGATGCAGAATTGGAGGTGTCCAGTCGACTTCTTTTACGAGCAACAGTGAAACAGAGGAAAAAAGTATCAAACACTGAAATTCTACACAGTCTATAATGCCATATAAGGTTATAATATAAGGTATGGGTCAATATGACTGTTGTGGCCATTCAAGGTAGAAATCCTCAGAAATCTTTTGTGTTTTGTAATTTTAAGAAAATAACTATGTTAGAATAAAATATAGACACATTTAGGAAAAGTCAGGGTCCTATAGTTGGGTATATGGGTTTCATTTCAACAAAGTTATTACACTGCAAAATCTCAAAACGGTCAAAATGACTGCCTTGGTAGTTCAAGTGTTGGCACTGTATTTATTTTTGATTGTTTTAGATAGATGTCACATACCAAATGCTTTCATTACACCCCGACGTCTACGCAAGGCACCTGTACGGCTTTGGGATTTGTCAGCCTGTTCATTTCCATTCAAGAAGACACGTTAATTCAAAGACTGTTACCTGCTTTGGCTGAAGGTCTCAAGGCTTTGTGCTGGAAGCCAGTCCTGCACATTTCAGTCTACCACAGAACAAACAAAACAAACATGTTGACAGCAACATGCCAGGAATGAACTATTTAAATGCATCTGGAAAAGCGATACAGGTGTCTCTGAAGCCTCACGACCCCGCTCAAAAATAAAAATAGTTTCTGTCCTCGAGTGTCACCCAGCTGAACTCTGCCATCTGCTGAACTCTGCCTACACACACTCACACATAGTACTCACACACACCTATACTACCTCACTCTTAACTTTCCTATCATTCCTATTATTGTAGTCCTCAGGCAGCTGTTCTATAAGACTCAGTGTATTTGTACTATACTTAGGTTATTGTATTGGTTTCAGCTTCATAAATGACTGATTGAATGATGATCTTTTCTAGGTTTCCACATAGTAATTGTGGAAATAGTGGGAAGTAACCTTACAGTAATTAATAAGATAAAAACAGCAACCGACATTGTACAGCTGATAACGTTATTAGAAAAGAGCCCAAATGCCTCTAACCACATAACAGATTCAACATAATCACCTTACTCCATCTGCTCAGTAAAATGGTATCATTAATCCACATAAAATGAACAATCCAATGTAGCCTTCATTTTTGGGTTGGATTTAACTATGAACTTCATGTTGGTAATAATGAAGTTTAACCAAAATGGTAGTTAATAATAGGAAAATGTGAAGCTGTGTCATTTGCTGTGTTATGTGTATTATTTGATGAATGTTATGTTACTGGTTTAACTAGTTAATAATGATTAAGTGACAGCATTTTTTGCAGCATTTCGCCTTGAAAAATCTACATTTAATGATTTATATTTTATCCTTTTCACCCCAGCTTCTGAGATTCTAAATGTCCAAAGTTTGAATTCTCTCCTTAATTTCTTTTCTTTTCCTTTTTTTTTTTAACATTAATAACATTTAGCAACAGTTCCCCTGCAGAAGCTATAACCTTTTGTAGTCACTTTATGCATTTCAGGTTTCAAATGAGATGCTCTTAAAACTAATAGCATTGTGCTGCCCTCTGTTCAGTTGCCAGAAATACACATCTCTGCCACATTCCTGTCACAGATGGATTTGGAAAATTCTAATTTAGAAAGTGGGTTGCGAACACACATAGCAACCACACACATACACACACACACACAAACACACACACACATCCATGTAGGCTTAAATGCATGCATGCCTGTGTGTGTAGCGACTTCCACTATTGCTTGGTTTCAGGTTTCCAGGCCTCCCTCTCTCGTCTCTCCTGTATTTCAGTCTGTCTTGTTCTTTGCCGGCTCCAGGAGTCTGGCTGTCTGCTCTCTAAATAGAGTTGACCTCAGTGCAAACTTGGTGCCGCTACTGTCTTTAACTCTGCATGGGAGGCGATGCATATGTAAGATGTGTGTGTGTGTGTGTCCTTGTGCTTGTGTGTGTTTGTATGTGAAAGCCGAGTGCTGAATGTTATTTGCTTAATTGTATCTATTGTAGTCTATACATGCCTAAATGAGCAGACAGTCAGATATATATAGACATAACTCTGCCTCATTTGTGGAATGGGATCTGGTGTGTACAAAAAAAAACATACAACTGTACTAAAACTTTATTTTTTTGAGTGCTGCTGAGGTTTTCCAATGATGCAACAAAATGTAAACTTTGTCAGACTCACCACAATACCATTGTGCATCCTGACGTACAAAATGTTCACGTCAAGTGAATCTGGACAGGCATCCAAACCACTGAAACCAACAGACCAAACACACATTCAGATCATATTTAGCACGTTTATAACAGGAGGACGTTTTTACTGTTCTGTACGTGCCTCAGAAAAACCAAGAGACCAGAGAATCAGGGATACTGACATGATAATGTGGACAGCCTCCAATTGCACTGGATAGTTTTGTCTCTTAAATATGAAACACAACACTTTTCTTGCCAAGGAAAGTGGCAGATGGGGACAGACGACTACAACATCCAGTAAACCGCGTGGACACATAGTTTACGCTAAAGCTTGTATGAACTCAGATGTCATTATGTGCTGAGGAACTGATACTTACTACTACGGCAGTTTTTTTTTTCCGCTTTGCAAATTTGACTTGGCATGCAGGAACTACCCACAAAAGAGAAGCATGTGATAATTTAATGTTAATACACATTATTAAACACAATTTGAGGTCAGAATTCACTGCTGCCGTCAGCATCAGTTACAGAGCTTTCAGCTGAGTTACAGGTTTGACATAAAAAGGTTATAACCGTATCAACAGATGAAGCCAAAGAACACATGAGCTTCCCGAAAATGTTACTGTGCACATTTCTCGATTGTTTTGTGAATATCAGATTCCTTTCAGATGACACAGGATGACCTTTTCTGAGTTTCCCGACTTTGCTCATTTGCCCTTTAAACTAACCTTTTTTTTGGTCACGCTCGGGGCCTTCTTCACCTCGTCGCATTTGTTTTCTAGATCATGTAAGATGGATGCCAGCCTCTGCTGTTATCAGTATGGAAGGCAGCTTTATTGGCCAATTCTGTCCTCACTCCGTTACAATTAGAGTTTAATCCATACAGCTGAAGTTTGTAGGGCAAATGAAACAAGAAAGCCAGCGCACCACCCTCGGCCCATGTGAGTTCAGGGAAAAGGGTTAATTAGGTTTAATTCAGAGGTGTTATTCTCTCACTACCTCCAAAGGTGCTTATTCAGCAAAACAAAGAAGTGAGGTGACTTTAAAGCAGCCCCTGAAGGTGGCAGCTTTTAACTGCTGAGGACGGACAATGGATCACCTTCATCCCGTTCACATTACATGATTTTTAGAGGGCAGAGACGCGGATGGAGACAGGGATCACGTGTCAGTCAAAGAATTATCCGCAGATGCATTTCCAGGTGTAAATGTAATTAGCAGCGTGCCATTTTTAGAAGTGTCATGGTTGCTATTTAGACACTGAAATCATGGACTGGAAAGAGACATACAAAAATATGTATGTAAAACATGGTCCAAATGTTAAATTACACTACAGCTATTTGAGAATGTGCCTAACAGTTATATCCAGCAAAGCTACCAAAACAAAATCTGTATTACCTGTCACACACTTCAGCACACTTCTGAAACAACACATGGACAACCGTGACATCCTGGCCCCTGAAAAAGGGCTGCACGGGGCCAACAGCTGTTGCGATAGAGAGGTCACGGAGAGAGATCAGCCTCCTGTGGCTTCAGGAGTTCCTAATTAACACATTTCCACCAGGTACATTCTCCATCCTTTACACCATCGGACCGTGAGGCTTTGAAAGCTCCGCAGAGCTTTGGCAGATCAAAGCTGTGGAAACAGGCTCCCTCGCAGTGAAAGACATTAACCCAATTACCTTTTAAATATTCACTCTACACATGTCACCAATTAGAACAGACTGGGATTGCTCAAGGTGTATGAGGGAAGAAAATAAAGAGGGAACAGCCTTAAAACACTCCATTTAAGTATATGAACTGATTGATGTAGATGCATTAAAAGCGCAGTAATACATTTTGGGAAATAAGCTTAATTGCTTTCTTGCTGCCAGTTTGATGAGAAGATTGATTCCACTTTCAGATCACTCTGTTAAATATAAAGCTACACCCAGCAGTGTGTTAGCTTAGCTTAGCATAGATAAAACTGCAACTTCTCATTTTTACTGTAGGGTTTTTGTAAGGATTAAACAATTGATTGCTTTTGGGCAGAGCTAGGCAAGCTGTTTCCTCTGCCTCAGTCTTTATGCTAAGGTAAACTAATCAGCTGCTGCTTATAGTTTTGTATTTAATGGACATACAAGAGGGTGGTATCAACTCATCAGACTTGCAGCAAGAAAGCAAACAGGCATGATTCCCTAAAATGTGCAAATATTTCTTTAACTGTATTATTTCATGGGAGCAAATATGCATATATATGGTAGTGAGGGTGACAGATATTGTAAACGAGCTGCAGCAGATGGTTTATTTTTCACAAAAAAACTGAAAGAATCTTCTGCTGTTTTTAGGCATCCTGTCATCCAAGAACAAATTGTTTTTTTCCATTTCCATTTCTGTCCAAAAAACACAAACCGCAAATGACAATGTGCGTGTGGGTGTAAAAATGTTAACAATAACTGCGCTGAATGGAAACTGTAACAAGACGCGGCGACAGACAAGGGGAGGAAACAAATGACTGAGAGCTGCATGTTTTTTTGGGGGAGGGTGGGGGAGATCGAAAGTTGTGCCGCTGTTGCATGTTGACATTCTGTCTGTGATCACGGATGATTAGGAGGACTCTGTCCCCGAGGAGCTAAGCCCACATAAAGCTCTTCACTCTCACTCCTCCCTCCTGCACTGAGCCTCTCCGGGGCAAGAGAAATCACTCAGCATGTTTGAGATGTGCCAGCCTGCGATCTGTGTGTGAGAAATGGATTTTGAATATTTGGATCAGAAGAGGCTTCTGGGCGGAGTAATGCCTGATAACACTGTCACTAAGGTAATCACCCGTGACAAATTCTTCCTCAGCGGAGAAGGGGGCAGCCACAGATGCTGAGGAAGGAAATGTTCTTTTGGCTGATTCTGGGAAATCTGTCAAACCAGTAGTTACCAGTGGTGAGTTTGGCTCCAGCAGGATGCAGACCATACAGACAGACTGTCTCTGGAACCTTCTGGTTGCCAGTCAGTCAGTGTCAACAGAGAAAACCCAGAAAGAGTTTAGTTCCTTCCTTTTGTTCTCTTTTGGTTATTATCTGCTTTAATGTGACATTTACAGTGTAGGTTTTTTATTGTTTTCTCAAAATACACAAGCATCTTGAATTTAATTTCCTTTAGGGGAAAGAAGTACTGTAGTGACCTATCCAAGAAGCTTAATGTAAAAACAAGCTTGATGTAAAAACAAGGTTTGGTCAGCCTGTACTTGTGCACGATGATGCTAAAATGTGATCAAAATCTATATGATAATCACCTTATAGCATGCTAATATTTACTTATTCATCCTCAAGGGAACATGGATGTCTGTACCTCATTTTATTCGATTTATCCAATAACTGTAGAAATAATTACAAAGACATTTGGATTCATTGTCTGGGAACAATGAATTTCCTTCTGAAAGTTTGTGGCAGCAGATCTTATTCTGGCATTTACCATGCTTATTTTCTATTAATTTCTCTCATAATTAATCTCTCTCAGTACATGTGCCTCTTGAATTAATTCCCCTGCAGAGCAGAAGAGTGTTATAGTGATTAATCAAATTAGCTTAATTTAATAATAATCACCAGAAGCAGCACTGCAGCAGTGCACAGAGTTATTCAGTCTCTGTGTGATTTTGTGTTGTGCTTTCTGTATTGACTGTGCAGACAAACAGTGGACTGTGGTGATCATGGTCATCCCTGAAATTACATTTTTATTTCTAATATACTGAAATAAGATTTAGGTTTAGTTGTGGGTAAAAAAAAGGAAAGATAAATTTGATTGAAAGGTTTTTTTTTTAAAATTAGGCTCCATAAACAAAGTAAACGACATCTGCAGTTTGACATTTACCCATGCACTGAGGTTTCTACTCCCAGCTCTCAAGCGAACTTTCATAAATGAAAACAGAAGAAATATAGTATTTAATTGAAGTAGCTTTAATGTTTCTTGTTTATTTCTTGCTAACACGTATATGCAATTTCTGTATAAAGTTAGAAAGTTATCCTGAACATAATATGATAAAATATGATTAACAAAATGTTTTGAAAGGATTTATTTCAAATGAAGAAGGGCAATGGGCTTGATTCAGAGTGAAACATTATGTTATGTGGTTGTATTTGTTTTATTATGTACCAACAAAAAGATTTTACATCTTTGACCTTTTATTCATACCGCCTAAAGCCAGCTTTCCGAATTATGTAAAAGTTGTAACCTTCTGTATTGTTGTTGTGTTATGTAAATGAAATGGATAGTTTTCTGTACCAAAGAGTCAAATGGTGAGAGGCGGACGTTTGAAGGATGTGCTTGTAGAATAATCACAGGGCTTAATGTGACAAAAGAAGTACTTTAGGTGATTATAACTGCATATTTTTTTAAAAAAGAAACAAAAATAAAGGAAAACCGCCACTGGAGAGACTCGAGTTAAGTGTCTAATCTTGCATTTGCTGATCATCTCACCAAGGAGACCTCTTTAACCCTCAATAATGAAGTTCTTTCTTTATTTTATCAACACAGATTTGGCATTTTATTAGATGAGTAACATTAGCAGGCAGTTTATTTTACCCTGTATTTCTTATGGGTGGCTAAAACTGGAGTAATTGGGGTTTCAAGGTGTTCTAGTTAACCTTAACAATTATAACCAATTCTGTAAAATACATTTTCCTCCATAATGGCATGTTATTTATTTCTCAGTGGGTTTCTTTCTATATTAACACATTACCTGTTTGATTACACCTTGTCTCACATATTTGCTTTTACTAGTACCACCCTCTGACACTGAGCCTCCGAGGCAGAGCTCACACAACTCATGCATTAATTGAAACGCTACAGAGGAGAGGCCGCTAGTAAAATAATTCATCAAGTTTTGCTTTGATGGAGAGTGTAGCTGTCTGTCTTGGTTTGGGCTGAACGCTGTGTATGGGCAGCTTTGGATGGCAACACAAAATTACATCATTATATTGGCTATTCCAGATGATAACTTTCTCACATCATACACCTTCAAAAACTTTCAGCTTCTTTCACATTTCCTGTCAGTCAAAACGTGCACAAACCTGGCACAGACAGATGCGTAATCAGCCACGTGGAACAAAACATGCTGAATGTTTATGATTTTCGCAGTGGTGTGTCTCCATCACCAAGACGTGACGATGTTGCAGAGTTTGAATTGGAGGCAACACGCTGCAGCGACTAGTGTTTATCGAGAGCGAGCAAAATCGAGAGCTATAGTAAGAGCAGTGCTGGATATCTAAAGAGTTTTGAGGGTTGTCACTGTATTAGTGTGCATTTCCAAAAATCTAAATACACAGGAGCAAAAGTGTAAAACATGAATTAAAAGGTATGTATTTCTGCTCTAACATAAGCTGCTAATGGTAGCATGTCCATCCAACTAGCTCACCAACAGCAGTAGACTGTACTTCCAAAGCCAAAGAACACATCACTAGCGATCTACATCATTTTGAGGATTGCTAGGTTACATTGGAAAAAGCCTTGTTTAAGCCCTATTTTTTTCAAGTACATTTTGGGAGCATCTCAAGCCTTAACAGTACAGAGTTTTTGATCACTAACTTAACCCCAAAGCCACAGGAGAGGGCCTCAACTTTAGCAGCAGTTTGTATTCCAGCAAAACCAGTCGAAGATATTCATTATTCGCCATCTGTAGCCTTTTCTCTTCAATGAATGCATGAAGACAAACTGCATAGGTTAAATTTAACCTCTGTGCTTCTTGTTCAAGTATGTATTTCTATTTCACAGGTAATATTAGATCTAGATATATATATTTTATTGTATATCTCTTCTATATTTTCTTAGTTGTAAATTTTACATTTTAATTGCTTAATTTATATTTATTACTCTATTATTACTCTTGTACTATTTTTTTATTTCTTTAATCTATGTTTTTGTTTGAGTGTTTCTATTCTCGTTAATACTTTTGTGCATTGTTTGTAGAGAGCATGAGATTTTAAAATTTCAATGACAATTACTGTGTGATGTAAATTGTTGTGCAATGACAATAAATTCTTGAATCTTTCAATCAAAGTAACAATTTAATATTAGAGAAATGTGGTAGCAACATTAGTCATTTCAGTGAACTAAAATATCAGTTGTTGCCTTGTGATGAATTCTTCCTTCTACCTTTATCGTTGTGAAGAGCATTATGTGCCTTGCTCGGATGGCAAAGCCTAGCTAAGGGTCAGTTAGGCCCTTTGTTCCTGCCTGAATGTGGTTGCCATGTCCACAAAGAGGCCAAAAATATGTCCCAGTTGTTATCCCAGGTGAGAGCAGCAAACAGCCATGTGCCCGGCAAAAGTGGTTTCTAACTGCCTACTATTTAAGGGCACACGTGTGATTTTTTTTTTTCTTTTTAGGCAAAAAACAAAATTTCGCTTAATGTTACACAACCGGAACTTTTATCAAGGTTAGATTTTTTTTTTTTTTTGCCATAGTTAAATATAAAACTTCACTCACAGTGGAAATGTCAGGTCACTCAGAGCATCACAGATGAGAGAAACCGTTCGTGCCCATCCATCACTTCAACTCCAATAACCTCACTTTTCTGCTGTGCTGTTTCAATATGGAACCGCCGCTGTTTCTTTCTGCAACTTTTCAGCGGTATAAAAGCATATCTCTCCTTATCTTTCTTCTCCCTTCTTGGCACAACTTGAACATTCAAGGCAGTTCCCATCAGTCATGTATCAGGCGACTGCGAGGGAAATACTCAGAAGAAAGTGGCAGCTCTATTGAGTCGTCTGTCGATGATCCTTGAAATTACAGCATATAGTGAACTGATAAACATCGCTTTTAAAGGAAACTTGGTGAATAGATGTTTTGATGCTCAAACACACGCACACGGTCAATTACCTGAATGTGAAAGCACTATAAGGAATAAAACCATATGTGGGAAATGATACGGTCCTGAATATTTCAAACTGTGTAATAAAAAAGACATTTAAACTAAAGAATGAGCTGACTAAAAGCAAGCACACCAACAGTGCAATATCTGATTCTACTGAAAAGTACTCGAGGACACAAAAGGAAACCAGTCACTTGTTTTTACACCATTAGCCAGATTAGAGCAGCTACAGTTTGCACAGCATGTGGTTATTTTGCTGGTGGGCTGCCCTGGCATGCTAATTAATACACCTGTTAGGAGCTCTCTGGCATTAAAGAAAAAAAAATCGGCTTTGTAGCTACAACCTGTAACTTTCTGCATGTGAAGTTGGAGAGAAGTGACTGAAAATGGAGCACGAGTGTCACAAAGCTGTTTCACGTTGTTGTAGGTATAGCCCGAATGTCATCGCTCTGGATCGCACTACCACAGGAGCAAATTCTTTAGGGAGAAAATTAGATTTAAGGCATATGTGCAAGCCGACAGCTGATTTTCTTTTTTTGTTTCTGTAGCGGAGTCAGGAGAGACATTACAGATGCTTTACATTTTTTGTCAAAGTTAACGCAGGGTTTGCAGTCCATCCATCCAGTGAAGAAAATTAGCATTGATTGGAAGAATGCTGGAGGAACATCCATTTGCATTCAGGCATGATTTCTAGCTCTTACTCATTTATCATGTCTCTCACAACACAACTAGCTTTTTTCAGCTTTTTACCCGAGTGGTAATTATACGCTGGCTGACGTGTGATGAAATAAAAGAAAGTTTCACCCCCATCATCACATGCAGTCAGAGCATGTTTATTTTAGTATGCTTTAAGGTACATCACCTATATGAGAAATAATTGCCCTCTCTCCCCTATTCCCTTACTTTCATTCATGACATATCATTAGGCTGAGGTAATGTTAGACATTAACATGTATTTTAAGCTCTAAAGCAAGTCCTTCACCGTAGGACTGTAAATCACTAAGATGATGCCCCCAGTTTAGAAAAATGGAATATCATCTTCTAATATGTCTATCTTAAAGGCATCATAAAGACAACCTTTCACATGCAATACTTTGACCTTCATTTCATCCCCATTTTTGTTGTAATTGATCCTTTAAAGAAAGTTTTGCTCTGCAGTATTAGGTAATTACACATTTGGCTCAGAGGTGCTCCCACGACAAAAGTCACCTTAACGCTTATGAAATAAATCCTGGATGAATGTGGATTCTAAAACTTTTGCAATTCCAACACATTATGTTATGATAATTTATCGATTGCTGTGCTGTTGAAATAGAGACGGCCAAATGTAAGACAAAATCAGACAACAAAACAATCAAGGACAATCTGTGTCAGGTGGATTTAGTAATATTCTGTACAGCATGTGCCAAAATTAGTATGGCCTGACTGAACTGTAAGTGAAGCCATGAGCTGTGGGGCCATTCATTTCACCCTCTCTGCAGTGCAGAAAGTTTTGATGCACGAATTTTAGTGCTTGGGCCTGAAATTTCTGTGTGGTAATTTGATTAAATATATTCATTTTGGAGTATGCAGCATATGAGCACATAACTGAAACATCATCATGTTTTCACATAACGAAATTAAGATTGGTGACTTCCAGCTTTAAACATAAATATATGTAAAAATATGTAATATGTACATAAATATCTAAAGATTTAAAGTTGTAGCAGCAATGTACAATGGGGGGGTGGGTCGATGGAATTTGGGGAAAACTGCCTTTAACTCGACACGATCACAGCCGCCTCTGGATTGATGTTCATCTGCATTTTGTTGACGAATGACCTGGCGTTTGTGAGGAAGAGACTGTGAAGAGCCTGTCTGGATGGGCTTAGCTTGTAGCCTAGCAAGCAGGCCGCCCCTCTTGCCCCGCTTTTGTTTACGATGCCTCCTCCATCTCCTTGGCAACAGAGGGGGGATCGTGAAAGCCTCGGTGGTCCGCTGAATCTCCGGTGGCACAAAATCCAGCCCCGGAAACGCTCGCAGGTCTTCACATCTTGATATCCACAGATGGAGCTCCCACGCTGCCCAAGGATTTCAAGTATTTGTCACTCTGAGCACAATTTGGCCATTTGCACTGGTTTTAAGGTCAAACAGGCACTTCTGATGTTTACTTTTAGTGTGGTAAATGTAATGAAATACAATTAGATCTCGCCTTTTTTCTAACTTTAAGTCATTAATCAACAGAATCCCAACAGGCAGCTCCGTCAAGCATATTTGGCTTGTAAATCTTAAACCAGGAAATAATCCATGATGTTCTGATGAAAATAATTTCCATATTGCTGCTTCTCCACCCCAGATTATACATACCATACATCAGTGACTAAACCTATTAAGGTTTTACATTTACTATTCTAAACACCTGCGGTATGAGCATCTCCTATCAGCTCCTTGTCATTTTGATAACGTGGAGGCATAGATGATATAATCTGCAGTGGAGCAGAGCACGGGAGTTGTCAGAGCTGTCACTGACGGTGCCTCATACAGAATAAACGTTAGTCGTGACACGCGATCACTTCGTTTAACCACAGCTTTTGCAATATGTTAATAGGGAAGAAAAACGGGGGATTGTTTTTTGCTCACGACAAAACAGATTGACAGTATATTATCGGTGACCTGTTCCCTTCTGCAGTAACTCCACTCTCAGACGAGTCTGCTTCACTCTGCTACAGGTGTATTAACTCAAGGTCACTTACTTCAACCCCTCCGTGTCAACTCGTTTATCCATTTCAAGCCTGATGTTACACCTCTATTGGTGTACAGAATCCCATCAAGCAAACTGGCGCCTACCAACCTTTCTAATTTTGTTCAATTTGAACTGGTATTTGCTGGGATGCCCTGTAAAATGTGTTCAATTTAAGGATATTATACTTTTATTAGAGATGGTGGGAGCGTACAGAATTGAGAGATAGAGGGATACTGGTGGCCTGGAGGGACCCTCAGCCTGGTGATTTTATTTCTGAGAACACTTTGATTTATCAGGATCCTTTGCTCTTGGAAAGCTGCACACTATCACAGAGCTGTCCACCTCTAGTACCTTGGTGTTGTATTTATACTGATTCACAGCTATTCTTAATATGTGCTATTTAAATAATCCTTCCAAGTGAAACTGTTGTTACTCAACACACTCGTGCTGGTGATAATCTTTCATGTTTTACACAATCAGTGTGCCGACCTTGTGTTCCTTGTCCAGGTCTTGTCCTGTTTTGTCTTTCTCTCATTATTGGTATCTGTCTGGGTGTGGCAAATAACCTGGACACCAGCAACTCATCCACTCATCCAATATCTGCCCCATCTCTACACTAAGTCTTCGTCAGATCATCAGTTTGCCATCGCCAGGCCTACTCTGCTCCAGTTAGAGTTTCTTTGTGCTGCTTTTTAAATCCGTCTAACCACTTGTTTACCTGTGCTTTGGGTCCATTACCTCCCGTGACTCCTGCCTGCTCTGCCAAGCTCATCTCCATCCAGTCATTCTGCCTGCCGTTCCTCTCTTTCTGATTGCCCAGCTCACCAGCTCCTCACAACACCATTCCCACCCTTTGTAAAATAAATTTGGCTTTTTGATCGCTCACCGCCAACCTGTCCGAATTCTGCTTTTGGCTCCAACATGGCTACCATTCAACAAGAAGATATCTGTCTGTTAAATATGAAGCTACTACCTGGAAAGGTTAGCTTAAAGATCAGAAGCCGGGGGCAACAACTGGCCTGTCTGAGGGTAAAAAGGCCTGGTTTAAATCATGCTTGCCTCACATGGCAAAACTCCAGGAAGTCACTGGTCTTGGCCATGAAAAAATCCTGCACAAAATTATCTGTAAAATCACTTGTTGACTCTTCCTTTCCTTTCTTTTTTTTTTTTTTTTTTGCGTGAATTAACAAAGAACATATAAAGTCTTAATTAGTGAGTTTTCAAGGTGATGGTAGGTGGACCTTCAGACAGAGTCAGCCTTGCTAGTATTTCCCTGCTTTTATGCTAAGCTAAGCTAACCATATCCTGGCTATACAGACATGGTACACCAATCTTCCCATCTAACTGTCTGCAAGAGAGCAAGAAAGTGTATTTCTCAAAATGTCAAATTATTCTTTTAATATAAAAAGGATAGGCATGTCCCTTCATTTAAAAACATACCATTTAGGACATAATGCGCAAGAGGCTCATTGTTATAGGGATGGTTTTGTGGGTGGTATTTACAGAGAAGCAGCAGTTAAGGTTTATTGTGACTGAATACATGATGGTAATACCAAACTTCAATTCAGCCTGGCAGTGATGTTTATACTAAGTGCAGTATCAAACCAATCAGTGAACTAGGATAAAGTGGTTCTAATGGAAGAGGCAAACACTCTTCTGTGCGCAAGCTAATGCACACGATCACATGAGCTTGACGGGGTCACTTACAAGGACTGAGATGGAAGTGGTGCTGTATTCAGAACTGAGCATATGGACAGCAGCAGAGAGAAGTATGCTCCGGGAACAGTTTGAGAAGTTTCTATGAAACTTTTTTTCCCATCATGACAGCCGCCTTTCAAGTCTACAGGGGGTGAATGTTTTATACCTGGAGGATAGGGTGACCGTATTTTCAACCCCACAAACTGTGACCCTTGAGTGTATAGCATGGTCGTGCATGCAGCCACGTACACACCATAGCCGTTTTCATCAGTATGGACAATTAGCACATCTACAGAGTACACCTTTCAACACCATGGATGCCATGAAAGCAGCATTTTTGTTGCCTTGACAACCCCACAGTGACTGATTTCCAAGAATACAGACAAACAAGTGTTGAAGTCTAAGAGTGGAAAACAAGTATATTATAGTTATTGTAACTGTGGTGAAAACAGGCCTTTTGGTGGATTTTGAAAACAGGAACATATAAGTGTTTGATAGTTACCTGTCGGGACTCGCAGCTTGAAACGAGGACAGACCTATTGAAGGATAGATACTGGATGGAATACCACTTTAAACTTGTTTGCGCACACCATGTGTATGTTTCACTGGGTTTGTGCAACTACCAAGGCAATTAAAAAAAGAGAGATAAAAAAGGCTTTGCTGGCTAGTGGAGATAAGCTCCCACACTACCGCTATCATGCAGCCATTTATCACTTTTTTGACTTCCACTTCTCTGCTTGTTACCAGTCTGCCTTTGTTAGATTTAAGTGTTGAAAGATCCAATACTGACCGTTTGAAGATCTGAGTTTTATTGACACTCTCAGTTTAAAGAAGCCTGCATCATTAAAATCTAACTCTATTTACATTTTGTTCACATCTACAAACACTTAAGCCCCTTAATGAGGTAGAGTGATTAAAAGAAGCATGGCTAGACAACAAGCAGCAAGGAATCAAATAAAAATAATGTCTAAATATAAAGAAAATACACTATATAGAATATTACATATAATATTATACACAGTCTTGCTTATCATTTCTCCAAAGCCAAAGCCTTGGCAGTTTCATCCTTTTACTTTCTCTGGTCTCTGTCTGGTTTCCTGTTATTCCCTATAGCCAGAATGTTTGCCTAATTAAAGCACACAATAAACTGAAGTAGACAGTCAAGATATTCATTACTTGTCCTGAAGCAGACTAAAATATGATACAATGTGTTTGCTTTACAAGTTAGAATTAATTAACACAAAGAAATTATATGGGCCCATTTTGGAGTTCATCAACAACCAGTCCAAGAAACTTTTGTGTAAAAATGAATGTGTTTTAAAATGCAATAATACAGTTGAGTGCAAAATATCAGTGACAATTTCAAGCAGTCTTGGTAATAGTTTTTCCATCCGTGAATTTAGTCATCTGGATTTTAGATTAAAGTTAGTGCCCCTTGACTTGTTTATTATCATGATTACCTCACCTCCTGCCACCATTTCTGTTAACAATTAACCTACAGTAAGCCATTACAGTCCCTCTCCACATTTGAGTAATCTGAAGAGAATCATGTGAGATAAACAGATATAAATCAGAAAATTAAAGACCATTTGATTTACTAGTGTTTGAGTACCTCAATCCTATATTCATACCAGTGACAAATCTGTACAGCATAACATTTGTGGCACCATTTGAGCGCCTTAATAAAGTTACCAGTTAGTACGGCTCAATGACAGTACCACTCTGTTATTGTCAGCCACTTTCTGGGTGAAGGCCACCATTAATGTCAACATGTTAATGAGGCGTTACAGGAGCAGTCATGTGTACAAGCACAATGGATTGCAAACTGTCAGACAAAGACAGCTGAGTTATGTTATGGTGATTTGGGTATTGCCCTTTAAAGGGGCCAATAGATGAACCATAATTAAAAAGTTCCAACTTTTCACTCCCCTGTCAGTTTGCATTCCACCACATTATAGAGAATGACACTAAAATCTGTGAGGAAAAACAGTTTTTACATTGATTTACTTAACAATTACATGCACCAGAATTCACAGTTTTTGCAGATGATACCACCCTCTATGTAGTAGGCACGCTGTACATGACTTACAGACCTTACTTCATGTCTTAATGTTACTGAACAACATGGGTATGTAGGTTAAAAAATATGTATTGATGAGCACATTGTTTTCATAACATGATCTATATGAAGTAGATAATCTAGAGGGACCTCCCTGTGAACAGCTTTGGTGAAAAGTACTTTCTGTTCATGAACACTTTTTATGAAACCTGCTCAAAGTTTCTTCAATGGATTATCCAGAGTAACAGGAACATTGTTTCTGGAGCCACTGGTGCTGCTGATTTTTCTTTAAATCCAGTATTCTAATGCCCTTCATACCACAAAATGAAATTACATACACCTCCACAGAATTGGGGTGCTGGCAGAAATCTTGGACAGATGTCTTAAAACTCTGGCAAATGAAACTAAAAACATTTGCTAGAGAGAAGTTGGAAAACTTTTGGGTTGTAATTTGATTAAACCAACTCCCTCCTGAAGATCTGAAACAGGCTTAAAACATTCAACCAGAGAGGGTAGCAAAAACTGCTATTCAGCTATTCAGGTGTTGACCACTCTTTAAAGTTACCTTTGGGAGTTTTCAACCACTGGTAGCTCTATGGACCACTAATTTTATGAGCAGGTCCACATTTTGGAAACAGGTTCACAAAGATGCACTAAGAATCATAGCAATGTGCCAACAAAGGCGAGGAAGAAGACAGAGCAGACAGAGAGAGAGAGACAGAGACAGAGAGAAACACTGAACAAAAACAAAAATGACATGAAAAACATATTTGAACTGCATGGTAATCTATCTTTGGCTTCACACTCCTATAGAGAAAGAAAGACTGTAAACATGGGCACCACAGCCTGACGTCTGTCAGGCAGAGTTTAGAAGAAGGTTGCTCACACCTCTGTGGATGTAGTATGGAGCAGCACTCCACTGTGAAATTGTGCAACTGCAGAAACTCTGGAAATTAGACAAGAAATTAGCAATCAGAGGCAGCAGGACACAGAGACTGCAGGTAGTTGAAAACAAAACAGCCAGGGTAAAACCGAGGTCCATTTGACACCAGCACTGCAGAACTCTGGGGTGGTTGTTAGGGACGGATACAAACACATTTGTCTTGGTCCACCATTTTCATGAAAAAGAGAAACCAAGATTCCTTTAATTAAGAATACTCTGAATGGATGTTCAGTAAACATAGCAAACAGCATTATGGTTAATAATGTATTTGAAGCTAGTTTTAGAAAGTATGTTAAAGCCTTTTTTGAAGATTAAATTAAAGCTTGGCTGATTTATTTTTCGCAATAATTGTAACATGAAGATATAAAACGTGAAAGAATGGTTCTGTATCATGAAATGTTGTGTGTTTAATACTTTGTATATTTATTGTGAACACACTGAACCTTTCACTATTTCTACCTGCAATAAAGGCTAATGGACGAATAGCCCACAGGGCCCACAAGGGATCACACATAAACCTAAAATCAAATAGTTGTGCCTTGAGCTTTGTTTATCTCGACCAATTTGGCTTAATTGCAGAGGCAGTTTTGTGTGTGTTGATTAGAGTATAATAGATTGACTTTAATAAAATGCTAATCACTCCAGTGTGTTTAAAGATGAATGTGAGGAAATTAAAGAGATTGGTTATGGCTGCTGCACTCATCACATCATTGTTTTAGTATCAAATCAAATTAGACATAAATACACAAGTTTGACAAAATGACACTTGTGTTCTTCCCCCCTAGAACATTGTATTTTTATTCCCAATTTCACACATTTTCTTCTGACAGCTGCAGTCCCAAAACATTCAACAGCAAATTGTATTGTCAGTTGTGAGAATAGCTCCAGCCATGATTGATTTGCTTTACTGCAACATGTAAACAGTAGTGCTTTAAACAAGCCTCAAGGTTTCCCGCAGCCCACAAGGCTTATTCTGTGTGTTATAGGCTACAACTAATCAGCCTGCGGGCATTATTGTCTGTATAATATTCACTTGTTTATCTCTCCCCATAGATGTGGGTGAAATATTTTCTCCCACTAAAAAAAAAAAAAAAACTCTCATTGTTATTCTGTGAATGCACCGAGGCTTTGATGCATTCATGAGAGGCTCTCGATAAGGATTCACTTCCATTGTAACCCTGGTTAATGGGTTTGAGAGGAAGGAAATGACATTTTAAAGAACATAAACAAATAAAAAAATATATATCTTAATGCTACCTCACCTGACAACCTCCAGAGTGTTTGTCTGTGTGGGACATATTCAAAATTATTTATTTAAAGCCCAAAATCACAAACATTGTTTGCCTCGGAGGGCTTTACAATCTGTACAGTTGTGACACCCTCTGTCCTTAGACCCTCGAACCGGGTCAGGAAAAACTTCAAAAAACCCTTTATGGGAAAAAGAAGAAACCTGAGGAAGAGCCACAGATGAGGGATCCCTCTCCCTGGGATGGACAGACGTGCAATAGATGCACACATGTACAGAGAACATTATCATCAATATACTGAGTTCATGGGTTTAGTCCATGTGTGAAGGTATCACAGGTAATGGAAATGAGTCCGTGAGTCCAGGTGCATCTCTAGATGTCCTCATATGGAGCTCTGGCCACTCGACCTTCTCTCCACAACACAGACACAGATCATGTCCCCACCAGGCCAGTGAACCTCAGACAGATGGACCACAACTTCAGGAATCAGTGAGGAACCTGCAAGACTGGAGAGAACAAAGAGGACCGGGGCTCCGGCAGTAACATGCACTTTACAGGACATAAGAGTATTCACATTAACCACTTTAACACTTTAACCAATTTAACCAATTTAACCACTTTAACCAGTTTAACCACTTTAGCCACTTTACCAGTTTATAAGGTGACTCCAGTTTGCACTACTACCATATCAATTTGCACTGTCTGTGATTTTGCATATGGTACCTTTGCACAGGGGTTAAAACTGATTGGAAAAAAGGTCATCTTAGCTTATGTAAGTGGGTTATAGACTCAAAAATCATTGCAGAAAAGGAGAAATTTCAGTGTCAACACCATGGCTTTTATAAAACAAAATCTAATGTTTTGCTCGTGTCAAACCTGTCTTGATGGATATTGTTTTTGGATTTTGGATTAAATTGTGTTACTGTTGTTTCAGCTTTGTTTACAAAGCTTTCTGATGTGCGTTGTCTTGGGGGGCAGTGTAAGGATATGAAATCAATGGCCTTACATGAGCATTCTGACCTCGCCTATGGCAAGTAAAAACAGACGCACTGTAATGAGGTACTGTTGAATTATGTAAGACATAACTAATTTGTCTGTTAAATAAGGTATTATCAGTGAATTATACATGTTCTATCAAGTCAGTTCAGTTCACTACAATTCAAAAAGGCTTTATTGGCATGAAAGTTTCAAATTACGAGGTATCATAATACAATTTTTCAAAAATATCTGGACAGTACATAATAACAGTAATATGAACATTAACACTATCTATACTATATCTACTATATATATTTCAATACCATCTATACAAACACTATATTAAGATTGATACAGAATATATATTAATCACATATAAGAGAAACCTGAATGTTTGAAAATGTCTCCATACATAGGACAGGGGAGGTCACTGGATGGTTTGATGAGGATGAAAATTATGTGAACAGCAAAAGAGCAACTTTAATGGTACAATGATGTTTGATTTCTTCATTCAAACACATTTTTTTATTACTAAGTTGTAAGGTCAAACACTTTTGTTTTAAATGATAAATTAACATCATAGGACCACATGTATAGTTGCCACATCAATGAAGGGTAGTATGATTCCATTTTTTGGGAAATTTGGGCCCTTGAAACAGTTATTCTGAATTAATATTACGGTATGAGATTGTATTTGGGTGGTGAGTAAATCATATAAATTTTTTCTGTTAAGTAAAACAGTGTACCTAGGAATGGACTGCACTTTGCTTAGCAAGCTCAGAAACTCAGTTTGGTGAGTATATTACACTATTAACTCCAGGCTAATGACAACAATAGCATTGGCTCAGTGACCACTGTGACATGAACCGACTATTGTATTCCTAAATGCTTAGCTGTGGCATTGTGAGGCAGCTTATTAGAATCTCCTCACCATGAAATACAGCTGAATAACAAAACTGGAACAAAAATTATATTCACTTTCGCTTCACATATTTTGCCACTCAGCTGATGGCATTTCAGTACAGAACAGCCTCACAACATCATAATACCCCAAGGACAATTCCTAAATAAAAGAGTCCCGAGGGCAGAGAGGAAATAAGAATTCAGAATGGTTAACTGCGGTGCAAAAATGCATTATATGATAATACAAGTTTACCAAGGTTCATTTATTTGTCATTACACAACACTTGGTTGTATAACGCAATTCATGCCCTTTATACTACACACACACAACCCCCACCCCCCAAAATAGACCAAAAATGTATTAATTATGAAAGAAATAAATCTGACAGCGGATGCTTCAGCAGCAGGGTGAACAGGCTGGTGCTGGGTAGGGTGTCTTTTAGTATCCTTTGCGCTCAGGCACCTCACCTCGCCCATGTCACTAATGATCTGTAGATGACTCTCAGTGATGTTTTTAATCTGCCCCTGCTGAACCCTCCGATCCTGAGCAGCACACAAACCATGTTAATCTGTAATATTTCTAGTTGGAGTTCTTTCTTTTCCTCTGTAAAAGCTGATGAAAACATAATATGGTGACCATTCATTCCAATAAAGCTGCACGTATGCTAAAAAAGCCCCCCCTCCCCACAAGCCTTCCCGTCTGGGTGCCAATAATGCATGTTCATTGGTGTCAGCTGTAGGTGCCTTTTAAAGATATATTGCACTTAAATATGAATTGTCAAAATTGCTTGTCCTTTTCAATGGATGTGGCTCACAGGAAATGGCATCGATGCGCTGGATGTTCATAATGTTTTATTCTCGCAGAATATGTTGGAAAATGTTACCCACTAGTCACAATAAATGACTTATGGAGTTGTAGTTGTAGATGTTTAACTGCTCTCTTAAAACTTTAAGCCTGTATACAGAGTGGGTCTATGCTATTTACCCTCAGATATTTTTCACCATCTGACTGACTGTAAGACTGAAGCTGACATACTACGTACGTATAGTTTATTAATAATTTCTCATTCAGTTTTAAGAACTAATTACCATCAAGGTTGTGATTTGTGAAATTACACTTTTGTTTGATTTTAGCCTCTTTAGCTAATTTCACGGATCCAGTTAATGAAACTGCTGCAAAGTGAGGTAAGCGAGTAAGGTATTCATCATATTGTTGATATTCACAAATTGCACTCTGATGGCAGATTTTCAATGTCATGTTTAACTGCATTCATTACGGCACTAAAGCTGAAAAACAAAAATCCCTCATGAAAAAACACAACAAACTCAGAGATACAGAAACAGCTGAACCTTTGTTTGGCGCCTGCTCATAAAATGAGCTAACGTCTACATCAGTGGGCTCCAGCTAACTGTGTAAGTGGTCTGTTTTCACCCAGATCTCCCATCGTTAAACGATTATGAGAATCAGCCATACTCTCCCTCCTAACCGCCTTAAGATATTCTGGTCTCTCTTTCTCTGTGTCTTTCGCGCTCTCTCTCCCTGTGCCAGCCAACAAAGCTCAGTTACAATTTAGGTTAAATGAGGAGGCATGGGACACAACTTAATGAGAATTTGTTTTTGCTGCTCTGCCAGTAATTAGTTTGTTAAAGCAGAACGAAAGAAGCTTGTCTCAGGAAATGCAAAATTGAATATTAATTAAATTACAAATGGAAATCATGCTTGAATGCTAAGAGCAGCCATCAGACTGTGGCTATTTATTTGCTGATATGTTTCAGAATGGAAACAGTTTCATTTGTGTTTGCATATAACTAAGTTATTCAAGTGTTATCGGCTTTTCTTGTGTGGGTTGTTTTAATTTTGTTCGGAGTTGCACACTAAATTTAGTTGAACCCACATCCCGGCTTTGTGGCTTATATTCATGGAGTGTTGTAAACTGTAACTCTCTCAGACTTGGATGTGTCAGATGCATGGAGGCGACCAGGTAATGAGATGTAGATATCCCACACACCAATTTCAAACCCCGTGTCCTCATCCCGCGGCTGCCTGTCACTTTCGGAGCAATGGCACACACCACGCATCAATAATGGCTTTACCTCAGACGGCAGGGGGTGGAAGCATGGAGACAGAGTCTGTGACACAGAACACAGAGGGAGAAGACAAGGGCAAGAGGCTAACAAGTGTTGAGGAAACGCTGGAAAACAGGCGTAAAAAACGCTGGATGCCGTCAGTGTGAGGCTGAAAGATGCAGAGGCAAGGGCGTCGCACAGATGTGAAGCGAAATGTGTGTGTGTGGTCAAGTGTGTGAACTCTGTGTTGCCACTAATGCATCTGAACAGGAGCTCAGTATTGTGCAAGCACAGAGTGACAGAGGACTGGATGAATAATTCAGCGTCCTCACTCCATGATCTCCTCTTTTCAACATGCGCTGCCTGTTTACAATGCTTGTGTGTGTGTGCAAGGGTGGGTGAGAGAGAGAGAGGGAGAGAGCGAGAAGGAGACAGAGACACTCACCTAATCAAGCATATGATTATGTTTGTGTTTGCTTGAATTTACATGTTTAAGATATGATAAACTCTTCCACCCGGGGGGAGATTTATCTGAGAATTAGTTCTGCTGGTGAAAGAAAAATCAGGGAAAGCTTTAACAGATATATATTAAAAATATGGTTCAACACAAACAATATGCAACATACAGACAGCAGGTACACAGCTTCAGAGTCAATTTCTATTAAAGGCCTTCAAATTATTTTTTTTTTTTGGCAGCCTAACCTGTATTTGGTGGCTCTGAAAAGCTCGCCTGAGGGAAAAGCTGGTAATCTGGGTGGAGGGTCTGGTAGAGTTCAGAGATTATTTTCTGACCCAGCCTGCAGCCTGACCACTGACTCCTCATTGCCTTAAGGGGTTGGTGCTGCCTGACTCCCGCAACCTTTGGTGCTTTCTGCGCCGGATGGCTTCCTCTTACCTGTTCTCCAGAGGCGGATCTCGCATGGATAGAAAATGATGATCGCGCATTGTAACCCTGTCTCTATGATTGCACAAGGAGCGATCTAACGAGCCTCTGCTGATTTAGGAGCTCACCACAAATTTACAAACTGTTCCTAACCAAGGGTGGGTGGTTAGCGTTGTTGCCCCACAGCAAGATTATGCTGGGTTTGATTTCGTCAGCCTGTTGGGGCCTATTTGTGTGGAGTTACATTCTGCCCATATGACTTACAGCTGCTTCAAGTATATTCTGGTTTCCCAGAGGTTACACATTAGCATGGCACGTGTGGCTCTCCTCTCTAATATGAATGCATTACGTTCTTCTGTTTTCACCTACACTGCTGGAAAAACTAGGGCCCTGTGTTTGTACATCGAATACTGAATATGTTTGGAAAGAAAAAATGCAACTCCTGCTCTCCAATGTTAATGATGTGGAATATGAGAGCGAATGAATTATGTATGAGTACAGTAGTATTCTCACATTAGATCACATTACATCAATGGCATTAGCATTCAAAGGTCGTGAAGTGCTTGAGACAAAGCAAAAACGAGCACAAGAGCCAGTAAATGTCAGCATAAAAATATCTCTCTGTGTGGAGTTTGCACGTTTTTTAAAGAAGCATTTACAACATTATGGGAAACACGCTTACTCCCTCTCTTGCCAAGGGAACAGTGAGACGATCAATACCACTTTCATGTCTGTTAAATATGAAACAGGAGCTGAATAGCCATCCAGAGTTAAATAATGACCTTTCGACGTGCATTTCTAAATCTCGCTAACCAACATGTTATATCCCATTTGTTTCATCCATACAACACTCAGAGTGTATAAAGGCCATATTGTTATTTTGCAAAGGGTCCTGTGTCAAACTGTTGGTGGGCTGAGGGCAGTAACTTCATGGGTCTCTGTTGCATCAATCTCATCTAACTCTAAGCAAAGAAAAAGCAAGAAATGTATTTTCCAACATATTATTATATATAGTCTATTTTGGTTTCCTGTTCAGTATTTGTTTTCCAAACTGTGATGGCATTAGCCCCTGAAGGCCCTGTACAGGATAAGCAGTTAAAAGGTGTATGTATGCATGTATGGATCCACACAGCCAAATAGAATAAGCTTATTGCTCTCTTTGGGGTATGCCCTTATAAAAGTGCAGCAACCTCGCCACTCCTAATTCACCAAGGCTTCACTGGCAAATTAATCCAGAAGGGGACTCATTCCTGACTCGTCCTGTGACAGATATCTAGAGTTGAATTATATATTCTACTTCACGCAGGCCTTGCGCTCTAACAGGCCTGGATAAGTGCAACCCCCCCCGCCGTGACACTGATGAGACAGTGGACCTGTAGTAGGTCACACCAGAACAAAGCACCGCACTCAACCTAACCAGACTGCACAGGCAGAGGGCTGAAAGGTGGGCAGTACCACAGCCTGGGACAAAAGACGCCACCGGGCCCCGCTCCATGGGTCAGCAAGTGAAAGAAAGCAAAGCACTCACCGTGCAGAAGGTTGGGGTCGCAACACCACAAGCACATACTAATTGTGCCCCAGCTCAGTATCTCAGAATAAAAATAGAGTTGGAAAAAATCGCATAAGAGGAGACTTTGGGCACAAATCATCTATCCAGACTGCTACGTAGAAGGGCCATGCTATTAACACATGCTGGTGGTGGAGGACTTTTGCACAGTTGGCCACCCACACCTACAGCTGCTAAGGTGAGAATCATGCTAAGACTGAAGTGGACTGCACAGTGATCTCCTCCACCCACAGGTCTCTTTTTAGACAGGTACAGACAAAGTACTAAAAACTGTACAAGCATACAGGTCCGCCATAACTTTATCTGCTTAAATTAGTTCAGGAAGCATGGTGGAATCGCTTCTGCAAAGTCTGAGGTGGCAAGAAATCAGAGGAGGAACGATGAAAATGAAACTGGAATATGTGGAAGTAGACCTAATTTGGTTGTAAAACTACTGTTGTAGGCCGACCCAGTTGTTTTTGGTTACCCTAACTAATAAGAAATCAAGTCAGGCAGATGGTTCTTGGAACAGGGGATCATGTGAAGTCACCACACACTAAAGAAAATACTAAGATTATAACATTATGGGTGGAAGTTATGTTTTTACTCAACATATTTCATTTTCAGATCCATAAATGCAAATGACCTCAAATTAATCCAAGCATACACCAGTTCAAGAATGAGGTGAGACATTGCTTTACTACTCCGTCTCTTTTTCTTTGTTTAACCTTCGTGGTGTTGTGTGATTTTATATTTGTACCAAATAAATATGGAGAAAAAAAATCCTGATGGTGCACACTGTCCCACCGTAACAACAAAACTGACAGGAGGAGTGAGGGAGCTGTCGATGAATCTCAGTCTCCACACAGCTTTTGTAAGACTCAGAGTATCATGCAGCCCAGTAAATACACCCATCAACTGAGCATGTGGGATCAAAAGATTAAAAAATAAGAATGCACAGTGACTTTGACCAAGAAAGGCAAATAAAGTCATCACTTCAGGTTTGTGTTGTCAGTGAGACTATCACACACTGCACAGAGTGGCGTGTCTGTCACATCTGTATTTCTTTTTGGCTGCACCATCTTTGTTCCACGGATGTGCTTAAGCCTCTCAGCCGATTCCTCCGGGAATCTCCTCAGTACTCTATTTACACTAAAAACCACAGTTTGTCACGACAACATGGTTATGAGTGGCCCTGTGTGTGTGTGTGTGGATTGATTCGGCTCTAACCTGTTCTGTGTTTTCAGCAGGCTTTTATGAAGCTATATACAACAGCAGCAACTCCACATTACAGGAGTTATGGAGGGATTCATTAGCTGATTCCCCGAAGAGAAACACTGCAGGATTGTCAGCTCTTACGTCTGTTGTAGCTCACTTACAAAGCCACTAGAGAAGCCCACACAGTCATGTTTCTTTGGTTTTTCTTTTGTTTGTTTATTTGAGTTTTTTTCTGACAGGATGTCAACACTGCACTTTGTGTTCCTCAGCAAAGCTCCTGAAGAAGCTGCAACAAAGAGATCAAAGTAATGTAAAAAAAAAAAGCCTCCTGTTTGTGTTACGTTTTCTATTCAGGATACAGATATGTAAAGAATCACTTCTATGCACTGGCAGAGGCGCTAATGCGGTCCAGCACAAGTCTTCTTTTTTTTTTTTTTTTTTGTACTTATGCCTTTTTTTGTAATTTCATGGCTACAAAGCAGGAATGTGGGTGGAGCAGGGCAGCTGAGGTTGTGTATATGCAGGTAAGGTGGCATTGTACAATTGAGGTTGGAAATGATGCTTCAATTTAGACGGTTCGGACCACCCTGACAGCAAACATGGGATTTTTTTCTGGGTTTTAGTTGGTGGAGGCACACACACACACACACACTCAGCCCTCCACATGTCGTAGCTGTAACCTACCATTGTCATCTAAAATATGTTTATGTGCACCTTAACGCACAGTGACTAAAACAAAGGGAATTTCAGTCTCTTACCTTAATGAGAGGGGCCTCTGGACACAGTTTTGACTGCTGTATATTCACATCTGAGGTGCTGTGTCTTCAGATTTGCAGTGTTGTGTGTCTGTGTGATGAGGAAGAACAGTTTTCTGCTTGGGGGGGAGGCTGACCTGGATTCTCCTTCAGGCTCATTAGGACAACACCGGCTGCGTTAAAGGGAGATAAGAGAAGTTGATTTGTTTGGCCATTACTGAATCCCTCCCACGGTTTACTTTTTAAATTACTCCTTACTCTTCAACAGTAAGAACAAAGGCAGTAATCACGGTGATATATGTGAAAATACATGCAGGTTTGAAAAGGCCCATGTTTCTTTTATGTGATGGAGTTAAATAAGGGGACATACAGATGAGCGACAAATTAAAGGAAACATAAAGTGCCTTAATAAGGAGCGTAATGCTCCACGTAATGCCAAAACAGTTTCAATTTCAAATTTATTTATTTGAAGTCTAAAATTACAAAACAATCTGTACAGTTGTGACACCATCTGTGCTTAGACCCCGATAATGGTGGTCAGAGCTCTGTCTGATTCGTCGGTTTAAAACGTCCCATTGGTGTTTAAGTGGGTTGAATGAGGGGTCAAGAATTTAGGCCTGTGTTGTTCTCTCCGTGTACGCCACACATGCGCTCGCCTATTTGCGGAGAATACGTTGCAGGATGACTCATCTGACCATATCGTTTTTTTTTTCCACGTCTCCGTAGATTAGCGCCTGCTTGGTTTTTGCACCACTGAGCTCTCAAACATGCATTCATCTCTGTAATGACAGGTTTATGCATCGCAACCCTACCATAATATCCCTGTCCACGTGGTTGTCGACAGGCCGTTCTTGCTGACACAGTCTGATCATGTCCTGCATCGACATTCTCGGTCACCTGAGGAAGATCTGCTCCTCTGTTTTTCCTTACGTAGCTATCTAATGCATGAGCATCACGCTGAGCACAAATGAGCACTGCTGACCACAATTTTGATCCCATTTACCGCTGTCTTTCCCACAGATTCAAATGCAGTCACTCTTCCTACTGAAACATGAGCCAGTTGAGCTCTTTGTGACTGAAGCTCCTGCCCTCCGTGCCCAAACAATGAACCCTCTTTCTAAGTCACTTATATCTTTTCCTCTTGTCATCTTGATGCAGAGTGTGACTGGATGTTACAAGTTTAATTCTACCATACACTGCACTTGTGTGGAGGCATCTGAATTCCTTATTCACCTGTCTCTACTCTCATTTCTTCGTTTTTTTCTGTAATTATTCACCTCTCTATATATTGTCATAAGTTCAAAATTCCTCCAAAGTTACATACAATGATTATTGTGAGAATTTTTTTGTGCAAAATGTTCAGTTTAATGTAAGATTTCACGATTTTGGTGCAGATAATCCAGAATATTTCATTGTGGAGTTATGTTCCTGTCTATATATGCTGACAATAAGTTCTGTAATTTGTAACTATGCGTTGCCATTTTTGACAGATGACACGTTTCTGCTTTATCTGATGATGTGAATCCTGCTGACAACTTTGTAATTGCATCAACTCGAAGTGTTACAATGAAGGCCGGCTCAAAGTTTTCTACAGCTACATGAGAACAAAACAGAGATTATTGTTCTGGTTGAGTTGGCAGATTAGAGTCCATGACTATCTACAAAGGCAGGTATCCATGCGCAGCTGCAGATATCTGACACAGGCTGCTGCCTAAAGCGTTCTTCCATGAAACATGTTTTCCGGGTAGATTTGCAAGTGAAATTAATGGACAAAAAATGTAGCATATGCTCGCTTGATATCCTGTCACTCCATTGGGGTAGTTTACACAACATTTCAGATATGATGTGGATGGCACACAGTAACATTGCTATCCTAGTGATCATTTTTGTTTTTATGTACTAAAGCACTTCAAGCTGCTGAGGAAAGACAAAAACAGTATTTGTTCTGTTTATAAGGTGAACAAATTACCCCACTAAAAGAACATATATTTAAAATTATTTACCAGGCTGCAAAATGTTTACTATTGTTGCTGTGGAGTTATGAGATGCGGGAAAATACACTGTACAGATCCATATTTTAGTTCTGTTGCTGGCATCTCGCTGCTGTGAGGTGGAAGTCTCTCTGATCGTCAGACATCAAAGAAAAAATAAAGCCAAGTTTTGTAATCCTAGTTCAGCGATGCAATGCCAACACACTACAAGCCCTTCCTGTCTTCACTTACTGCGCTCCTGATTAAACTGTCAGCGCAGTTGACAATCACGCCGGCCAGCAGAAGTGGCAGCAGAATACTTTCGCTGTCTGCTGCGGTTACTTAGGTTTATGGCTGACCAGGGAAACATTTGAAAGTTCAAAACTGGACTGAAAAGACCTTAACCTCAACCCCACTCTCTATCAGAATAAGTATTAATCATGAACAATTGTTTAATTCAATACTATATAAATATAATTATATATTATTATTATTATTATTATTATATAATTATATAATGTAAAATTGCTTTCTTTCCAAGCAAGTTGGAGGAGAAAATTGATACCACTCTCATGTCATTGAATTAAGTAGAGAACTTTAGAGAGCTTGACTTCCTTCTTTATGCTCAGCCAAGATAATCACCTCCAAGCTCAAGCTTAATGCAAATGTGAAAACATTTACCTCATATACTTCAAGGAAAGAATGCAAATAAGCATAACGTTTCCCAAAGTTGTGAACTGATCCTTTAAATGTTGCACCGAAACATATCCCTAAAAATATAACTTAGTATGGATACAAGACTGCTACTCTGCATCTGAGAAAAGTCAGTGTACATAAAAACATTGCAGAAATGTTTTTCCCACCATCCTATCTCGGTTAAACATCTTTACAGTTTCACCTGCATCCTGCATTAATCTTGCAGAAAAAAAAGGTGAGTGTTTCACTGTAGATTAAATTAATGTAATATGAAAAAAATATGAGACAAAGATCAGAACATTAGGACTCTCAATTGTTTGTGATTGAACGACATGTATATTTTCCACTGACACAGTGCAGAGAGTCAGTTTATGGGCTCACACTTACTTCAGATGCTTTTCATTCATTTGTTGGACTGGATGAAGGGTGGTGGGTTTTTGGGTGTGTGGCTTGGATCTCCAGGAAAACTGAAAACGTGTGGATCTTAAGGAAAGGGAAAATGGCTTTGGTGTCGATTGATGGACTTGTGCAGCACTTTTGATCTGATTGTTGTTATTTTTCGGTTTTCACCTACTCATAAACTCTGAATGCTGAACCGGGGTGGCAGCAGGTTGAGGCCTGGGCGTAGCCACTCCGCTAAGCCCACATATCTGCTCCTCTATTTAGTCCAGCCAAATACCCACACACAGCTTTTCACCGCCATCTCATTTTTTCCTGAGCTTTCCTTTAGGTTTATTTAACTGTAAAGCAATAACACAAGACAATATAAGATGGGGGGGAAAAGAAACAGGGAGTAAAGAAATAAGTGAAGTTAAAAAGGTATTCTCGTGGAGACCAAACAGTGGAAGCAGAGATGGGAAATGACTGCACTGATAGGGGTCAATGTGAGGTACTCTTCGAAGGGAAAGCTTTTCATTCTGTGATGCAAGATAGGTTCTGATTGGAGTGAGGAGGGTCATTACTGCACCTAGATACAGGAGGGAGAGGAGTGATCATTTGTGGCAGCATTGAAAGCACTGGCTTTACTGGCGGACAGATCCTTCCTACAGTTCCCTGTATCCCCTTTAATATCAGCATTTTGAAGTGCGGCAAACATGTATTAGTAAAACTAAGGATTAAGCTGCATCTAGGCTCCTCGTTGCTCTGAGCTTAACATTAATATTGTCATGATAACATGCTCTCAGTTGCTGATTTTCATTGGTCATTTAGTGTCCATAAAGAAAGCAAAACAGAGTGTGTATGGAAATAAAGTGGTGATGCCAGCATGCTAACATGTTCATTACGCCAATACAACACTGACGTTTAGCAGGTTTATTTTCCTTGCTAACTATTTTAGTTTGAGAATGATGGAAATGCCATTAGTTTTGCAGGTAGTCAGTTGTTAAAATCTGTTGTTAAAAATCTGATTAAAAATGGTGGTCTGACCAACAGACCTGTGCAAATGCTTCACGTATAATCCTCATGTATAGTGGTGGAGCTTTTCAGTGGCCAAATATACACAACTGTACAACTGTCCCTTACTTATACTTATCATATTAATTATTATTTTCAAATGTGATGTTGATATTTTTAATATTTTTTAAATTCTTGATATTTTTGCTTAAAAATGATAGATATTTTTAGTTTTATTCTGTTATTGTGCCATTTTGAAGGTTTTAGCTTCTATTAAACCATACTCCCACTCTGTTTCACACTATTCAGTAAAGTCTAGCTATGCCCAACCACGTATCAGCCAGTTATCGTGCACCTAATGTATGTAGTCTCAATAGCAACTAGAGCCTGAACACCCACACAGCTCCATCAGTGTCACTATCTGTAATTGGTTTGGAAACTGATTTAATTGTCTGGACGCCTGTTTCACAAACTGGGCCGATACCACTCTACCGCTGGTTATTGTATCTGCCACTGGCTGGAATATATTAGTATCACTACAATATTTCACCAGAATTTCATCAGTTCATCCACATTCACCACCAATTTTTCTATTTAATTGGATATCATCCACTCCATCCTCCCCACTCAGCCCTCCTGATGGCACATACACCTTAAGACTCTCTTACAATTTTATATTCCAGTAAGTCGATGTCAAAGAGAACGGATGTTAATGAAATTCCTGTCAGTTGCCTCTTCGAGACAGTTCTCATCAGAATATCCCCTAATGAGTTTTAGAGGGATACGTTACGGCCTTTGACACACCTCTTTCTTGTCAGCAGGTGGTTTTGGTAGAAATGATGTGCAAAATGAAGACATAGTGTGCCGTGTGCAACAAGTAAGCGAGATTTCTCCCTATCTGTGAATACAGTAAATGAGTAAATGTAAATATGCTAAAATGTCCACTCTATCATTGCCGTGTACATACAAGGAATGATAAAAAAAGATAGTGAAATATGAAAGTAGTCATAATATACATTACATTCATTTTACCAGGTTATTAGGGAAAAATTAGAAATATAAAAGCATTTTTCTGATTGAAGGTTAGAGAGTTTTCTATTCACTCCAGTTTAATTATAATTGTTATTTATTTATGTATCAAGTTATATTTGTATCATATTTTAATTTTTTTAATCATTTTTGACAGGGGACTGCATAATAGTCACATTTAACATGTCAATATGCCAGTACTATGAACATTTGATAAATACATTATTATAAAATTATCAAATGACAGTTTTTCCACCACATTTTTACAAGTTTCAATAAAACTAGTCAAAGCTAATTATTATGTGAGGGTGAATACAGTAACTTTTATCATCATAATGTATTATATGATGTGCTGTTCAGCTCTCTATGAGGTGAAAAATGAACCTAATTTTAATTTGCTATTAATGTTACCTGTCAAAAGTGGTATTATTAATTGAATGCACTACAAGAAAAAGTAACATTGCTCACTTTGATTTACTTCGCCGGTGTCAGTTTGCAGGCAGCTGAGATCATTACCTGTAGAAGACTCATTACTGTGTGTCAGATATTTAGTTGTTTCTAAATCATCCACCCATTATTTATATCCGCTTGTCCTCTTCAGGGTCTCAAAGGGCGAAGGCCTATCGGAGTATGCATTAAGGCGAGAGACAGGTTGCCAGTCTATCACGCTCCAGAGCCCATAATCAGACAAGCATTCGCACTCACATTCACACCTACAGTACAGGAAATGTAGAGGTTCCAGTTCACCTGACCTGCAGGTCTTTGGACTGCAGGAAGAAAATTCAAGACTCAAAGAAAACATGCAAACTAAAAAAATGGAAAGACCACAGACTGCCACACAGTCAGTATCTTACAATTGCTGCTACTGAGAGGCTCAAAACTACATTTGAGTTGTGTGATTTGACTATACTGCTGTACACGTGAACATTATTCATGTGGTCTCACATACAACACTATTAACACTGGAGGGGTGGAGGATTTTCTCTCGTAAATGCATTCAGTATTCGATGTGCAAACACAGGGCCTTATCTTCCCCAGCAGTGTAGGTGGAAACATGAGAATGTGGCTGTATACGTATTTGAGATGAGAATACCATCTGTGCCACTGTAATGCATAACCTTTGGGACAATAGTGAGGTGTACTGCAATATGATGTGACTCATGATTACACTACACTGCTACTTGCTCAGCTTGCTTTGTAAAAGTGTCGGCAATGCAAATATCATCAGTCCGCCACAAATAAAATATTTATCGAATTGATGGAGCGTGACAGCATCGGTATTGTCAGGTGGACAACTGCAACCCAAAAAATCTGATAAAACTTTCTCCAGGCAGCATCTCTGACAAAGTAAATGTTTTGTGCAGTTTTGCTAGTAATTGGAAAAGTGATGTGGGGAAAATGTCTCCCTTCAAAATCCAATTGATGAGCCATTTCAGTCCTATTCTTCTTTTCATAATGGCATTCCACAAGAGGGAGAAAATGTGCTTTTAATAAAACATTCAAGCCAAAATAATGAATAAAATTGATCAGGCTTCAAGACAAAACAATTAAATCCATAAATAAGTTATAAAAAGCTTTTACAGAAATACAGCTTGAATGAATTCAGACTGAAAAACAAGTTCACAGTGTACTGGAAAGTATACTACAATTGTGTCATATTTAAAGCCTGTTCTCTCCACACTGACCAGATTATATTTTTTGGACTTCAGACCCAAGGCACTCACGCCAAGAAACCAAACTCTGAAACTAAATGAAGAATTAAAGTCTCTCTAGCAGAGCTGTTTGCATTTCTGCTGCAGCTCAAGAACCACATAGATTAAGTAAATTAGACCCATAATGGATTGGTTTGAGACATCATTTTCTCATGTAATGAGACAACTACATGGAATCACAGTATTGTTCTTTTTAATTTACCATGGTGAGGTTGTGATGTTTGAATCAGTGTTGGGAAGGAGACGTGCAGAGGCGGAAACTAGATTGAAATCACCAGAAAGACGAGACGTCTGTCTCCAAAGGGTTCTGTGCTTGTTATTACAGGATGTTAGCAGACCAGAGGAATTCCAATATGCGGCAATCTATCAGGTTCGTCAATCATAAAATGTAATGCTGCCTACGAGCTGCACTCAAATATCTGCCTGAGCATGCCCACACACTCACACTCACAGAGGTATCTCTGTTTTCATCAACCGAAACATTCACAGAATGACACATTTCCATATCAGAAGCGATATGGAACAGCCTGTGATTTTCCCCCTCAACTCACAAATGGAATTCAGATAAAAACGAATGCTTTCTGCGGTGGCATAGAAATGAGATGTGTTGTACCCATGTTCCTGTGTTGTATCTATGTTGTAATGTAAAAGTCATACAGTTCGACAAAATGAAAAAAAAAATGCACAGATATATAGTTTTATTACATTGCCATTTACAATAAAATATAAAACTCTCCTTTTGACTGCTGGTATACTGTAGAGCTACAGAGTAGTATATCTTAGTAAATCTTAGTTTTTGTTATTTATGTGGACTTTCAGATGCTAAAATTAGGCCATCAGCTCATACGGGGTGATGACACACCACTGCATCAGGTCTTTCAGTTTTCTGTCCTTTTAAAAATGAACTAAATCAGGGCATACCAAACAAAGATTCAGGTATTTCCCTTTATCCAGATAAATTCATTAGGACGAGTAACATCATTATTATTATTATTATGATTTTCTTGATGGTTGGCTAAATCATCAGATTGAATTGTCTCTGTGGAGTTTTCTTGTAAGTAAAGTAATGTTTACATTCAGTGTTACTCACCAAAAAACAGTATATTTTTTTCCTTTGGTCCTCACAAACTTGCTGACAGCATTTCCTCCCTCATAAAACCTTTGCAAAGCTTCATTTTTTAAAATTTTCTTTGTTTACACTCATGTTTGCTAGATTACAGCCTTCTTCTCCGTCTATGTCGATGGGCATTGCTGCGCTTTTTGCACAGTGCAGCCACCAGCTGTCCATTAGTGGAAAAATGTGACACTGGTGGCCGGAATGCATATTGTGTCAGCCAGAATTACGCTTAATCTCATGCAAAAGTGTCCTTGTGTGTGCATAATCTTAACCAGACGTGATCAAAAACTCCACAGGGTGCCAGAAGCCTTTGTTCATTAAGGCATGTTAACCCAAAATTATTCTCTCTCTCACCATTATACTGCATACATTTATGCAGTATGTTATTCATGCTTACAGATTATACTCTAACTGATTTATGTTCTCAAAGCATCCACCCTTTTGAAGTTGCCTCCCAAACAAAACACAGATAACTTATGCATTACCTGAAGGATTAAAGATGAGCTACTGAGTACCTGCTGCTTCTTGTGTGCAGTAATACTGAAAAGTAGAAATAAAAAAAGACCAAAAAAAAGACTTGCACAGATCAAGTGAAAAACATTTTTATCTTTATGCCAATGCCAATGAAAGGATAAAGATGAAAATAAAAACTACACGCATTATTCCTCCGCACTCCCACTTACATTTTCGGTGTAATGATACCGAGATTTTCCTTAAGCCTCAAAAGTTACCTCTCTACACTTTAAGTTACATTGGCAAGTCTCTTTAAAGTTAAAAGAAAATGTATCACCACATGATGCACATCCTTCTCCTAGCATCAACTGCTAGAGCAATTAACCCACAGTTAATTAGAAAATTTCCCCTCCTGTAATTCACTTGGATGAGACCGGGGTGCAGGGTGGTACAGTGGATGATTCATGGCCCACTGGTAATCACACAAGAGCAGGAACCAGGATACTTGAATTAATCACACCTTCATTTACTTCACAGAAATTGCCCACCACCGCTTTATGATTTAACTGTGTTTACCCACTGAATATATATCCTCCAAACAGAGCTATTCAATATGCTTATAGAGTCCTAATTTAAACAGTTCTGAAGCAGTTTTTAATACCTCTGAGTATTCAGAGGCGCTGCTGAGTTGGACGTGCATTATAATGACCAAAGTTCTTTCAATCCTTATTCTACAAAGACGGCATTCGGGCTTTCATCTGACACATTTCACACAAGGTTAATAAACGGTGAGAATGTATTTGTCAAACATTTCCCTGTCCATGAGTATACTGTATCTTTGTATAAACATCTCTTTTACATTTTTCAGTCATCTACAAGTGACCGCTGAGGGTTTGTATGAAGAATTGTTTGCATTGAAAGTGTCTGAAAATATCAAGGTTTTAGCTGCTATGACCTAAATAAAAATCATGAATTACTACTCTGCAATTTTACCTCTAAAAGTCCTAACTGTGTCCTTTCAATACATTTTGCTGAGCAACACAGTGATTGCTGCCATGTGAGCCACCTACATCTACATGAACATTAGTGTGCTTTTTGAAAAAAAAATTGTATCTGGCTTTGTTCATTTTTCAGATGTTTTTAATGAGATGAGGTGTGTGATGGCTAGAGTCGGTGATGTTATTGCTGACACCGATGGCTGGATTAACCTGCAAAGGGCCCCCACAGAGGAAAAATGATCTGTTAGACCCTCAATATGGCTCTCTTTGAAATTGTACTATTCAACCCCAGTTCTGCTGCGTGCTATTTTCAGAAGTATGAGCATAAAACTGAAATAATGAAGTTCATAAAACTAGATTTTGACTCATGGGGACCCTCAAGATCTGGTAATATAGTAATAACGCAGGGCCCCTATCACATCAGCTGATGCTTTAGTAGTGCAAATTTTTCCTGCTGATGTGGTTTTTTAAACCAAAAAAAAAAAAAAAAAAAAAAACCGCTCATATAAGTTTCTCTCTTTTATATTCAAATCATATTTCAAATATCGAGCCACTCCTCATTTCACCCAAAATGTAAAGGTCTTAGCAGCAGGGTTTACACTTTGTGAACTGTAGTATATGATACTGTACAGAGTGACTCACTATATCATCCTTCACTGCTACAACTGAGATTTGAAATCCTTTACTGAAAACATTTAAACACTGTGTATAGATATTTCATATTAATATGTTTAGTTGAACCTCAGTTGAATCTGAGAATTTTTTCTGAGCCATGACCATTATGTTTGCGAGGGTTAAAACTACCATTCCTTTGCTATGAACTAAGTGGTTTAAACTGGCCGTAAGTCAGCAATTTTTCACACGCGTATGCACGGATACACATACAGCTCTCCATGCCTCCCAGTGGACCTCCGTCACTGCTGCTGCAAACACCTTGTACACTGTCTGTGCAGTAAAAAGAGCACAAACGGCAGCAGCTGCAGTCTTCAGTCTGTGTCACCGAGTCATCTCAGCCACAGTAATGCCTCGCAATCTAAAGCATTTTGACAGAGCTTACAGCCCAACATACAGTCATGTCTGTACATGCGTATTTGATATGAAGTGTGAGCCGTCATGTGCAGACAGCTGCGTTGGTTAAAATGAAAGCCTATCTGTTCCATCAGACGGCTAAAAACATCAGGACATGGACATGGTGTAGGAAATGCTGTATTAGTTCCATTAGTGCTATTATTACTGCAATTGTGACTCCACATAAAGACATAGCTTCTTTATGACATCCCAAATCAACATTTATTTACTATTTATATAATTATTATGATTATTTTTAGCATCCATAACTTTTCATCTATTATTCCCTGGTAAGACTGAGAATTACATGTTGTAGCACCAAAGTTGAGGCATAGGAGGGAAACTCTTCACCAGCGGAGAGGTGGCACATTAATTTAGTTTCAGCATACCAGCCAGTCATGCCAGCAATGTGATTGTACTGGCAAGAGTCTAAAACTGGTGTTAGCTTAATGCTCCCAAATGGCAGAAGAGCGCATGTGAGCAAATACTGTCCTAGAGCCTTGACATTTTTACTCGCACTCAGCCATCAGCAGCGCTCAGTTATAGTACATCCATTTCTCATGTCACCAGCCACAGTGAGGGAACTGATGGAGTGTGAAAGAAGTGAAGATTTTACACATAGGCCTTAAAGGATTCGAGTTGTCTCCTTTTGAGTGGCATGACATGACCCCCCCTCCCTCCATCTGAGGCCCAGTGCAGATACAGAGCTGGACTGTCACACGAGGAACCACCAGTGGGCTGGATGTCTGTTGGCAGCTCAATTACCAGACAGCTAGAGAGATGGTGTTTGAGTCGCTTATCAGCTGTTCGCCCATGCAGGTGACTCAGACTGAACTCTGAAAGTAAAAAAAAAAGAGACTCCAATTATCCATCTGAAAAAAAAAAAAAACCTCAACCCAGCGCTTCCCCAACACCAGTGCACACGTAATAGATAACAATTATCCCTCAGCCTGTTCTCCACCATACAGGTCTGAGAGATATGTCACACTGAATTGGTTAATGGTGTAATTTGTCTATAGCTGGCGTAACATTAATGCTTTTAATAGGTAGATGTGCGGCGGTGGAGCTGAGATAAGACCGGCAGAAGTTACTTCAGGATGAAACCTGTCACCTTTGATGACTGTGCGGCAATGGTGTATCATATCAGTGCCCTATATTGGCACTTTGGTGTTATTTTTATGACTCTCATTGCTTAAATCCTCTCCTCCATATCACAGGATTAAAGGATTCCAAAGGTGTGTGTGTGCGTGCGTGTGTGTGTGTAGTTGGATTTCTACCAATACCCTCCAGAAACAGCACCTTCAGTGTATATCTGGAGTGCCTGCACGGTACTTGACATACATTCACACACACATGCTTTTTAAGGTATCAGCATTTACTCATCTTCTTAGAAACTTCAGACGTCTACACACAGGAATGCCTACCTTGAGAAATAACTGGCGTCAAGTACATCTGGTCAGCCTTTCACTAAGCATTTTCGAGCACTCGGCCAAAACAACTTACATTGCATACCACACAATGGTATGCATTTTGTTTAGCAGGTTAGTTCAACTTGAAGCATCATTCACATGCGATTTGAACTGTTTATTTTTTAATATGTGATTGACAGCATGCAACAAATTTGAGAGTAAACACTTTCAATTGGATATCCAAGAAATGATAGTACAATGACAATAGTGATAAATGATCTTCTGAACCTCTGGTATAGAGAAGTACACTTATGATATACTGGCTATAATATGGTGTTAATTATGGGCAATCCATGACTGGCAAAGGAGTCCATTAACAAAACGCTGTGCAGGGTCAGATCAGCCAGGCTGTTTCTCTCTCCTCTGAGTGCTCAAGTCCCAAAGCTGAGTCCCCAAGTTTCAGAGAGGTGACCCTCTTGTTCTCCGGGGAAAACTCCGGCAAAGCAGTGCTCAGCTGGGGTCTCATGAGTATCCCCACAGGGAAATAACGAACGTTTGTTTGTGCTTTAAACTGGCTGATTAAACTGCACATTCCTGCCATCTGCATTTGATCTAAATCACAGCTGATGTGTGCTGAGTCACAGCAAGATCGGTAGTCTGGGCAGTTCTAGTTGTATCGAAAATGACTCACCAAATGGGATTGTTCCTACGACCTCTGCAAAACTGGTTGTCGAATTTGTGTCAGTGGAATCTTAAAAATTGTCATTCATCACAAACTTAAGTCATCAAATTGCCTAAAAAAAAATCAAAACTTAAGCAAAAGTAGGTGACTTGTTTAAAAATGACTTTTAGTTATATTTGCTAAAACTGTCACAATGTCCTGACAGTAGTACATGAGACAGATAATCTATAAAAAATCAGGCTCCTCCAGCCCCACCTGCTGCCTCTGAGGCCTCTTGACAAGAATCAGTCACGGCTCGGTCAAAACAACCAATCAGAACAGAGTATCTTGACAGAGCATCAATCTCTGTTCCTGTACAGGCTGCGGCTAGCTCCCCCTCCACCACGCCTGTGCTAACTTGGAGCGGATACAATGGCGGACAGCTGGAAAACTTCTGTTAACACTTGAATCACTCTAATACAACCTTCTTAAAAATACAAATGCAAAAGTTAGTCATATATTTGTTTCATTTCTCAGCTTATGTAATGCTGATTGGCAGCTGACTTTTTATCGAGTGCCATCGTCAAATCAACTTGTCCGATAGTTATGTTTAACTGGCAAACGACAACTTCAGCGGTACTTTATGCTGTTTTAGCAAACTAAGATTGTGTACCCAGTAAACTTTTTACATGCTGAACTACCACTTCAGATAGCTTCAGGTAGTTCAGGTAAAGAGATCATTTAAATCACCAAGAAATCACCTGCATTTTTATCTAAAACCTTCTCATTGTAACAACAGGCCTCTCTCTGAGTCAGACAGGGTTAATATCGCCAAGTGGTGCTGTAAAAATTTAAATTACCCGACGTCCCCAAGAGAAAGTAATCCATTACGAAAAAGGTTTTACACACCTCTTCTATTCTTCTTTCTTCCATTTACCTTGTAATGAGATAGACCCAAATAGATGGGGTGGCTCAGTGATCAAGAGTCCGACCATAAAGTTACGCTGGATGCACACAGTGTCTGCTCAGCACATTTCGATTAACTCCTGGCAGCCTTTGGGCGCGCTCCGGTCATGCCGTCAACTTTAATGACCCCTTACAAACATGAACACATAAATGTAAGGGTACAAATTGCCACCTACGTCGCGCACTACAATCAAAATGTTTTAACTGCTATTCTAATTATTCAGAGGCCAATAAAAGGTCTTTGGCAGTCCTGTATTTTTTTCCATTGTATTAACAGAGTCTGAGTTAAAACCACCACTATCTCTTGGGCTCTTTTAAATTTATATACAAAGAACACAGGACAGATTCATGTTTTATCTGAATAAGCCAACTCCTAACAACATAACAGCAGTATTCGGGTGGAATTGATCTGCATTTTCTTTTAACGAATTTACTCAAAATTACCCAAAACATCAGCTTGGTTTCAAATTTTATTTCTCTATATTACATACAACATCTATTTTTAATGTGTAGTAGTCAAAAATGAAAGTTTGTTCATGTTTATTAATAGTTTGAAGCTCAAAAATTAATGAGCAAATCGGCTTTTATCGGGACCGCTTGGGTGTCGTTTGATCAGATTTGATTGACAGCGGCCCAGGAGCGTGAGCAAACAACGCCGCAGCTGTCGCCACGTTTCGATTCAGATTCTGATTGATGCAAAGATGTGCCTGCCCTCCCCTTTTCCAATCAAGTCCTACATAGACGAAACACAAAGAGACTACACAAAATCTCTCACGTGAAATAAGATGACAGAGTGCCAATTGCTGATATCAAGAAGTTGACTGTTTTCAGGACATACAATATCCACTACATTGATACAATATGTAGTATGAATCGTCATGCTCGGCTAGCAAAGCTAACATAACAGGAGTTTGCCAGCATCTTACGCACAATAGTGGGAAATTATTAATTTGAGCTTGATATTGACTAACAGGTGGTGCAGATGGTTTATTGTTATGAGATACTATGAGAGTCATGAGCTGGTAATTGCCTGCGATTTATGCCACTAAACACAACTGAGAATAATGTGTACTGTCACACAGATGGTGATGACATTTTTGTTTGTAACACATTTAATAATTCAGTTTCTACAACACATATTACTCCAAGCAATAAATCTAGGTTGTGGTTATTTGTTACGTGGTTTAAGAACATAAAAACGTACAGTAGAAAACATAGTAATGTTATAAAATCTTTATTGTTTGCCTCCTCTGTAAAGCACAATTTGAAATACAGCACACAGAGAGAGAAGAACTCATCTTTACTGAAGAGAAAGGTAGATTAAAGGAGTTCAAACATCCTCAAAGTCAGTCTGAGGATTTGATTTGTGCGGTTCGTATGAAATTGTGACGGTCGAACGCGTAGCTCACAGATCAACATGCGCAGAACAAATACAGGCTGCAAGAGTACAAGCCCTCGATAAATTGAGTTCAGATTCGAGCTCAAATATGACTGAACAAATAAAGGCTTTTTGGGTGAACGAAAATCAAATTATTTCTCAGGCCACTGTTGCGGATATTTTGAAATTCAATGAAAAGAGAGCTAAATAATTTGGGTCAGTCGGTGGCTTTAATCGGATAAGAATAGAATCACCATTATGTTTTAAAGCAGGTCAATCCTAATCTGGGAAACAGCATGTATCCTTCCTTGTTCTATTCATCCCCTAATCCCCGGAATGACAGCCACCGACATTACCGGGACAAGAGTGTGCCAGACGACGGTCCTGCATTGTCAGCCGCAACACCCACTGGGATTCTCAAGTATCCATATCCAATATGAAATAGCGGGGAATTTACTGCAGGGATTTACAGTAGATGCTTGGTCAGTTCATGACAACATGGTATGTTAAGTGCACCGGCAGGGAATGATCACTGAATGTACAATAGATTATTATGTGCACACACTTTCATTTAGTTATTTTCTGTGCAACTCTCCCGGCTGTCTGCCACAGATGAAAATGTAATCAAGCCTTGACAATGAGACAAATCTGAAGTGATACTGCTCTTAAAGCAATAATTATTTTTACATTTCAGATGAGATAACCTCCTTTTTTTTTTCATGTGTATCATCCGACTAACAATAAAGTGTAATTCTCAAAAGAATCCATCCATTATGTTCAGTTTCTATTCAATCGCTTGATTTGCTGTGGTCTTTTAGTCGTGACTGACAGCAACAGAAACAAGAATATGAATGAGTCTGTCTGTAACAGAACGCAGAATCGAGTAATAAAGTTTAAATTCATCATCAGCTTAGAGTCTCAGAGGCAAAATACAACTTGATTATTTCGATCTTTGTTTTTAAAATGGGGAAGAGGAGTGTCTACTACTCTCAGTCTATTCCACTGTTATCTTAACGCTAAAAAACAAAAAACAAAGTGCACAAATATTGTTTGGTGATTTTAGTTTGCTTGTTAATCAGATTTGCCGTGTCAAAGTGAAAATACATTAAAAAAAAGACATTAATTTTCAGGTTTTGAACATTATAAAATCAGGATTTTCTTTTGCATTTTATTATCTGTATTTTAGACAAACAGAAATAACCGAATGACAATCTCTTCACTATCAAATGAGACTCTCTAATGTTCAAATCTGCGTGACATCAAAGAGTGCTTTGGTTCTTTAATTTGCTGCCGGAAATGCAAAGTTGTTCCTTCAGTCATAGAAAATAACAAAGAGGGATCCTGACACCGGGTGAACACCCTGTTATCTCCACTACAGTTACTGCAGTTAATCGATTCTGTAGATCTTACTGCCACGAGCCTCTAACCTCAGCTAAACGTGCTTTCGCTGCAAGGTTAAAAATGTGGGTTTTCAGAGGATATTTCACAAAAGCTCATATTAACAGAGCAGAGCAGATTTCAGTTGTTCCAAGTCAGAAACTCATTAACCGCCTCCCAGATGTGAAGGGAAGAGTTCCAAATTGCTCCAGATTTTACAAAGGGCGCAGTCAATTACAGATTTAATATGAAACTTGTCCAACCAGGATGTTTCCGAGGCAGGTGGTCGCCAACACAGGTGTTTGGAAAGACTAACAGATGGTTTGGGCCTCTGTAGGAAGTATGTCTGTGTGTGTGTGTGTGTGTGTGAGCACATGTATGTTTTTTTTCCCCAAAAACAGCTTCAGCCACCGTCCTCACGTGAAAAGTACCTCATGTGTTACATGCAGTGTTCAGGAAGCTGCTTTGAAAGCTTTGCAAGCTTCCAATTACTTCACTCTTGATGAAGATGAACTACAGCAAAGCTACCCTAGGGAATATCCTAGTTTGGTTATCTAAAGCTACTTAAAAAAAGCAGTTCAAATTATAAACCCAGCGCAGTTTAGTCTGATGTTGCAGAAAAATCCAACCTGGTGTCAGGCATTAAGGATAACTATCAGACACAGAACTTCTCGCTGTTGTTATCGTTTGCTTATGTAGGTCATATAGAGGCATTTGCATTAAATTGGGACTGTTTTATAACCAGTTTAAAACTCCTTAGAAAAAGGAGTTAAAACTACTTTGTAAAAGAAATATCAAACTGACAACAAACAATGTTTGACAAGACAATAATTATAATAAAATATAATACAAAAAGGTCACATGCCAGCAAAAGGGCCATTCAAAAACGTCTCTTTTACACAGGTCAAACATGAACAATGAAATAAAATACCCCACAATTGTATGGGAAAGTGCAAAAAATACCAGTTTTGGTCCATCAGTCACATGTCAGTCACCTGCCTTCAGTCCATTTGGGAGTATTGGGAGTAAGATTACTCATTTAGGCAGGTGACTTCTAAGATAGCATGCAACAATCTAAACATTTGTTAAAAGATACCAGTGACACCTCACGTATGTAAGTTTAGTTCAACAAATTCAGATTCAAAACATTAAAAACAATAATTGGAGATCTAAACCTGTCCTAAATATACAAAGTCATCTGGGCAGTAGGGGAGCAATGGTGAAATAAAAAAAAAGTCTTTCCCAAAATATGGCCCAAAATTGTTCTTTACTTTCACCAGTTAACTACTTAAAAAATGTCAAAAAAGTAACTTCATAACCTGAATCACTGAACAAACATGACTGTAGTTGAACTACCACTACACATAATTCACTACTCCCCAACATCACTTACATGTTACTGTGTTGATATAGAGGCAGTCATATAGCTTTAATTACTTTGTGATTACTTCCAAAATGTGCACAATATAAAAAAATTAATAAAAATAAAATAAAAAAATATTTGGTATTTCAGAATTTGGTGAGGAACTGAGTATTAAACTGTAAATGTTTGAACACATTATGAGCCACATTAATCATTTCCTCGATCTACCACAGTAATGTTTTATGTAGGCTCCGGCTGGTCCACAAGGTGTCTTTTAAATTACATTTGTACATTATGTGCTGTGTGAATGAAATGGGAAAAAATGTGTGCGTGAGAACAGGGGTCGATGTGCTGCACCTTCTCTAAGGATTCAAATGGAGAATAAGAGGATAATCCCCTTTCTCTTGGAAATCCTTCCTCATAGGTCCTTGCATATTTCCAAAATGATGTAATTCCCTTTTACTGGTCTCCTGTGCCAAACTGAGCACAGCCAGGGACGGCCAGACAGAAGAGACCATGAAAGCTTGAATATAGATCACTTCAAATGGCTCAAAAATGGCTTGCATCCCATTTATAGCCCTGCAACAAACCTGAGAGGACAGAGGAGCTCGTACATGGATGGATGAAGAACAGTAATGGCTGTATTGTGAAGCAATGATTAGTGTACGTTTCAGAGTGTATATAAATAATTAGAAAATGACCAAATAAAAGCATTGAGAAGATGAATAAACTATAGATCCCGCTAATCTGCAATTTTTGCAATCCCTACTGTACATTATTTGCTAGAGGTTGCAATTTTGTTGGTTCTTCTCAGTATTTTTAGAAAAAAATCTGAAGAATGATTGGATATTTCCCGACTATCTCTCTTTTCAGCATGTGGTAATCTCATTTATAACCACTGTTTGTAACTCAGGTGAAACAAAATCAAAACTGATTTACACACAAACAAACCACCTTCTTTAATCGGAGTGATTTTACGCTATGAAGATACTTAAGAATAAGTGTGTGGATGAATAAGTGTGACTTCATATCAGTCAGCTTACACTACAAAGATTTCTCATAGGCTGCATCTATAATAGTTCTTATCTACAATATGGATAATAATGATTTCATTCTTGAAGTATTAAGCAGCAGATGTAATACCTGACAGTCTAAATTTATTACAAAACATCATATGCAATGGAAACTATTGCCTAATATTTCTTTTATCTCCCCATGTAATTTGGCTCTTGAATCATGTTCTTTAATTTCTTTAGCTGAGAGGAAAAGTTCCGGCAATCGAGTCTGTGCAGCCAAATTTATACACAGCAGCAAACTGATATAACGGCTGGCTTACATGAGAACTTTTCATGTAAAATAATTGAGTAATATGGAAATTAAACCATGTTAAACCACGCTGTCATGATGATCACAGATAGCCCATATAGAATTTTAATAGGGAGCCCTGTCATGCAGAAGAACATCATTGAACCAACAATTGCTGCAGACGTACGAGTACAAGCTGAATAGATGAGCCAGATAACGTTTTATTAGACCGGGCTCAGATCTGACTAAATGTCCAGGCAGGGTGCAGTTCACCTTATGTTTCCCCAACCTGCCTTCTGCAGTATATTATTCCTATTCTATTTAATTGTGTTATATTTTACTTTTCCTCTTCAAGTTCAGTGTACTCTAACATGTGTGATGCAGGTAAGATGAAAGTGAGGGAGCTGCAGATAAAGCAGAGCATCTGCTCAGGTCCACACATTGTTGAAAAGACTTTCTATTCTGGCAACACAAGCCAAAACACCAGTGTGGGTGGACAATGGGTGTACAGGGACACATTATCAAAAGCTAATATGTCTCTGTAATATGTATCTACATGGTGTTTAAAAGATTTTCTCGAAACAGGTGCGAGTTTCCAACCTGTGATTGGTCTTGTTTTTTAAAGGTCATTAGAAATCACACGTGTAAATCTGATTCTTGTCGCTTCTTTTTTGCAGATGTGTGCACCTGCACCTGAAGGTAAAAGGCGCACAAGGAAAAGGCAAGAAATGTGTTTTCTTAAAGCAAAAGCTTTTAGACTCAGATGTTAGTGACTGCTACTTATGTGTCATGTGTGTGTGTGTGTGTGTGTGTGTGTGTGTGTGTGTATACATATGTTTCACACACGGAGGTTTTAGCAGCTCTTTTGTAGGACAAGGAAGGAAATTGATTGCAAAATATTCTAAATGCCATCTGTGACCATGTACCATCACTCTCTGTCGGTACATTATAATCTCCTGTTTGAGTCAGACACATAACCTTTTAGTGGAATATTTTTATGCTGCAGGAAGAAAAGATATGTTCATGATGGCTGTGGGATCATAATGAAAAAAAAACTGGTTCGGAAACTCATTTAATGAAATGTGGTGAATTTTGGGAGGTAATGATGCTGTAAGAGGAGTAACAACTGCATTTAAGGACAATATTTGGGGCTAATATTTGGGAATAATACAGAAATGTTCAACCTAAGCTCAACAGAATCTAATTTTATCAGGAGACAGACACGCGTGTCACCCACTCACTATCTATCTGACCTATATGTGTCTATAAATTTACAGAGAAACAAACACGGACTTTTCTGTGAAAGTTCCTGCTATGCTCAACTAGTTCCCAAGATAATTACAAATTCTGTCTTGATCAATTTATATGCAATTTGTCTTATACTCTTACAGACTTATAAAAATTACATGAATGAGATTTAGATTCCATCTGAGAAATCTTAAAGGCATCAGTTCTAACCTCTGTGTCCAGTACAACATTGATATTCAGATTGATAAAAACAGCTTTTTTTCTTAACAACAACTACAGTGTGAGCCAGAATAACAGCGACCATGTCCCTTTTTTAATATAGTGTTAAAAATGGGATGTCATGTTAAGTGCCTGATGGTTACATGTAGTATATGCAACGTATTATACACATGAATAGTATCCTATTAAGAACACCTCACTCTTGGCAAGGACTATAATTGTAGTAGCAAGTAGTAACAATTCCCCAGAGACATTTCCACTGACGCTCAAATGACAAAATGCCCTCGCCTAAAACATCTCCATCAATTGAGCTGTAAGAGCAAAATGTATTTAATATTCAATTTAAGCATGTTAATATTAATATTTAATATTAATATTTAAATGTAAAAGTTCTTTTCGACATAATCACAGAAGATGATACTGCTGGACTGATTTTGTTTTTTGTTTTTTTGATGCTCAAAACTTTTATTTTTTTTCAGGGTCATGTGTCGATGAACAACAATCTGAAGAGGAGTCAAGTGAGTGTTTTGCACATTTTATCTGCCTGTTTGACAACTTTCCCTTTATGTGATAGTACAGTGCCTCCACTCATGTAAAATAAATTATGCTAAGGGTAAGGTCAGTGTCATAATGTTTGAAATACATATGGTGCTTTAATCTGGCCACAAGGATTACTGTCTGTCATATTTCTACTTTTTCTGTCCCTGTTTAAATTCCTACAGAGGAAGTCACCATACTGTTCCTTTGATTAGCTCTCCTCATCGTGTTGGATAATCCCTCCGTCTCACCCTTATCTCAAGAAGCTTATATGATGACCCATTTGAACTTGTCTTAATCTCGCTACCTCTGCTTCCTTCACATCTGGCACTTCCTCATGCACCATGAGCTGCAGCCCACCTTACTATTTTCCTGCCATCTGTTGTGGGTCTGCTTCTGAGTCTCCTGCCAGTCAGCTGAGTGTCAAACTACTGCATCTTCACTGGCTGCACTGGATATGTGTTTTCAATGTATCTGCACTAACAAATACTTTTATATTAGCTATTGATCAAACAAGTTTATATCAGAATCAGAATTCAGTAACAATTAACATTAAACACATTACACACTCAGAGCCCTGCCTGATAAAACAGCCATCTACAATCAGAGCGTTAAAAAGGAACTATTTCACAACAGAATTTTGTTCCTATACGCTGTTGCAGCCTTTCCACATTTATATAGCACAGCTTTTAACGCTGACAACAAAAAAATAATAATAATATCACACAAAAATGAACCAAAAAACTCCACAAACAGCTGCCATACAAATTAAAACTCGGTGGGAGAGGAACAGATGACAAAGAGCGCGGTCTCTAAATCTGCACCGAATAGCTGAAAATCTGTAAGTGCTGAAACTTCTCCTCAAAGTATTGTACTAGCCATCCAAAATGCAGCCCCGCGGGAGCCGGAGCAGAAATGAGAGGAAAATATTGGACTTACATTCATCAGATGGACACAAAAACAGCTCCAAATCAATGCTAATGTTGCTCCATGTCTGCTGCTTGTGTAAATAGCCACCCTTTGCTTATACATCCCTCATTATAACATTATGAGGTTAATGTTTATTAAGTGTATGATGGTAATGCTGTGTTTACAGCTTGGTCTGCTGCTCCCAGACCAAAAATCTATTAATGCCACTTTTATAAAAGACTGCTTTCTATTACAGTGAAATCGTACAGTGGAGCTTCCATCATTGTGCGAATTAAGTAGTTTAACCATTATCAGAGCGTGCGGATAATTTAGCAGTCTGAACGTTTTTTAACTGTTGGAAGAGGAAAGAAAGGAAGTAGAGTTAGTAATACAGGAGGCTGATACTTGCATAAAAATCTCATATGTTGTAACACGATTATTGGCTTTTGTAGACACTATGAGGCTTTGATTTATGTGAAGTAGCTTGATATTTTCTGAAGATATTCCACCTCTCTGGCTCTGTTCAGGGTTGCACCTTCCACAGGTGGTGTTGAGCAGCTATATGATATTACTGCCCACTTTGTGTGCAGACAGATTGTGTGGGTGCTGTCATTTCATTTTTTTATGAAAAGCAGTGGAATTCATCTTATGAAGGCCTCAGATGACACATAGCTATTATTTCTTTCACTGTCGTAGCTCATCAAATGCATTTTACTTATAATTTGTGGCTGACAAAGATAAGTTCACCACTCTTGCAAGAACCTTAATGGTGTTTCAGAAGTTGATATTTCTTAGTCATAGTCCCAAGTGTAAGCTCGCTGAATGTGCTCTGTGCTGAAATTTTATGGACCAGCTGGTAATTACCACCTCACAATAAAATGACTTGACCAATGTCCTAATTATCATGCATATAGGTAGTCTCTCCACGATTCATTAACTTTAACTGGGGGAGGGGATCTCCCTCTGCCACCTTTTAAATGCCAAATTATGCACATACAGTACCAGCTAAAATCTCATTTCACCACCAGACAAAGGCAAGACAACAGACTGACACAGCCCGGTACACGAACAGAGAGGAGCCACTTCAAGCCACTGAAAGTTTCTGCCTCCCTTCTCACTAATGTGCCCATTAATGACTGCACATTAGATCGAGCTTCTAATGCAACAGAGCATGCAGTCGGGATGGAAACATTTATGAAGTCCGACCGCAACGGCTACGCTGCTCTTTACTTGTTTTAATTTGATCCTCAATAACAGACCAAAAGCAATTACTGCCTCAGCCACTCTCCCTCTTATATCTGTTTTAGTCCTGTCTCATAACATCACTGATGACTGAGGTTTATTGAGTAAAGTATTGAATAGTGCCCATGGTTCCTGTTTTTGTCAGACAAAAAGAAAATAGAAAAGTCTTTGAGAGAATGCTCTTTAGATTTGAACAGACATCTCTTCCCATAGCCTGCAGCCGTGTGCAATTAATGTTTGGAGGCCTGATCAAACCCACACTCTAATCTTCAGCGTGAACTTGTGAACTAAAAAAGTCATTCTTTTTTTACTGCATGCAGACCGGTAGACCCGGTAGTTATTACCATCTAAACATCAGAATACTAGCATTATCACTGTATGCATGGTGGTATGCTGTTTGTTGTTGATTTTAGCTCAAAGCACCTGACCTAGCTTCACAGAAATGCTAAGGTGTAGATTCGTCATTTTTATTGACGTGTATTCATTCATCAATTTTGTTTACTTTCATATTGATATTAACATTTATATATTAATATATATATATATATAATACTGTAATATAGTTTTCAAACCACACAAGTCACTTATTAATCCAGCACTTTGCAGCTCCACTGCCACGTGTGTGTGTATGTGTGTGTGTGCGAGAGAATGGGTGATTTGAGAGCCAACATTGTAAACCACTTTGTCTGGTCAGGTAGAAAAGCACTATAAAAATGCAGTCCAGTCACCGGTTAATGTTGCACAATGGTACAGGGCAGAAAGACTTCAGATCAGGAAAAAAATCTAATTAAAACTCATCAGTGATCTCTAAGAACCATCCTCCTAAATGAATACACCTAAAACTATGCTTTAAGCTGAGATCAGTCAGTATTATGAGAGGGTGTTTCAACTGAACTTTTAATAATGAAGGCATAATGATCAATGAAGAACAAGTAGCCCTTGTATTTATTACACCTAATACTCCATTTTCAATTTGATATAATCTATTATGTTGTAGAATTTAATAATATTAAATTTCATCTTGGCAGACCTGGTGATTTGTTTCTTCTTTCATGGAGTTTAACAGTGATGAATACCTTTTTATCTTAAAGAAATAATTAGGTGGATTCATCGTATGAGGTTTTTGCTTTGCTGTACAAAAGTAATGTAATTCGATACTTAAGAATGCAGCGCGGACTGTGACCGCTGGGCTGTAAGATCTTGATGAAGGTCACTCATCAAACACGTAGTAGCCGTGAGGTAATGTCTGGCCGGCGAGCGGCTCCCATCAGACAGGTAGTGTCAGGACCTCTAATGGGCTGAAAATGACAATTCTTATCTTCAGACTGGCAGATGTGGATAAAGTAAACTGATAAGGAAGGAGCTAGATGACGATACAGTGTTGATGAGATGGGCTGCGAAAAGATCTTTGACACACAGCTGCTTCTGGAATGAATGTCTCATTAAATGCATCAAGGGCATTTGAAATATAAGAGTAAAGATGAAGTCATTGACACAAAAAGGATGTGCAGTTATGCTACCACTATGCCCTTTTAGACATATAGCAACTGCAATCGGAGAGTCAGTCCCAGGACACTTGTAAATGTGATTGATTATTATTGCATTAAATGATTGGGTTATTGAAAGACACTCACAAAAAAGTAACTTCAAGTCAAGAGAAAAATCAACAAGATATTTATCTTCAAGAAGCAGAAGTATTGATTATTACTTATTATCTGTTTCTGAGCAAATGAGTAGCTCATTGTTGGTAAACGGAGGACATCTGATCTTAATTAATTAATGGAAAGATTGTGAAACTAACGTCTCTCATTCTTATTCGTATGCACCTTCACCTGTGGTTAATTTGTGAATAGATGTGTGATATTGCGAATATGATGTTTAGAGAAATTAAGGCTGTAAAGAATGATTACTTTATTTTTTATGAATCTGCATTTTATTGATTTATTTATTTTATCAACCAATTAATGCTTTGGTGTATAATATGTCATATGATAATTAAAATAATAATTTTATATATATATATATATATATATATATATATATATATATGAATTATTATTATTATTATTATCAAACTAGATGCCAATTAATTATTTTTTTATGATTTAGGCAGCTTTAAGATCACATTTGGTCAAATCTCTTGATAAACTGTGAAAGAATCTCAATGCGCCCTCTCAAGTAAATTCTCTGATGCATTAATTGTGGGGTGAATAGGAAAGCCAGAGCCTGCTTGTGTTGTTTCTCGTGCGAATACTAATGATGAAGTCTGCAGAGCACATGCTGCCAGGATGCCCAGCTTCTGCAGCGGAAGAGAGGGTGACTGCGGTGAAGAGTTTGGGTGGCACGGACCTTGTGGGACATGTGGTGCTTTTAATTTGGTCTTCGCAGACTAAAGAGTGACACGTGTCAACAGGAAACGAAGATGTGAGAGCGGGCTAAGATTAATGATGCGTCACTTGTTAAATCTCTGTTCCAGTAACTTTCCTTTTAATCCTGTCTCGCTCCCTCTCATTTAGCTCCTTTGTCATTGTTTTAGTCTGGCTAATGTGGCATAATGAGAGTGATAAATCAATGCTGTCTGTTATGTGCACCACTGTTGTGTGAGATACTGTATCAGTGACTTTATTCAGTTGTTTGGGAAGGAAATAAACAGCTTGAAATACAGGATGTTCACTGACTACTTCACAGAGTTGAGGGGTAATAAAATCCCCTAATAATAAACACTGATGGGAAATCAGTACATAATAGGCAAAAGTTACTGGTGTTTATGTATATACTGTATATATAAATTATATGGCACAATTAGTTGGGTAAGCTTCTTTTGCTTTTAATGTGCTAAACATTCCTGTGCACCCCAATCGACTGATTTATGAGTGCAGTTGCATATGCATGTTTGTGCACACTGACTAATCTTTACTACACATTAAAATCACATCAACTCACTAATAACAAACTTGAAGCATGCATATTCATGTTGCCAAAACTGAGCTCGTGTGTGGACTGAATAACTTTATCATTTTTGACAAAAAACGACACTTTCGATAATCCTGGCTTCTAATTACGGCCAATTTTCTTAAATTATTCAGATCAGAGTGTTACAAAAGCAGCATATGAATACTAACATAAGATACAGTAATACTACAATATTCAATAAAATGCATTTGAAACCTTGCTGCAGCACCAGGTTATTTTCTTTTAAGACCATAGGAAAGTTTGCAATAGAAAGGGGATTCAGTTTTGTCTGTGTGTGTGTGTGTTACCAAATACACGTATAATGATATAATGTATAATATTATTTTTAAGCAAGAGTACATAAGGAAAATAAACATAAAATATTAGAAAAAAATATAGAAACATATAGAAATAATTAAAAATAGCATAAGGTAATCTGAGACTGTAAATGCAGCAGATAAGTCTGTTGTTTATGAATCTGTGCAGGAATTGAGCAACATAAATTGTTCTCTTGTCAGTAATAAAGAGGAAATTAATAATTTGGTTAACAGCCATTTCACTGCTTGTTATTGAGGCACATGAACATACTTATTTTCAGATATTATGTTGTTGTAATAAATATGTTCCTGAGTGATGTAGTGCATTGGAGTCATTACACTTAACAATCATGTCAAAAGTGACCATACTCAACCATAACTCTTGCTACATGCTATTTTTAAAGCCAGATCAAGCAGCTATTGTGAAATTGTTATAAAACATTAGTTGTTATTGCTGTAATGTGCAATAAATCATCACAGAAGGAGCCTTTTTTGAACATTTCTGTTGTCTACCATATCATATTTTAACATAATACTAGGCTGTCCCCTTGCAGTCCTATTCATCTCTCATCTCTCTCATTTGTGTTGCGCATTCAGTGGAGAGTGGAAAGCAGTGAAAGCATATGGAAGTGGTTCATGCAGCACATGGATTCTTGAAAATGCAGCCCACTCACAACCAGCACCCTCTGCTCTTTGAGTTATGGTGTCCTGTAATTTACACAGACTTACAGCGTCGCATTAGAGACAAGCAAACAATTTCATTAAAGTCAAGATCCAACTTCCCACTTGGCCATTAAATAGACGCTCTTATAAAGAGTGACTCATAATAAATGCGACAGTAAATGAGCGCTCCTTCAGGGTCAACAAGTAGCTCTATACTTTGCCTGTTGACAGTCTAATAAGGTTGTTTAAACATCCAATGGCATCCAAACGTCTAGTGACAAGGTAATTAAACGCAAAGTACTGATTGATTGCCTGTTGGTTTGTTTGTTTGATTGATTAATTGACTCAGACAACCTGCCAATACGTGTATGTACAATAATGTGTCAGCATGCACCACAGATGAGCATCAGCCTGTTCTCGAAAAGTTCATTTAAATGTAGACAAGTCTTAACAGTACATAAAATAATAGAGTCGCATTCACAGACAGTGGACGACTGTTCATTGTATAGTAACAGAGTAAAGACAGAGTGGAAAAATGTGGAGAAAGACAGGTATGTGTGCGTCATCAGATCCATAGGTTCCAGGATGTCAAATTGCAATTTGTCTAAATAAAATTCCCTGTATAGTGTTTAAAGTTTAAAAAGTTTAAAGTTTAAAGTCAAAGTCCAAATCTGCTTTACTGTCAATTCTGCAGCATGTACAGGACATACAGAGGATTGAATTTATGTTTCTCTGAAAGTCTTGGTGCAAACAACAAAAATAAGCAAAACACAACAAAATAGCAAAACACAGCTAAATGAATACAACCAAACTAAATAAGACATGACAAAATCACAGAATAAGACATGACAAAGTCACATCCTTCCTAGCCAAATACTACTGAATAATACTATTGATGGCCAAATATTATTTATGACTTTTTAATCAACAGAAAACAAACACTCTTCTACACATTGGTTCAGCCTTTGCAGTAGCCAGCAGGTTTGTTTCAGCATGGTTGAGAAAAAGATGGGGACCTGAAATGCAGCTATGTGGCACCCCACAGGTTCTGGTATGGTGCTTTCAAAATCACGCACAGCTGAATGATTTTTCTGACTTGTACACTGAAGCTTTGATAACCTATTGAATGGTGCACTGTGTGGAATGCTTTCTGTCAGTCAGTCAGCGTCAGTGGGGTAAATTTTAATAAAAAAAACTTGTGACAATGACCTCCTGAGGTAATTATATCTCAACCTGACAAACACTAACCAAAATTGTTAGAACAGCGCTGGCATATCATTTGATTTTTTAAAATTCTGATAGTCATATGATATAATTTACTGCTCCTTATGTCATAGTATATTAACTCCAGAGCTTTTCTTTTCACTTTGGGAATCTACCCTGGTTTATGACATATGGACGGGCTCAGATTATGGTTAGTGAAATTACAAATGACGCTGGCGCTTTTCCTCAAGAATGTGACTGAAATGAGATCCCAACCAGATGCTTTGTTAGTATATAATAAGGATGGAGGCAATGAGCTATCTCAAAGTCAGTGGGGACAACACATCTGCCCTGAATTAATACATTTAATCATCATCATCATCATTATCATCATGTTTTAGTTATTGCTGTCAAAGTCAAGAATTATGAAATTCAGTGCAACTTTAACTGCGCTAATATAACAATTTAACACTGTGTGAGAGAAATTCACTGCATAGTAACTGCTCATCTTGTTTGAGGCTGCTCAGGAAGAGGAAGAAGCAGGAACAACTCCTGACGGGATTTGCTCTTCAGGTCAATATACTGATAAATCCTGAGACTGCTTCACGGAGAGAGAGAGTGGATGTGTGTTGTGTGTATGCCTCTGTGTGTGAGCGAGAGATGGGGGGATTTCTTCCTCCCTAAGAGAGAAATAAACTGAAAGAAATGGAAAGATTTATGTTCATTTCCCCTTCACTTGCCTTCCATATGAATGGGGCATGAATAATAAATGTTTATCCAACATAAACCTGACTTCCATTGTTGCATCAGATGATGGATTGGTTTGACTGGGGCGTGCCCTTCCTTTGAACATTGTTGCTCTCTGATTTAATCTGGCAGCTCGGGGTGTGCTGGAACACACAGAGGTATAGTCTTTCATTGTTCTACACCGCTGCCTCTCAAACCACCAGGCATTGGGGGACGTGCATGCAGGCTGTCGTTCCAACCAAACACTTCTGCAGCTAATTAAAGTACCTTTGGCCTCCTCAATGAAATCACCTGCTGAAATGTGTGGTCAGAGGAAAATCTAAAGCACACAAATGGCAAAGTCTGTTTTTAGCTTGTTTCTTGTTATTCTTGTTATATAATTTTTTATTTATCAGACAAAATAATGCAACTCTGCTAGAGATCCTTTCTTGGAGAAATTATTCGTGTGAACTACCAATATTTAATTTGTTTTCAAATATCTGCTTTTGCAATACACACCTGTAATGACTTCAGTATTATTAAACTTTTTTATGGTTGTATTTTGGCGCTAACACTATTTGGTTATGGTTTGAGAAAGACTGTGGCCTTGGTTCAATATTGAAAAAGTAACTTGAAAAACATACATGATAATCAGCATTTAACCAACAGCATGATTTTTCCCTAATGAGTCCTGTATCTGGTAGTGACTTCAGTCAGGTACATTTGCCTGCCTTTTGTAGGCCAATCATCCAACGCTTCAGTCACTCAGAGGAAAGGTTTCCTGTGAACATAACTCAAACAGCAACTATATTTGTCAGCTCAACATAATTAGGATAACAATTTACTAGTATGCAGAGTTGGTTGTATGGAGGAAATTTTGGTTGGATGGTGGGTGGTGCACCTCAAATAAATCAAAGCAACCAATCAGAGCCAGGATGAGTGTCCATCACATGTTGCGGGCGGCTCCCCTCCTCTGTGCATGCTCTCACTCAGTCAAGCTGAGTATCTTCATCGAATGGACTTAACAGAAGGGCAAACAACCACAGAACAACCAAGCAATGAGAAAACTGTCCATCCATGCCTCCTTTGCCAACAACTTACACCACAAAGACAAGTAAACAGAGGAAATCCAATGAGGAAAGAAAAAGAAAAAGAGAAAGAATTAGATTGAGCTGCTCTGTGGGGAGGCGAGGTGGAGCACAGCAGAGTGGGGGCCTGGAAGTTGTACTCATTTAAGTTTTCAAGCTAAGTCCACTCTCTTCTCAATCCTACCAACTTCATCTTTAAATGTCGATAAAGTAAACTCATCCAGTGTTATGCTTCAAGTCACTTTTGACTTTACCAATATTTCACCATCTCATAATTCTTAATTCTTCCCTAACTCCAAGTGCTTCTTAGTGAGACTTCCTAAAAATGTTAATCAGGCTTTAGTTGCTATGAGCGAGTAAACAGCTGAAATAAGTTGTCAGTGAACATTCTGCAAATGCAGGAAAACATTTTGGGGCTTTGCAGATATGTTCATTGAACACATTTTTTCATTATGCTGACCAAAAAACATAATTAATGTGGCATTTCTCGAAAAAAATGTAATCACTTATGCAACTCTGTTGTACGTAATTTCTAGGAGTCAGGGTTGCTTACCACTTTGGCTTATCTCTTAAGTAACAATTACATTTATAAATTCAACAAAGTGAATGAATGCCATTCAGGAGGTCTTTTCAGCCATAGCAGAGCTCTGACAATCTGTACATTTCACCCTTATTTTTGAATATAAAGTTCAGTTGCATGTGCCGCAATGGCATCAAAATGAATGTCATAAATGCAAATAAAACCCATAAAAAACACAGACAACTGACATCAACAAAAAAAGAGGGGCAGATTAAATTCTTCATTTGAAACACTTATGACTAAATCGTGAAAAACGCTGATAAGGCTTATGGTGGTGACACAGTACATATAATTTATATTGATTTGGTCATCTGAACCAAATGAGTCCTGTCCTTGCCAGTGCTGAGTAGACATTCATTCACAGTCAGGATAACACATGGAGCCTTTTTCGAACACCCAGTTCTTTTTTTTTTTTCCTTCGCAATGGTTTTGTAAACCATGAGCCTGTTCAACTTGAACACGTCTCAGCTTAAAAAAGGTTGCACATTATGTCAAAATCACCATAGGCACTTAAACGATGGAGCATGTGGAGCAAATCCATCACCATTATTCAGTCAGTGGGAACAAAGTTCAGCTTCCTACCATACTTTTGTCATTTTAAAAATAAACTTGTCATCCTACAGTCCCCACAATGGTAAATGAACTGTCCTTACATTGCACCTTTTTTGTCTTCTGACCACTTTAAGCACTTAAAGTATGCCATTCAGCCCATTCACACACACAATGACACACTGGCTGCAGAGGCCTCTGTACAAGGTGCCAGCCTGCTTATCAGGATCTTTTCTATTCTAATCCTCTTTCACACACACTGGCTGGGAGCAATTTGTGGTTCTGTAGCTCGCCCAAGGCCGCTTCACCATGCAGACTGGAGAAGCTGGGGATCGAAGCACCGATATTCTGATTGGTGGACCACCCGCTCCACCGACTGAGCCACAGCCACGCCGACCACAATTAAGTGATTATATATAAGCATCCAATGTAAATGATCATTTTACTGACAAAAACAAAAATTGACAACTATTGGAGTTTGGTTCAGTCAGACCGGTCACCGATCATTTGCCACAGCATGCTTTGGCTGTCAGTCCACTCAGGAGTCTGGCTGTTTTCAAGGGTGAGAAACATGCCATAGGAAAATATATGCTGGCGTATAGTGAATGAACCTGCCTGTCCCACTGACTCCAGCCAAACGTTAAATTAGCTGTAATTAGGATGGTACTGTCGCTGAAATGCCAAACTAATTTTCAAGTTAACATTAGCTAACTTTGCCAGCTCACCCACCTCATGTTAGCTCACTGATAGGACACCATTTGGACTCAATTCGGCTGTGGAAATTGGATGTACCCGAAGGAGTGAATCAAAGAGTCAACTCTTTTCTTTTAACTTTAACGTGGCTATGAATATTTTTCCATTAGCCCTGATGAATTTCTTACTTGGGACATAGTGGCAGGTAAACATACATAATCACAGTTTACCCAACTTTTTCAAAGGCAATGGGTTTACTCACTTTCTTGTGAGTTTACCATTAGTCAACATTTAACAGTTATATTTATAGTTTACCCACCGTTTATTTTAATGTCAACATCCTTTCTGTGATTTTGTCCAATTACTGTTTAATATCTGTAATTGCTAATTGACTGCCACACTCTCTCTCACTCACGGCACACAGCAGCAGACCTATAATGGTGTTTCGTGAACCTCTATTAAAGCACACACCCCTTGTCCACCCTGTTTTCCATTGAACCCTGCTTCACCACAACTGAGCTAAAACTCCGACATCAGCACACTGCAGCTTAGCTAAGGCTGTTTCTCAGGTGGAGCAGGGTCGGATAGGATGAACAACATTTCGAAGAGGGAGCAGACTATTCCAGGAGTAGTTTGGGAAACACACACCCAGAGGGAAGGAACCCAGGAAGTCAGTAGACCAAAGTTATAAGGCTCTTCATTTCTATCGCAGACAGGCATCACGGCGGTGAAAGACAGTCATTAAATACATTTAGAACCAAGAAAGAAACAAAACCAAAATGCAAAATAGCCCGCTTCATAATGGGAATTGAAATATTAGCCTAAAGTACTATAAAGGATGTTTGTATTGTTAAGAGACATTAATGACAATTGCATTATTAAGATATAAAAAGAGCCAAAGTGCCCATTAGCAGCCATTGTCATCTTGTGTTCACTTCAGCTATTATCAGGCTATGCCAAACAAAAGAAAATGCAACAAGGCTGAGACCTATTTAAATGTTTCAATAGGAAGACCAATAAGTCAACACCAAGCATTTTCATCACACAAAGTGAGTGAATTCACGCAGGGGCAACAAAACAACAGAAAGAAATCATTTTAACTGCATCTGTCAAGTGTCAACAGACGTGACGGGTGAGCCGCAGCCTGCCTCAGTTTCAATACATTTTAAGAGACATTTTGTCAATGATTAAAGGAATAATTAATTTATAAGATATACATTATGTAGGAGTGACATTGCTCCCTGCCCTCTTATAAATAGAAATGTTGTTTGGAGATGTCAGACAAACTAACACACGAAGACAGCCCACTAACATATCTTTCTCCCCTCTGATTCAGCTTTTTCCTCATAACACAACACAGCAGACTCCACATCGGTATTTGTTTTGGCATCATACAACCCACAAAAACATTCCAGTGGAAATATGAAGCCACATCTTAAATTCAGATCTAGCTTTCTGTAAGGGAGAAATAAAATTATTCTTGCCAGCTAAAGTGTTTGTTTGAATATAACTCTAAATATAGAGAACCCTGAAGACTGCCCTAATAATGACATTCTCCTTTATTATTTTGTTGAGGCTTTTGAATTTTAACCAGATGAAATCATCTGTATTCCGCATCGTCGGGTGGGACCGCGAGTGTCTCGGCAGAATATATTAAATGGCACCGTTCGGATTTAGCTCTCTCTGAATACCTTTTGTTGTTCAACCATATTCTGTTATCTCGTGCATTTCATCTCACCCACAGGTATTACTAACAAGTCTGGTATTTGCAGGCCGTTCTCTGGTGGCTTGTGGATTTATGGCAGCAAGATGCAGCATCACGGCATTTTATTTATTTTTTTTGCTATACGCGTGGCTCCGGAGATGACATCTGTAACCATTTGAAGAAATGAAAATCATCTAATTATGTTTGTCAGAAGAGGAGATGCAAGCATTTACCATCACTGTCAGCAAAGATGACTATTTACAAAATTACCTCTCACACAGGAAATCAAAGCCTTTCCGAGCACAGTCCCATGACTGAGCTGAGCTGGGATCGTTTCCTGTGGGCCTTTTCATACATGAACAATTTTTAGGCCCTTCCCAAGTTTTAAATCAAGATGCATCCTGCACAGTTTCACAGATTATCTGCCATCTAATCGCAAACATACAAGATTAGAACATAACAGTGCATGACACACTGCACAACGCTTTTAATATCTTGCCAGAGGCAGCTACGCATCACGTTCAGATTTCCCTGTCACGTATCGCACTCATCTCTATCAGCCTCCTTCTCCCTCAATAGACACTCTCTCTCATTCTGCATGTCTGTCTCTCTGTCGTTCACTCTTGAATTTTCTCCAACTTCTCTATTTGTAGGCTGCGTTTTGTTTTTGCTATGTTTCTTCCCCTTCTGCATTTGGCTTTCCGTCACCCCTGTAAAATCGAGGCTTTTTCTCACCACTACAAGTTCTCCCAGGTGATGCTGTACCTGCCCAGATTCCTGCAAATAGCTATGAAACTTGCTGTACCAGTGATAGTGGCTTATATTCTCCTGATGGCTTATGTTCTGTGCTGAACAATGATGAAGACCAGGAACTTGATTTGAGGTGTTATTGTCAGGAGGGCTTTACCAGGGATAAATCCAGGAACAATTGTGGGAGGGCTACGGCCACTTTCCAAGAAAATGTACACTCAAATGTCTTCCTTTTTCTTTTTATCATAAACATTTAATCAGAATTTCTGCTTACAGACAGGAAGTGTTCGCAGAAAAGACTTTAACAATCCAGACAAGCGATGAAATTGAGAGAAAAAGAGCTTTCAAATTCTGAGCATACTCATCCTGTAATAACAGAGAAGAGCACTGCATCCTGTTACGTGATATTAATAACATGCTCTTTCCAGTGAAGATAACATTACGTAGCGCCCTTTCTCACACAGGCTGCCTCTCACTTCAACTCCCTATGTTGCAGACACGTAGCCCTCCACCGCCGTCTCTCTCTCCTTTTGCCTCTCACACTCCAACCTGAGACCTGTCCTCATCTCTTTGTTTTCTCTGTTCCTCTCACATGTTCGCTGCTGCACTCCCTCAGACCAGCAGACTGCCAGCTCCACCACTATACCAATAAGGTTTCCTCAAAAGTCCTCTCTTTCTTCTGTGTGATTTGGACGTTCAGATTCACACAAATATAATCTTATTTTTTCTGTGAAAAAAAGCTTGGGTATGTCTTGTGGCTGAAAGGGGAGTTCTTCATTTGAAGCCTCCATTTCGAGTCACTAGACGTCAGGGCCTCCCCACAGATGTGTTACTGTAAATTGTCCTTCTTACATAGGGGATCTTGGTACGTGCTGGAGTCTGCTCTACATTCCCACTTTACCCATTTTAATATTTACATTTTAAAGATTTACTCTTATTATGTTGCAAGCTTAATCTATTTACAGGTCATCACATCTGAACACTGCAGGTGCCTGAGCTTCATCTCTCATTAGTATTTCTATTTATACTGCATGTTGATAGCAAAATTGTACATGTACATTTGCGCAATTTTGCAAATGTAGCAGTTTAATATTGGGCTGCAAACAGACACTTTTTATGCAGTACCTTACTTCTTCTTCTACCTGACTGATGTGACATATTTCAGAAGGCATCTTGCTTATAATAGTCTGAGGAATGGCACGCACCCTTAAAACTTAACTATCCTTTCATGCGTGAAATATTGTATTGGCCGAACCTACGGTGTGCAAAAGGTTTATGTATCTGATCTTAGCACATATATTCAAATTTCAGTGCACACAGAGGTGGAGATGAGTGGCTAAGCCGATAGAGCCTCATTAGACTGCAAAACCTGTGTGAAATAGAGCAGTAGGGGTCAACCTGAAGGTCAAATTTACACTAAGAGCTTTAAAAGGCTTTGTTCAAGGGCAGTTGTTGAGATTATACGTTGCCTCAATCCCCTTGCAGGAGATTTAAATCAACAGTATTCTCACAGTTTGCATACTTTACATACTGCCGCCTCTGCAGCTGTTTTCACATGTGCCTGTGAAAATGAAAAATACATACAAATCAGTCACTGCGCAGATACTTTCTTGTTCATACTGTGAGGTAGCGTACAGCAATTATCGATGCTTTCCACACACGTACCTACGCGCGCACAGCAGGGTTAATTAAGCAGAAGTTGCAGCAGTGGGGAAAAAAGTCAGTTAACAATGAGTGTTGAAAATTGCATTCACTGTATTTGAATTAGCTGCCATCAGATCAGATTTCAGTTAATTAGGTACAAACAAAGAGACTGGTGAAGACACATTTGAGATATAATTAAGACATCTTTAGTTAAATTAATGTAAACAGAGTGTGACATTTGGCAGAAAGTAAGCAGAGGCAGAAAGGTTAGGAAGGACTGAGTATCTTTTTGACCTGCAGGACTAACTCTCTCCCCCGAAGCCAAAGCTCCGAGTAGGCATTTCTGTGCAGCCGGAGCCAGGCTGTGACTTGGCAACCTTGTGCAAGTGTCAGTGACACAGCAAAATGATGAATGTTTAAGACAAGGTCAAGTGGGTTTCAAACAAATCCATCATCTGATGTAATAGCAAAGGGGTCAGTTAAGGCTGTGTGGGCATTTATTATTCATGAGCAGGCGAGAGGAAGTGCGCACGTCTCACCAAACAGAGGACAAATGAATATAAACATCACCATCTCCCCCTCTCTTCTTACCTTTGTCTCTGAGGGGATTTTACCCTTGGATCAGTCTCAAACATACATCAATACATTGACTGGAATAATGCTTGAACTCCCAGAGGAATCTGTTTCCTTCCCTCTTTTTTTTTTTTTTTTTTTTTTTTTGACGGCGGTGTCAAAAGATTGAAGCCTTCCTCTTTCTCATTCGAGGGAAACCACGCCGGCATTAAGATGTTTCAATCAGTTTGCTTTGAAGACGAGTAGCAATGAGAGCATGCGGCTAATGAGGATTTGCCGAGAGATCAAATGAGCTTTAAAATAGCTGACACTCTTTCAGAAGTATTCTCAAATTAAATTAATATATTCTCTCAAACTAAATAGTCATGCATGGACCAAAATGTGCTTTATGGCCACTGGGGCAAAAGTCCAACGGGAATTGAGATACAGTGCGAGAGTTTTACTCCCCGTTCTTTATCTTGACTCTCAGCGCGGGTTTTTTCCATTACCAAGAGGAAGTGGGAGCAGCCAACCCCAGACGGTCTCCCAATGGCTTAGCTCAGTTGGCTGGAAAGATAGATTTCCCTCGCCCCACACTTCTTTCAGCAAAAATCCCAGGAACAAACACTGCCTCTGTTTAATTTGGAACTCACCGAAATATGATTAATCCATAAAGTCTCATCAATGACAAATAGGCGAAAACAGGACCGAAATTAGAAATACATCACCGTCGAGGTAATTTAAATTCATTCAGTGGCCGCAGAGTGGAAACAAAGGAGGGGAGTCCACCGGCAAGACAAAAAGCTGCTGATGAGAGACTCTGTGAAGTTATGACACACCCGGCTCGTTTTTTTTTTTTTATTATTGTACTTTTCCTCACGCCCTTCCACGCTTCTGCTGATACTTTGATCTGGCTAGTCTAAATTAAACATCTGCCACCATGCTGTGCCACCCACTTCAATGCCACGGTCGTAAATCGTTTGTACCACGGAGGCGGCGAGCTGGGCAGTCCAGGTTCCTGGGAAGAATGTGGTCTGGCTGCTGTTCGGTTCATTAGGAGCTTCTCTTTTCTACCCATGTTTTTCTACGTGTTTACTTTTTTTTTTTTTTAAATGACATCATAGTTCCACATAGCCTCACTGGGGCCTCCATAAAGGGATAGTCTGGCATTTTGGGAAATGTGCTTATTTATAGGAGGATTGATACAACTCTCAAGTCTCTCCATTAAATGTGAGATTAATGTGAGTGGGGCAGTTGGCTCTGTTTCACATAAAGACTGGAAACAGGGGAGTCTCTGTTGGCTGCCACAATGATGACAAGACTTCAGGAAGTCACTGCTTGCAGTCAAGAAATAATCCAGCATTTAACCCCTTTAAAACCAGAAAATTTTTATGTTTCAGTTTTTGCGCATTAAACAAATGACAAAAAAAGTGTGTTAATTAAAAATTAATTAAAAGTGTGTGTTAATTGTGACCTTTGGATGTGCTAGTTTTAAACTGAGACAGGCTAGGTGTTTCCTTCTGCTTCCACCTTTTATGCTAAGCTAAGATAGCTGCCACAAGAGTGTTTGTGCTGCAGCTGAATTTAAAAAACTAGCTTGGTGCAGAAAAATGTAACATGAATTTGCTAAGCTATGGAAAACCTTGAATCTTTGCTACATTTAATGTCACTTTTGTGAATATATGAAACACAACAATTGTAATAAACATTATACTGGTGCTTTTTTGTTAACAGTGATGGATTGTGTTTTCCATAGTATGAACTGTCAGGTGATAAATACTTAATCTCCCACCCAAACAACCACATGGTTATTAATGTTTGTTGAACCATATTTCTTCCTACCACATTCTCAATGAAGTGTTAAGATCTTAAGACAGCTTCCAGCGCTCCTTTGGCCTCCTTCTCTCTATGGCTCCTTTGCCTCTCCGACAAAAAGTCAAGGGTGTTTTGTTTTTATATTGCAATAATGCTACTGGACCATGAAATGTCATCCTCTCCAACATGGTGCTTTCCTTCCCCACGGGGGGAGAGGTGTTTGGGGAGGGGGGTTGACATTCTGCTGTCACATTTAAGGTCTGCCTGTTCCTAACGACAACACAAAGTCTCTACATAATTTTTGGTGCTTAAAACTGAGTGTCACAGCTTCATCACATGCACATAAGTTTTGCAACATGGGAGAGACATTTTAAAGATGTCAAATATTTAGAAATTAGGATCTCAATGAAAATAGTGAGCTTGAAATACATGTTCCTGATCAAGAACTGTGGCTAAATTTTAAAAAAAAAAATTTATTTTTTATTTTGACCGAGCACCATGTTACGGAGCCCCTAAGAGGACATGTGCAAAAAAAAAAAAAAAAAAAGAAAGTTGCAAAGTTGCAAAACCTCCCATGTACCATGTTATATTCAAATATAAAATGATTTAAATAAAAAATAAGTAATTAGAATAGCCTTTTACATTATAGACAAATTAGAGCCTATAAACAATATACCAAACATACATTACATGATATATGTGATGCATTTTTAAAATGTATAACAGAATACAGCAGTTATTGCAAGTTGCTATTTAATGAATTACTAATACTTTTGTTGAGTTACATTAGAATTAAATCAAGAATAAAAGGAGAGAGAAATTGTGTAATACAATGCAAAATACTTTTATTTAGCTTATTCATATATGAATTGTTTGTTTGTTTTTTTCATTAATAAAAGCTTTGCTCATTTAGAAGAAAATCTGGTTTGATATATTGACATATTTAAATGAGTACAAACAATAAGTGCATTACTCTTAAGAACTAAACTGCACAGCGGTTCATCTCCCTACTAAAAACATCACAGTATAAAGTAGCAGGAAATTACAAGGCGGGGTATTGTTTGGAGTTTCTTGACTTCCGTGTTTCCTGTCCAACCAGTTAACCACAACGATCACCCAAACCTTCCTGCGGTCCTTTCTAGTGGGTTTTTATGTCAAACGAAGCGAAAACACAGCTTGACTCAGCCAACTGTGATCAGCGCCTGGCCTCCAGAAAGTGTCAGTCAAGTAAAGCCATGGGAATACGGGGAAGGATCCTACCAAAGCTAGTGCATTTTTTTTAACAGGTGATGGGTTGACAAACCATTAGAGGTCCATGTTCTGTCTGATTAGCCTGAAACTGTTAGAAGTTGTGTGGCCGTTAAAATGCTTCAGTCTACAAGCTGTGGTACTCTCATTGTGCACTTTCTTTTGAATACTCTTTGTTTCCTTGCAGAATATTTATTTTAACAGTCTGTTATTAATGCTCAGGATTTGCTGCAGTGTGTCTGTCAATATCGCACATCAGGAAAGCCCAGTACAGGTCGTGACAGGTGATCAGTTCCATTCACCGAAGAAGTCAATGAGATGCAGGTGAAAGGTCAAATCCTCATAACAGCGCTGTTATATTTTGTAACAATTTGCTGTTTTTCAGAGGGTTATATGCAATTTCTTGGCCTTTGGATGTAACTCCATATTAAATGTACATTACAGATAGGTTGCTAAAGACTTGGTTAAGGTTAGTTTAAAAGCAAAACAAAACAAAACAAAAAAGTCTATGATAGTTGGGCACAAACTCTGTTTTCCTCCATGAAAGTCAGATAAACAATATCCTCATCTACCCCCTTTAACCTCCACACCTTCACTTTCCATCTCACTACAAAAAGGGCGCTCTGCTTCCTGCTTTTGCACTGAAGGTCTGCAATGGGAGGTGCGTAAATTTCCAATATGATATATATGTAGAGGGATACTGGGCTGCCAGTCTATGGTTGTCTGTTTTGCTGATTTTTAACCAAATTTACCATCAACAAAAAAGTTCAAAGATGCTCTTAACTGACTTTAGATTGAATACAGATTCTTACAGATACAGATATTCTGCATGTTTGTTAAATATAAACTTAATTCAAACACGCAATACAAAAGTTCTGAAATGTTACTACTAATTTTCCCTCCTGAGTGAAAGCCTGATGGTGTGTTTCACTGGTGTGAGAGGAATGTGTGTTGATGTAATTGACTAACAAAGGCTTGGTGTGTTGTTGTTAACGTATAAGTGGGGAACGTGAGAAGAAATAATTTGAACGTTGGAAGTCATATATTAGATGTAAGAGGATGTGACTTTATGTGAGAGGAAAAAACAGCTGAAGTGTTTTGCGAATGTTTGATGTCGAGTGTTGAATGTAAAAGTGACATATTGGCTGTGAACGTGGTGATGTGAGAAGCTTGGGAAAAAACCTGATAATTATACATGCTGCATGCACTGGTGGTGTTGTGTGTGTATGTGTGTAAAATGCTTTTGAAAAGTGACCAGGTTCTTCAATAATCTGATTTATGAGAATGAATTTGGGTGCTCGGTAGATACGGCTCTTCATTCATCTAATTCTGCATGAACAAAGCGCCAAGATCAAAATCTGAATTTCAATGCCACTTCATTTGTATTTAAAGATTACATCACCTTGATGTTCTCTGAATGGATGCGTAAAAAAAAAAAAAAAAATTAACCATGCTCTTTTCCAATCCTTGTTTAGAAACAGATTTTTATCAACCTGTGCTGTTGATACAAGCTATAAATAAAACAGCCTTCAAGGTGATATGGCAAACTTGTTGGCAAACAGTGGCTTTTTTACACACATGTAGAGCAACAATATCATTATTGTGGAGGCGTGTTTCTTGGCACCTGGCAAATATCGATTCCAATATTATCTCTTTCTTGTTGACTGCAAAAGTTGTGTCCATAAAACCAAAACAGTGATTTGAAAAAAAAAAAGTTAAAAAAGCTCGTGGCGGACTGCACAGTTGGGATAATTTTCTGCACATTAGTCACTACAAGTCACCCTTCACACACTTACACTTGATCCTCTGTTATTATAAAAAATATTGATTATAGCAGCTTTGAAGATGACCTTTCAATATATATATATATATATATATATATATATATATATATATATATATATATATATATATATATATATATATAGATATAGATATATGTATTATACAATTGTAGCTGCAGGAGTTTTATTGTGATGTAATGGTTTGCCACTAAATGTGAAAGCAATCTTGAGTAGAGAAATGCTTTTCACTTGAGCTAATCAAATTCAAGTGCTGGTTTTACACAGCTCTCGGAGAACACCATTAAGAAGGTAGCAGTGCTAACTACTGGCCTCATTTGAAGGGGGTACGTTTCTTAAGTGGCCAAGTACTCTAAGTTCATTGCTACTTCATCTCTGATCCAGTTGTATTTCCTCTTACATTTGATTGAAGGAGGACGAAATGATCTTTGAAGTGAGTCTCTCTGCAGCAAGTGTCCTCTCAGAGTGACTTCTGAGGTCTGAGTCTGATATTTTTTATTTTTTTTCTGACAGCTATATTTAATATCAAGGGAGGGTTTAGTGTAGATCAGCGGTGGCGATAATGATCAGCCAGAAACGGTGTAGGAGTCTTATGGAAACTGAGCAATTATTACAGTCATGCTGAGCTGTAATCAGGAGAGCCTGTCAAGTAGCCTCCATTACTTCGTGTCAAAAGGTCTAGTATGTGAGCACTTATACAAGACACTATAAATGAGCAGAGACTTCATTAGGATAGAGTTGAAGAGGTTTTTGTAAGTTTTGAGGCAAAGTGGTTTACTGTATGTGTCAAGAGAAAAATACTTTGAAGATGTGTGTTATAATCTTAATAGGAATAAGAGGGGGAATAAAAAAAAAGTTATTGCATACTTATAATTACATCCTAGCCTGCAAGTCTATTAGAATTCGTAGTGAAGTTTTGTCAGATTGGTCTGAATTTAAATCACTCTCATTTGAAGCAGCTTCACATAGAGAAAATGGATTCAATATGAGTGTCAAGTAAATGTAATTTTGCTTATGAATTTTCCAGTGTGTTTGGATAAGAAATGGTCCCATTATCTGTGAAAAAAAAAAGAAATGTAATTTTTAAAAGAATTTAGATTAAAGGGTGAACCTCTTAGGGTTAAGCATTTGCAATTCTTCAGTGTTTCTGTGCCAGAAAATGTAGTTTGCATGAGTGAGCTTCAGCATAAAAAGGCACTCTCCTGTTATTCATGTGCAAGACAGGCCTTTGGGTAAAAGGTCAGATGATCACCATATGACAATTAGAGTAATTTGCCCTTTATACAGATCATCAAATAATTTATAAGACAGCATATGTGATTGTCAGTACTTGCCAAAAAATATGCAGTAAAGAGCTTAAGCCAATATGGGTGTTTAGATTTTTTGGTAAAGTTATCACACAAGTATTTACACTCCAGGCTAGTAGGGGGCAACATCATTGTCATGGTAGTGGCTCTTACAAGTGAAACTTCAGGTCCATGTCCCTTCAAGCCCACATAACCTGCCATGCTCTCCATCCGTCAGTGTCTGCCATGTACAGAACAAAATCGAACCATCCATGTACCGTTTACCGAAGTGCCGGTGGGTTAGCTTAGCCATTAACCTTTTTGTTTGCTCTTCTGTTGCCAATTAGGCGCTAAATAGAGCTGCTGTATCCTGGTTCCCTGGCTCAGATATTCAAGTCAAACAACCAGCGTAGACTCCAAAAAGTTACAGCTCCCAGCCAAGAAATAGTCTGGCACAAAACTCCCCCATGAAAAGGGCAACACTGATGTTTCTACACTTTAGTATTTGTATGGATGAAAGAGTGACTGTAGTGCTCTGATAGTAATGTAAACCAGATATAGTTGGTTATTTATGTCTGTTTTGTTACAGGTACAGCTAATTAGACTGATAATGTGGTTAGTGATTGGCTGTCAAGGTCAAGTGAGAGGTGTGATAGCTTGAGGGAATGAACACACTGACCTCCACGAGGCCCTTTTCTACCGCACATAATATGATACAAAACACACCAAAGAGTACGTATTTATTACACAATACACAAAAGGAAAGTTATAAACTGGTGGTGTAGGGTTGACCAGGGTTTTCCACCAGCAATAGATCATAAGAAGTGTCACATAAATTATGTTCACCTGTCCAGGAGAAAAATGGCCAACTCAGAGTTAATTTAAATTCCTTTGGTCTGACTCGAATTCAACAACACTTTTCTCATGCTCTAAAAGGGAGTATCCTGGGTGGCAGAGTAAGGGGTTATTGGTCTTACAGACTTCACCCTTTTAACATTTAAGGACATTTTAAGGAAAACTGATCATGCTTGGACATTAGTTAATGAGGTGGGACTTGGGCTTCTTCATTAAATACACTAAATAAGAAAATTATTTATTCACAGTCAAAATAATACTTGGTCATGATGAGAAATGCTCTGATCTGCCTTCATAATGACTTAGATTAATACCACTCTCATTTCAATTACAGTTTTATTTGCATAAACACTGAAAACAACAATTCATCATTTACTATAGGCCAGCCTATTATTTGGCCAGGGGCTGGACTTGGTGGTGGTTGTTTCTCAAATTGTTGTACAAATTAAAAGCACTCAATAGAGTTTTAATTGGAGTTTTATTGATTAAATCTTGATTCAATACTGATGCCTCTATTTGACCAATATAAGAAAACAAGACCAACAGAGGGAGAATTGGCTATTTTATATTAGTTTCTAATGGTTACGTTTAATGTTTGCCACCAATTTTTTTGTGAAGTCAGACAAAATGTTTTGTCAGTTTTGCGCCAGGCTAGCTGTTTCCTGCTATTTCTAGTCTTGGTCCTAAAGTGATGGCTGTAGCTTTATATTTAGGATAAAGAAGCGAGAGTGATAGGAATCTTCTTATCCACAAGAAAATAATTAATGTATTTCCCAAAATGTGAATCTATTCCTTCACTTTAGGCTTACGCACTTATCCGTCATCACTTATTCTAACACTAACAATCCTGTCTTAAGCTGGTAATCACTTGGCTCTGTTAAACCCAGGATTTTTTAATCCAGCTGTGCCAGTGTTCACATGAAAGAGACGCATATTTAATCAGCTGTATTACCAGAGGCTGTGACGATGAGAATTATTGCATTTACCTCCCTAAAAAAAAACCTCAAAAGCATAATAATACTATAAAAAGTAAAAATGCATGGGTTTTGTCTGAATCTTTTGGGAGGAACATGTCTGACTTTGTGTGTCTCTGTTTAACAACCCAACATCCTCGCGGGAGGGGCGCGTTCCAGACGACTCAGGAATGTTTTGCTGAACCCCACTAATGGGGGTGAGGGTGCTCATTTAGCAGCCAGAGAGAGTCTCGTTTAATCCCACAGATGTGTCTTATCAGTGTTTTCCAGTTTTTATTACCTTACTTCCTCTACCCTGTATTCTGTGCCTATTTTTTCTCCTCTGGCGATACAGATGGATGTTGGAGAAAGAGAGCGGTGCTGATGTTAAAGTGTTGGCTGCAAGAGAACAGTCTCATGCTGCACTGCGTAAAGTGATAGCACTGCTGGCTGTCAGAAACTTTCAAACACTGTGTAACTCATATTATTGCTAATGAGGGCCTTTATTTACATCATTCATAGATACTGGTTTAATTCAGTTTATTTATTTATTGCCAAAAATGCTAATGTGATATTTTTTAAAATTATCCAAGCTCTCTGTGTTGCCTTTACATTTATTTTATCCTCTGTACAAAACAATTCCACGCTTTTAGGATTTATCACCCTTTAAAAACCATATGATATGGCTGAAAGCTATTTTCAAGATCAGCAATTTAGTTTAAATTCCTCATCAAGTTCAACATTGATATGGATGTTTTTTTCCAATTTTAATCATAATTATTTAGATTAAGTAATGATTACTACTGTATTAAATACATTAAAAAAAAGTGCCTGTGTCTTCTGCTGCAAGACAACGCTGCAACTTACTGAGGTAAACTTACATTCAAACTAACTGCATTTAACTTAAAATAATTTTGTCAGATCAGTTAAATGATGAGTCCCAGTGTGAGCATGTGCGGCTAATGAATTCAGTTTCTCTCTGAATAATGACTTGACTAAATGCCAGTGGGTGGAGTTCAAGATTCCCTATATGTAACAGTCGAGGCTGTATGGATGATATCACAGAGTACAGACCCCCCGCAGCACCGACTGCTACACTACATTGGTAGCCTCTGCTTCACAGTGAGAAAAAGTAATTCTCGAGAGAGGCAAGGTGGTCTGACAGAGACGAAAGCCAAAGAAGATTTCACATGTGGGGGAGACGCATGATGGAGGGGATTGGAAAAAAAGGAGGGGGAGAGATGATCTGCTGAGAGGGGGCAACGAAAGCACCAAATGAGGGAGAGAAAAAAGGAGGCAGAGAGCGAAAAAGGGAGAAAAAAATCTAGGTAGAGGGAAGGAAAGCTGAGCGTATTCACTAAACCTGCTTCACATCCTTTCAGAGGCATTCTGCGCCGAGAGACCTGCGTTATTTATCAAGCAGGAGCACCAACCTGGAAGCCAGTCAGGCTGTCATCTGATGCACACCTTGCATCAAGTCATTGAAGTGCATCTCTCTCCCTAATGCATATGCATCTAAGACAGAATGGTGCAGAGAAATGGTTGGAGATATGCATGTGCAGCTGATTGTGAATTTAATCTGTGCATGCACGCTGTAATCCAAGTTCAGAGGAAAAAAAACATGGCAGGCTCTTTCTGGACACCTGTCCTGGATTCATTTTCACGACTCTGCCAAGGAGAGGTGGCGGTCACACTGGCCAGCAGTAGTTTTTTCAATTTTTTATCACATAAGTGTTGCTGAAATGCAGTAACTGAAGCCCTTTACAGGAAGACACTCGAGCACAAAATGTCCTACAACAGAGACCAACATTTTTGCCAGTGTGAGTGCACACCATGCTTAATAATTACTGAAATGACAGATATTACTCCACCAGCGCCCTTTTAAACCAATTCAGTATCAGTGGGCCTTTTCAGATTGGCCACTGTGAAGGCAGCTTTTGAAGGGCTTTGACTAATGGTGGTTCAAAAGCAGCATGACTTGAAAAAGCCAGGCTGATTGTTCAGAGATAATTGTTTAGTTGGATTTTGCCAGATGGATAGAAATCAAGGATACATTCATTCACAGAAAAATGGACCACTTTCTGTGTTTGGTGGTCTAGTGTTTCGATTCGAGTTTCAATTACATTGTTTTGTACTTGTTTTAAGGGAACCTGTTCATTTCAGGTGTTCTAACTTGTAGAAAGTAAATAGCGACACAGTTTTTATATATTTTTATTGAGAAGGTCACTGAGCTAGAACATACTGTGAAATTAAAGTTTAGAGATCTGAGCTGTTGGAAGTTTATGTCAAGGACCCGTCTCCTCTTAGAGCTGGGTTCAGATTTGTATTTTAAGGTTCTCATATTTCAATTAACATAAGTTAGTCTTTAGTGGCGGAGAGAGATGGGCCAGTGGGCCGTAATCCCTGAAAAACGCCACCTGCCACCAATTAGTTTCCTACAATTCATTCAGCTTTTGGCATTTTGCCTCTCACAACACAAGTGAAACATGAATGAATTTATATTTTCAAGGGCGTACGTTTGTTGTGCTCACATCAGCCCAAATGAATTGTATCAATGGGGGACATGTAGTGATTCAACAGGAACAAACAATGCAACGTTTTTTTTTTTTTTTTAAAGCATTTTGATAAAGCATTTAAAGCCTTGAACTGCACTGGCCCATGATGAATCATCATGATTATATTATTACAAATTAGAGCAAAAACCTGAAAAAACTAAATAAAGGCAAAGGTACAAGCATTGGTGTAAAGGTAGCTGAATAGTGGGCACGTTGTAAGCATACATAGTATTTCACAAATGGCCTCTAAATATTTTGTCTTTGTAATTAACAGTATTTTTCACCCTTATTTGTTGCGAGCTGCTTGATGTAATTGCCTATGCAGGTATATATAAAGTTGTATCGAAATGGACTTAAATTTGATAAAGCCGCTGTGATTCATCCTCTCCGATGCCTGTTTAGATCTGGTCCACTCAATTTAGAGGTGTGTTCTAATTAACATTAGGTTAATTGCTCTGAAAGTGTGTTCCCGGTATATATAATGTGGTTAGAGTCACATGGCTCCGAGGCAGCATACCAGCCCCTGCCAAGATGTGTTTATAAAACAAATAATGAGAGGAGAAAATAATTACAAAAATTAATTAGATACTAACTGCTGTCATTTGGTTATGGCACTCACTTATGAATTAAAAGTAGTTAGACAAAGTTTAGCTACTGGTTACCAAGCAACAGATTACAGTACTTTGACAGACACAGAAAATATCCAGTTGCACACTCTGTATATTTGGGGCTCTAGACTCACTTGTGATGGCTGCAGCCGGGTTTACATGTTGAAATAAACACTTAAAATATCCTTCCTGAAGCCTGAACCTCCATCACCTCTCCAAAAAGAGTCCATTCTCACAGGGACAAAAATTAAAGGTTTGTTTGGTGAAACATTTACGAATTTGTCACACTTTTGCATTTAAATAACTAACAAAATGTAAATAGCAGAGGCATCAAGTTCACAGAGTTTGAATTAAACACAGGAAGCACACCCAAATTTAAAAGTAAATTTTATAGGCTTTTTTGTTTTTCAGACTCTGTCCATGGTTCTGACCCTGTGGAATTCACTTGATGTGCTGTATTTTCCCATGACCGACGGCTTCCTGAACACACACATACCTGGTTAATGTGACATGGTCCAGTGACACTTCGCAGTTTTACAAGCTGATGAACGTTGCCTGAATGCAGTCGTCACGGTTACCAGGTTGTCTGTGACCCCTGGTGATGGAAGTGGGTCGATGTAGTTAGACACAGCGAATCTGACAGTACATCTGACGGCTTGAACTGTGTTATTAAGAAAGTTCACTGCATCTCTCAGCAGAAGGTATCTCAGAGGATATATGTGTTGCCTTGCTATGTCAAGATTTTCCTTTAAATAAGCAACACAGTGGTGATTCTACGGCCCACTGATGAAAGCCCTTGTATTTGCAGGAATATGACCGAGATATTGGTAGTGACTTTCCTGGAAAAAGCACAAGCATCACACAGTTGCCACAACTTGCCTGTGTGTGACGTCCAGATACACACCTGCAATTACTGATTACCACTATGGATACCACGAAAGTCAACAAAATAAAAATGTTCTAAATTAATGTTCGAAGTTCATATTAATAACGTTTTGTTTTGTTTTTTAGAAAAAAAGAACAAACACCAAACACCGTTTTAAACTTATATCCAGATGATTTGGTGCTTTGTAATAAACAGTGTATCAGCGTTACTGCACTTTGTTTTGTGTGTTTCCACTCTTCCACCAGCTGCTTCAGACAGTTTAAACAAAACTAGAAGTTTCACTGAGTAAATAACTCATTAACCCTCATGTTATGTTCCGGTCAAATTTGACTGATTTAAAAGTTTTATCTCTGAAAAATGTACTTCATTTGATCACACTTACCTTAGATTCCATGACTTTGTCCACAAAGAGGATTTCAACACAAAAAATTGTATTGATTTAAATGCAATTTTGTGTGTTTTATTCAACTTTTGTACACTCTTGGTGTTCCCGGTCAAAAATGACCGGTCATTAGAAATGAATGGGGGAGACGACAATTAGTGTATAAAAGTGAGCTCAGGTACATCGTAAGTGAGGCTCTTGATTGATTTGATCACCACACTGGTGATCAAATATATATTGGTTGTCAAGTGTCAGAAGCTGAAGATGACAGAATATAATCCAGAGCAAGAAATAACTCATGTCAAAACAAGCGTAACGTGCCATAAATGCAATGCATATATTTGCAAGGTGCATGCAACAATCTGCACATATTGTCCAACATGTGCATGAGAAAAAACACCATTGAAGTTTGAGTTAACCCACTCCACCAAGTTTAGAAGCCTGATTTTATATCAGTTTTCAGTTTTTTTCTGTTATCATAAAAAAAACTGACAGACTGATGAACATGAACATGTAATGTCATGGTTCTTGTTAGTTGGTGTGGTAACTTCAGGCTTTGAAAAAGACCACTCGACAACTTGCTGTTGCTCATATGAGCTTTATCTATAACTTGCAAAAGGCATTCTCTTGGACACCGAGGCTTACACTGCTCAAAATGTGAAACACATGGAAGGCAAAACAACGCGTGAGAGGGAAAACCCCGGGAAAAAGCATCTCTTACAAACAGCTACCCTATAGAAGATTATAAGTATTAAACCTTTTTTATAGTGCTCATATTACAACAGTTGTTCTTTAATGTATAAAGATATTGATCTTGGAATATTGTGAAATAGTTAAGGGATAATTAAATAATATAATCTTCCCAGTCACTTTTGACCAGGAACACAACAGGTGTTACTTTATGTGACTGTTTACAAATTTTAAATGGTTTCAAAATAAATGTTGTTGGTAACTTTGACCCAAAGTAGTCTGTGATAAACAGTATTCTATGTTTCATCTGATTATTTCTTAAAGTCAAAATAACCTAGAAATTATGTTTTTTAGAACTCGAATTCAAGATGTATAAGCTCAGATCAATGAAGGCATACAGGCCATGAATAACAAATAGAAATTAAGTTTTTATGATGAGTTATAATGGAACGGTCTTGACCGGGAACACAAAATCGTAACATGAAATGAACATAACATGAGGGTTAAATAACTAAATTTCACAGAGTACATATAGTTTCTAACACATTTAAGATTTCCATTTTTTTTTTTTATAGTTGAATCAAGATTCAAGATTCAAGATAGCCTTTACAAGTCCCACAGGGGGGAAATTCACATTGTAACAGTAGCAAGACACACTGTGGAAACAACAGCAGGAAAAATGCAAAGCAAAAACATAGAATAAAATAAAATAAAATAAAATATCAGCATGTGCAAAGTGTATTGAAATGGTCGAAACATGTATTCAAACGTGTGTATGTAATCTGTAGACACGAATGGGCGTATGCTGTAACATATGGTTTTATGAAAAAATTATCCAAAATTGTATGGTCCTGACTAGTTTAATAGGTTTAGCTGTAGGGTGAGTGTAATGCATTTATTTCTGGCCATTTTTATAAAACCACCCACACAGCAGGCTTTAATGCCAGATATGGGGATCAGACACTTGCTTTTCGCTTCAAATACTTTATTTTGTTCAATGTTTTTTTAACTGTTTTTGCTTTTATCACTTTAAAATAAAATACAATACCATTCACCTCCCACGAGATATGAGGGAGGCTGTTTAAAATCAGTGGTTAGCACTTTCAGCCTGATTATGCCTTTCAAAGGTATTTTGTCATTGAGGATTCCCCAACCCATCTTCATCTTCTTCTTCATCTTCTTCATCCGCTTGGTCCGGGACCGGGTCGCGGAGGCAGCAGTCTGAGCAGAGATGCCCAGACTTCCCTCACCCCAGACACTTCCTCCAGCTCTTCCGGGGGACCCCGAGGCGTTCCCAGGCCAGCCGAGAGAGACATAGTTTCTCCAGCGTGTCCTGGGTCTTCCCCGAGGCCTCCTCCCGGTGGGACATGCCTGGAACACCTCCCTAGGGAGGCGTCCAGGGGGCATCCGAAACAGATGCCCAAGCCACCTCAGCTGACTCCTCTCGATGCGAAGGAGCAGCGGCTCTACTCCGAGCTCCTCCCGAGTGACCGAGCTTCTCACCCTATCTCTAAGGGAGCGCCCAGCCACCCTGCGGAGGAAACTCATTTCGGCCGCTTGTATCCGCGATCTTGTCCTTTCGGTCATTACCCAAAGTTCATGACCATAGGTGAGGGTGGGAACGTAGATTGACCGGTAAATCGAGAGCTTCATGCCTTTCGACTCAGCTCCTTCTTCACCACGACGGTCCGGTACACCGACCGCATAACTGCGGACGCTGCACCAATCCGCCTGTCAATCTCACGCTCCGATCTTTCCCTCACTCGTGAACAAGACCCCGAGATACTTGAACTCCTCCACTTGAGGCAGGACCTCTCCACCCACCTGGAGAGGGCATGCCACCCTTTTCCGGTCGAGAACCATGGCCTCGGATTTGGAGGTGCTGATTCTCATCCCAGCCGCTTCACACTCGGCTGCAAACCGCTCCAGTACATGCTGAAGGTCCTGGCCTGATGAAGCCATCAGGACAACATCATCCGCAAAAAGCAGAGATGAAATCCTGTGGTTCCCAAACCGGACTCCCTCCGGCCCCTGGCTACGCCTAGAAATCCTGTCCATAAAGATTATGAACAGGACCGGTGACAAAGGGCAGCCCTGCCGGAGTCCAACATGCACTGGGAACAGGTCTGACTTACTGCCGGCAATGCGAACCAAGCTCCTGCTCCGGTCGCACAGAGACCGAACAGCCCTTAGCAAAGGCTCCCCGGACCCCATACTCATGGGAGCACCCCCACAGAATACCACGAGGGACACGGTCGAATGCCTTCTCCAGATCCACAAAGCACATGTGGACTGGTTGGGCAAACTCCCATAAACCCTCAAGCACCCTGTGGAGGGTATAGAGCTGGTCCAGTGTTCCACGACCAGGACGAAAACCGCATTGTTCCTCCTGAATCCGAGGGTCGACTATCGGCCGAATTCTCCTCTCCAGTACCCTGGCGTATAGACCTTCCTGGGGAGGCTGAGAAGTGTGATCCCCTGTAGTTGGAACACACTCTCCGGTCCCCCTTTTTAAAAAGAGGGACCACCACCCCAGTTTGCCACACCAGAGGCACTGTCCCCAACCTCCATGCAATGTTGCAAAGGCGTGTCAGCCAAGACAGCCCCACACAACATCCAGAGATTTGAGGTACTCAGGGCGGATCTCATCCACCCCCGGCGCCTTGCCACTGCAAGGAGCTTACATGAACTACCTCAGTGACTTCGGCTTGGGTGATGGACGAGTCCACCTCAGAGACCCCAGCCTCCGCTTCCTCATTGGAAGGCAAGTCGGTGGGATTGAGGAGATCCTCGAAGTATTTCTTCCACCGTCCGACAATGTCCCCAGTCGAGGTCAACAGCTCCCCACCTGCACTGTAAACAGTGTTGGCTGCAGAGTACTGCCTTCCCCCTTCTGAGGCGCCGGACGGTTTGCCAGAATCTCTTCGAGGCCGACCGATAGTCCTCCTCCATGGCCCTCACCGAACTCCTCCCAGACCCGAGTTTTTGCCTCCAGGACCGTCCGGGCTGCGGCTTGCTTGGCCTGCCGGTGTCACCTGTCAACTGCGTCCAGGAGTCCCACAGGCCAACATGGTCCGATAGGGACTCCTTCTTCAGCCTGACGGCATCCCTTACTTTCAGCGGTGTCCACCACTGGGTTCGGGGTTGCACGCCACGACAGGCACCAGAGACCTTGCGTCCCACAACTTCCGAACTGCCGCGTCGACAATGGAGGCAGAGAACATGGTCCACCACTCGGACTCAATGTCCCCAGCCTCCCTCGGAATCTGTGAGCAAGCTCTTCCGGAGGTGGGAGTTGAAGACCTCCCTGACAGAGGGCTCGGCCAGATGCGTTCCCAACAGACCCTCACAATACGTTTGGGTCTGCCAGGTCTGTCCAACTTCCTCCTCTGCCAGCGGATCCAACTCACCACCAGGTGGTGATCGGTTGACAACTCAGCCCCTCTCTTTACCCGAAAGTGTCCAAGACATATAGGCCGGCCGGAGATCAGATGAAACGACAACAAAGTCGATCATCGACCTCCAAGCCTAAAGGGTGTCCTGGTGCCACGTGCACTGATGGACACCCTTATATGCTCGAACATTTATGGTGTTCGTTATGGACAAACTGTGACTGACTAGCACAGAAGTCCAATAACAGAACACCGCTCGGGAGTTCAGATCGGGAGGCCGTTCCTCCGATCACGCCTCCAGGTATCACTGTTGTTGCCCACGTGAGCGTTGAAGTCCCCCAGTAGAACAATGGAGTCCCCAGTCGGGAGCACTATCAAGTACCCCTCCCAGGGACTCCAAGAAGGCCGGGTACTCTGTACTGCTGTTCGGCCCGTAGGCAGCAAACAAACAACAGCAAGAGACCTATCCCCAACCCGAAGGCGCAGGGAAGGCGACCCTCTCGTTCACCGGGGTGAACTCCAACACATGGCGGCTGAGCTGGGGAGCTATAAGCAAGCCCACACCAGCTCGCCGCCACTCACCCTGGGCAACTCCAGAGTAGTGGAGGGTCCAGCCCCTCTCAAGGAGCTGGGTTCCAGAGCCCAAGCTATGCGTGGAGGTGAGCCCGACTATCTCTAGCCAGGTACCTCTCAACCTCCCGCACGAGCTCAGGCTCCTTCCCCCCCAGCGAGGTGACATTCCATGTCCCTATTGCCAGAGTTTTGGTCCAGGGATTGGGTCGTCGAGGCCCCCCGCCACCACACTGCTACCCAAACCACATTGCACCGGCCCCTCATGGACCTTCCTGCGGGTGGTGAGCCTACTGGAAGGCGGGCCCATCGCGTCGCCATTTCGGGCTGAGCCCGGCCGGGTCCCGTGGGCAAAGACTGGCAAAGACCCGGCCACCAGGCGCTCGCCTGAGCCCCAACCCCAGGCCTGGCTCCAGGGTGGGGCCCCGGTAACGCCTAATCCAATCCGGCGGCGACGTAACGGTCCTTGATGTTCTTCTGTTCATGATGGGCTTGTGAACCGCTCTTAGTCTGGCCCGTCACCTAGGACCTGTTTGCCATGGGAGACCCTACCAGGGGCGTAATGCCCCCGACAACATAGCTCCTAGGATCATTCTGGGCACACAAACCCCTCCACCACAGTTAAGGTGGCGGTTCAAGGAGGGGATTCCCCAACCCTTTCACTTTAAATACTATTTTTTTATCACTGTCTTATTGTACTCTTTTATTAATTCCTATGTTTTCTCAGTTTTATTTCTTTACTTTTTGTGTCCAAGTTTCCATCCAAGTTCTCCCATTGAACAGTTTTTAGTCTTTTGAGATGTCTCTCACACACACACACACACACACTTAGACACCTACACACACAGACACACACGCAAATGCGCTTTGCTTATTGAATTTTCATTCTGTTTCTGATTCATTTATTTTTATCTTCCTTCCTTCCATTTACTTTATTTCCCTCCATATTTTATTTCCTTGTTACCCTGCTTTCTCTCTCTTCTTGACTCTTGACGGTAATAAATCATTCAGTCCACTTGAAGGAGCTTGGAGCACACTCACATGGTCTCTGTGACCCAGAAATACCAGCAGCTTTCTTCTCCACATGGTTGGCTCTCTGACAGAGCTCCTTCACGTCAGCACTGGCCCTGTGAGGTCAGCCCTTATCTTCTAGGCACACTCTTTCTGTCCTTTCCTTCTGAGATGCACTGCCAAAATCTGACAGTACACATGCACACACCAGATGAGTGCTTAATCTGTTCTTTATTAAGGATGCCCATGACTTGAGCAACATCATTAAGTTAGTCAACATTTAGACATGCTGTGTTCACCTTACAGTTTCTACAATCACATTTCTTTATAGAAAGTGGTAGGATCCAGATGGTTTTGTAACTGTATGGGATGACATGTCCACATGAGCAGATGTCTCATTGGATGTGTCTGAATATCAGGCATGAAAAATTATACTTTCCTAGGTGACTCCCAAAAAAAAAAAAAAAAAAAACTTACTCAAGCATATTCCAGCATTTCTGATTCTTTTCTGTAACATAACAGACATCACAATCCCTGCAATGAAGATTTGTCTGTACATAATGAACAAAATCTTTTTTTACTGTTGGCAGATAAAAGTTGTGTTTGGGTGCTGCTGATCCAGAGATGTGCATGGAGCATTAATGCATTGGATAAACTGTTGAGCTGAGCTGCAAGTTGGAAAAAAGAAATGTGTTTTGAAAAGCTGAACTCCAAAAGAGAAGTGTGACTTTGTAAAATTGTACACAGTAGGGTCTTTTTTTGTTAATTACATAATAACATGAAGTAATTAAGCAGAACAGTGATGCTGACAAGTTGATTCACACGTAAAATTAACAGGGACCACCTGCAATACAATAGCTCCAAAGAGAAAGTGGAGCATCAAAGAAATTATGAGCAACAATAGACCCAGTGTGTGTTTAAAGTGGTTAAGCCCACCACTTATTTGCAGTCCTTTAATGGCCACACACTCTGCTTACTGAAGTGAGGTCCTGCACAAGTATAATCTGTAATAAATTGTTTTTAACTTTGTCCTGAAGTTTATTAAGCAATTAAGCAATGCTATTACCACATTTAAATGACATTCCTTAACCATAGACAGGCAAACTACTATTATAAAAGTAGGATGTAGTGATATGAGCCTGCCATTTTCATCTTTTATCTTACAAATGTGATGTTGGGCAGGGACTGGGTGCTTTTAATTGGCATTTCAGTTTTGCAAAAAAAGATTTTAAAAAAAGCTTCACCAGACAGCTTCAAGAGGCATAAAGAAATATTTTTCTTAGTTTTGGAAAATGATCAGCATGAGGTTCCCAGACATACCTGTCAGGTTTTGGTTTACATAATATCACAGACATAAAGCACAATATTCTCACAAGTGTCTTGCTAACTCTCCGATCCTGCTCTATGAAATACTCCCTGCACTACAGTAGAACTAATGAAGCTACCATTAGTTAAATGACTACTGCATTACATTACTATTAAACTCCCATCTGATTATCCTTCGCTTAATGAAGCAAATATAAAAGGATTTGAATTACAGTGAGGTTACAGCTTTAGCGTCAACACCATAATTAACAGCAGAATAAAAAGCATTTCAATGCAGAGGGATTGTTTGAAAGTGTGGCACACTATACATGGAGGTTTAGCAACGGAGAACAACTTTGGCAATTAGACGTCATCAAGGAGAGTTTCTTTATTAGGTGAAGGCCCAGGAAGATAGGAGAGGACGTGATTCCCATGTTTCTGATGGTGGTGAAGTTAATCAATTGACTTATTACGGTGATGGGGAAGTGGTGGGTTGTGCATGAATGAACTCATGATGCCAAAGTTGGAGAAAGTTTGGTTGTTTCATGTGAGATTTTCTGCTGTGGCTGGCTCAGTTGGAAAAATGTCACGTACCAATAAGAACGAGGATTAGAAGTGTTTGATGCAGAATTTGGAGAGTTGGATTTTCCCAAAAAAAAAACAATGTACAGACTCATACAAAAATAATCCCTCTAAATCATTACTTACAAAGTGTGTGTTGGTGTGTGTATCTGCAGAAGAAACAAAATATACATACATACATACATACCATATAATGCTCTATATATTACAAGCATGTAGAATGAGTGTCTGATCAGTGTCATGCACTAAATCACTTCACAATTTCGGTCGTAGTCCGTACATATGCTTACAGTTTACCAGCTTAAATCTTTGCTTTTATAAACTACACCAAGTTACAGCACCGCTTAAGAGCAGCACCGCTGAGCTGCACTCTTAGGGGTAAATCAAAAGCATCAGCAAGCCGGGCTTATCTCGGTACAGTCGCGTTTATTTACTGTGTGTCATCAAGCAAGCTCGTGGTCAGACGCTCGGCAGATTGTGGGCTGTATATTTTCTGTATATGTGGGGAGTGTGGTAGATAAAGGAAAATGCCTTAGTGTGCCGAGTTGTTGCTGGGGTTGGACTGGTTAGTTCGGAAGGCCAGGCTGGGTCCTGTGGGAGCTGGTTGCAATAGGCCTGCAGTCCACCTTAACACTAGCAGGTGAATTGGGCATTCAGCAGCAGCAGTCGGAGCCAGACTAAGAAGGAGAAGCTCCTCTGACTGGGGCACAAAGTTGCTCAGGTAGGTTCCTTGGAGAGTTACTGAATAAGAATGGCTGTGCAGAAAGCTTGCTGGTGCGGTGTTTACCAGCAGTGTGCTTGTTTTATTGATTTAATAATTTTTTTAATAAAAAATGTTTGTTAGTCATTTGTTGACTTGCAGCTTGCCAGTGGTTATAATGTTTGTCACCCTCATTGCTTTGGCTGAGCAGAGATGATAACAAGTGAGGATCAAAATAGGAAAATCTTTGTTACAAGTGAGGCAGACAGTGTTCACAGTGAGTACAGAGAGTGCAGACACACACACGCTGTTCTCATTTGAAATTATCTGCTGATATAATGTGTTTTCTGATATACTGAATGGGCTATTTTCAGCTGCTGTAAACGTGTCAGCCCTCTACAAGAAGGGAATGGTTCTGGGATGCAGGCACAAAGTCTTCTTGCTTCATCACTGCATGTGTGAAGGTGCACAGCTATAAATAAAGACAGAACCTTTGAGGGCAGTGAGATTTTTTGCTGGGAGCAATCGTTAAACAGTGAAACAATATTGGATAGCAAATTAGGGTTGGCTAAGTACATTGTTGGTTGATTTTTTTTGGCTAATATTTTGTTGATTAAAACATCAGTTGGTAAGATTAGGAGAATCTCCCAATTTTACAAGAATCTTTTAATCTTACAGAATTAAAGTTCTCTTATTGTGGAAATTAGAACAAGGGCACATTTCAGTGCACCATTTTCTTTATTGCTCTTCTTGTGTTTACTTATCTTTCATGTAAAATGTTGTTTTCCTCACTGCTTGGTTTTGCAATTGTTTTTCCGCTTTGAGTTAACACGTGCAGTTGAATACAGCCTGGATTTGGATTGAAGCTACGTCAGAAACTCTGTTCTTATTGGTTGTTTTTTTTACCTGGGCACGGTGGATTCTTGTCAAAAGGCCTTAGAGATAGTGCTTTGAGACATATGCTGTTCCTGGCTAGTTCTGCACATCTTTCAGCAAGAGTTAGCCAGATACTGCAGAGCCACTGTCATGTTCAGTGTCAAAAAGTACCTACTGTGGGCCTGACTTTTGAGCTGGGGGGCTCCTTCACCCCTAGATAGGGCTATACATACAGCCAGCTTGGTTAGCAGTTGCAGAAAAACTAAATTTTACTAAATCAAAAATCTGCAATCACATAATACCTTTAACAAAAATGGATACCCTCACATGATGTTCAAATGAGGACACTTGGAGAGGAGATAGATAATATATGACAATATCTGTTTGGTCAAACAAATGGTGGAAGTAACAGTCAGTTAACCCTTAGATGTCTTGGATTAATTAGACCACTTGTGAGTACCTTTTATTTTGCTTTTAAAAATGTGTGCCATACCAATATTTTTTCACTGTGACATATTGTACTGCAATAACTTCATTTCAGCATCATTTCATCAAGTGATCAGGGACCAGGAAGGGTTAAACTGCTGTGGAAGTGTACCAGTAGAGGTTGCCTCGAGAACAGGATGTTGAACTGAAACGTACTGCAGAATAGCTCCCATTGATCCCTCTGAGGAGTAGCTTTAAGGCTGAGCTGATGTGGGCATTTTTCAATTCAACATGCCCATTTGGTAACCCTACTTACAAACCTGCACTCATACACTCAAAACTAATATTTACATTTGGTGGCCTGTACGCTGCTGGTCTGATGGTCCTGTACATTACGAGTCCAATCTCCTCTCTGATCTACATTTATGGGTTTAGTGCATCATCTTTTTGACATCTGAACTGGCTTTCTGTTTGAATGCCCATTTTGATTATGGTACAAGGGATTATTATGCTTCAACATTTATCTTTATAAATGCTCATTTTCAGGAAAAGTATGAGATGCAGCCAGCGTATAACATTCAAAGTTCAAAGTGGCCATGACTATTTTGTTACTGGAAATTGGATATTTTCTCTCATTTCTCCTACGCAAAAACTGTCTCAAACACTGAAAACACATAAAGTATTCAAAGCTTATAAGGTATTCACCCATAATTTAAGTTTATGGTTTCATAAACTATAATTATGCGTTCATAATAAATGTGCTTTCTATCAGAAAATACTGTAATGAATTATACATAATGAATTCAGCACTTATGTCAAGCCTGCGAACACCCATTTACTTTTAGCACAATGTTTATCCAACTTTAATGAGATCTGGTCAAATTTCTGTTTGTCTAAGTTTTATGCAAATGATGCTACATCAAAATAGCAAAAAAATGGATTTATATGACATAATCAATGATTAATTGTCAATGACCTTTTCATAATGAAAATAAGGAAAGTGCAGAACACAGTGAAATAAAAGAAATCACTACACTTCCACACCTGCTGTGAAAGCTGATTTATCATCGCTCACATATTTACTCAGTTTATATTAGACTCTAGTAGCACCTGCTACGCGGTTACCTAATCTACACTCATTTCATAATTTCCTTGGCTTGTGTACACAACTGAAACCAAATTTATGGAGGTATATTGTGAGAAAATTACTTGAATTAGTAACAGTATCATGCCTTGGGCATTAAAAAAGTGTATAAAACCACTTTAGATGAATATTTTTGAATGAAAGTCAATGAATCAAAAATTTAATTGAAGAGTGCAAGTATTGAAATATTACTCCACCAATTTACCTTTGAATTTCTGTAACATCAATGTACGTACATTGAACAGTTTAAAAAAAGTATCGAAATTGCTGCAGCAGGTATTGCCAAAGATATCATTGTTTTTTGTAGATATGGGTGTGTTATGCAAGTTATGCAAGTCAAGCTGTATCTCAGGCAAAGATGATGAGCAGTCACAGGTCTGGTGAGTCTTTTTTTTTTTTTTTTTTCATTTTCAAAGATTTTTGTCTTCGGCCCAAAGTGACAATGACTCAGGTGACATTATTGAGTCAATTGGGGCTTACCTGATACTTCTCCCTCTGGAGGGTTTACATAGCCTTTGTCACATTCATTATAAACATGCGTGGATGTGTAAATTGGCACACCTTTCCTTTAATTCTGGATTAATCTTGAGCTATTAAGTTGTCACTGTAGCTGCACTGATTGAAGCGTATCATGCCAAATCGACCACCGATGGAAGGAAACACAGACAGTCAACGTTAAAAGAGGGTTGCAAGAGCATACACATGTTAAGTGATTGATATTGACCAAAAACTGGAGTCCTGCTTCAGAAGCAACACACAAACGAGATATAATCATGGTAATTGGATGTATCGAGAAGAGCTAAGACAAAGGTAGTTGGCATTTAAACCCTACAGAGGTTAAGTGAATAAGCCTCTGGGATGAGATGAGAAACGTCTTCAATTCATGCTTGACCTTGGAGACACACATCTGAGTATGGGACATGTGATGATCAGGAGGAGAAGGTCATATACGAGGTGAGGGATCAAAACCTCTGTCTTTGTTCGAAGGCGGCCTCTCCTGTCAGATGTGAATGGCCTCCTTGATCGTTGTCCGGATGTCCATGAACTACCGATTACCAAGACTGCTTTCCAGCCCGTCCTGCGACAGGCGTCTGCTGATGTAAATAATAAATCACCCCTGTTTCCCTTACAGGGGAGGGGTTCTGTCGTTAGGGAATAAATATGCAGCCACCTCTTAACATGTGATAGATAATTTGCGAAAGCTCCATTGGTGGGCGTAAGATATGGTGGAAAAAGCTCTTGGAATAACTGACTAATAAGGATCATTTTAGGACATTTCTCACAGATACTGGTGGTGTGTGTTTGCTTTAAGTTTGCGACAGACACACCGTGATAAGAAAGCAAGCAGCTGTGTAAAACACACACCCTTCAGCTCAAGGCATTTGTGAACCTCCAAAGTCACTGTTTACAATTTGCTGTTTTGCGATTTGAAGAACAAGGCATTCAACTGTCACTCTGAAACTAAAGCACCCAGGGATGAACACAGAACTGTAACAATGTGATCCCACAAAATCATCCCAGGGGAGGCAAACACACAGCGGGAAAGACAGAACGACTTTATGGGGTTATACCATAATGTCACTTTCTTCTGCAATGAAACTGTAAGTAGGCACGAATGGGGAGAAAACAAAGCGTGGTAAATTGACTCTAAAGGCAAGCAGACCACACTACAGAGACATAAATTTGATTTTGATATAATTTCACTCTGGTTTCTAAGTGCACTGTTCCTCTCTGTGACTATAGACAGATGCCGAAGCGTCAGGATGTTTAAATTTCAGAAGAGCACCGTACCATTCCTCACTGCTTTTCTTCATTATTGTCTTCTTCGCTCCACTTCCCAGCCAAATCCCCAAAGCGGAGAATACACAAGCCTAGAGAAATGCAGTCTCCCCTTCTAACAGACTGGCTTACCCTCCTTTTTATGCTTTGCACCCTCATTTACACCTTTGCTTCTGTTCAGCTGCTCTTTATATCCCATATCTCATAGGTCCACACTTGGTGTTTTCATATATCTTGCCAGTTTTATCAAATTACGTGATTTACGTACCTTTTGCCAGTTTTTCAATTTCCCAAAACCCGATCAACCACTCGAGGGTTAATCCTCTTAAATAAATCTCAACAGGGGGAGGATGATAGTAAACATCTTTTGAATGAAATGCTTCATTTTTTAACTTACACACAATAGGACAGTGAGGGTTCTGCTAAAACGTCTCTCTGGTTTAGCCAGACTTGGCCAAAGGAATGTGGTGACTCTGCAGTAAAGCAGTAGGTTATGTAATCATTTTTTGTTTTATTCAGAGATGTTCCATCTAAATTCTTACATAAATTAGGTTTCTGTGGGTTATGAATGTCTTATGAAGCAAGACAAAAACTAGATCTTGTAAACTGACTAAATTATATGTGCTGGTTTATACAATTTTGACATATTTTTTCTTCATGCTCTGCTGACAGGAAATCTGTGTAAGTGATGTATTTGTCATTTGACCTTTCTAATGACAGATAATAGTCAAGATAATAAACTGAACTGTTTAACAGAAACCTAGCAAAGAAAAATGAATGTAACAAATGAAAAACACCCATTGTTGTTTGATTGATCTACATGTTAAATATACACATTGAAAATACAGCTGACTTAAAGGTATTTTATTTCAGAAATCTCTAAAGATAATTTGATTAATGCAAGTTTCCAAAAATAGCCCTAAAAATAGACATTCTTGGTCTAATTATCAAATCATTGTATGCCAAGTTTTTCCATTGCTATAACTCTTTCTACTTGAAATGTATTATCCTTTTTCGAGAACTGAAGGATGTGTGTTGTTGTTTGTGACATGTGAGTCTGTATCTGGACTTTATACTGAAGAGGATACCATACCAAATTTAAATTTAAATGTACTTTCTCTAATAGCCATCACCCATATAACCAATAGCCAATTTGTGCATACATTATAACCTTTTCAAATAAGATAGCATCCTGTGGATTTACGATAAATGCCAACAGGGACTACCATTGCCGGAGTAGTGTGTGACAAAGCTTAGATTACAGAACTTGGGGAACCTGAAATTACTATAAGCCAAGAGATTGCAATTTTAATTCCCTGTCTTGTCATGCATTTATTGAGGTTATTAGATTACTCATTGGCAAGAAGGACAATTAATAAAGAATTTAAACAGTCAGTAATTGCCTGTTTTGTGTTCGCAATGTTTCGCAAAGGCAGTTTGTGCTATATGCCCACTTATTTCCAGTCACAACCAGACTTGATTGACAGATATCATAATCAACTTTAACCACTGTATCTATCACCCCCCCAAAAGTGCTCATTGATTTGACAATATGTTTTACTACATTTACAGAGTTGTGATATATAACTTGAAGTGTTCAGAATAATTAAGTAACTCTGCTTCCCCTTTAGTTTCTGTGTGAAACTACCCATGAAATAGATAAGTGATCACCAGAGACTCTGTCCTCACTGTAGAGAAGATTAACACATTATCTGGATGGAGATGTACATGACTGGGGGCAAATTGCAAAGAGGGTTTGATGGAAACTGCAAGCTGTGAAATGATTTTTAGCGTAGTCTCATCAGTGTTTATGGTGCTGAAGATGTGAGCAGTGACATTCAGTAGTATACAGGGTGTACTGGAGTGCAGACAGAACTGACACACATGGCTCCAGTGAGCTGCCTCCTTTTTTTGTAAGCCTTGGTTTACCAGCATCTGTAATAACATATTAGTTGTCACACTTAAAGGGGTTTGGAGTACATATATGTGTGATCATGTCTGAAAAAGGGAACAATAATTGTACAGTAGAGAGAAACCTTTAGAAGGGTCTAAATTAAGTTCTGGAGACATGATCTTACCCCTGCTCAGGGGTAGTACAAAAGTACAGGAAATTTGGGGATGGGCCTTGCAGCACATTTCTGATTGGTCGAGGATTCCATGCATTTTATTTCAGCCGCAATTTTCAAAAGCCTGCATCACAAAAACAAACTGTTAATACAGTTACGAAGCTACGTTAATACGTCAAAGTGCGCATCTACGCGAGTATCTAAGCTGAGGAGGAAATCCAGCGCGCAAAAATGACGATGATAAAAACAGCTGCCCAGCAGACTAATTTGCCGAATTTTAGCAGATGTCTAGACCCAGATAACAATGAGCTTTTTTACTTCTTTGAAAAAGATTCCTGAGGCTAAACATTTCGGATACTTTGGGTCGAAATGTTATGAATATTATTATAGAAAATATGTAAACTTTGTATATTGCATATATCTTGTAATTTCTCTACTCTGCTCTATGCACTTTATTAGAAAATAGGCTTTTATGTACCTATATACTTTGCTTGCTTTTTTGTATTCTTTTAAATGTGTTAAGTTCAGTGTTGAAAGCAGTGGTGGGCAGATTTCAGCACAAGACTGTAGTGTGCGCCTTTAACCCCAGAAGCGCCACAACAGTGTGGTTTGTTTTCCAGGGCAGCTTCAGGTTGTCTCAACACAGACAACATCTACAGCGAGGTTAATCCCACAGGAAGATGTTCTGGGGTTGGATGAAAGAAGAATATTATTATTTCGGTTTTTCATGACCGGTGGTGAATCAGTGTCTGCAAGGGAAAAGAAAAGCTCTGCATGCTTCTGGCTTCAGATGGCAGAGGCACCAAATTTTAATTGTGTACATTTTTATTATGGGTTTTATTTTCTGTCTCATTTATGGCATTTTGTCCCTGTTTTCATGCCCATTCCATATCTATTTTCATGTGCATGTAATTTCTTTATTATAAAGCACTGTGAAAGTGCTACAATAAAATGAAGTGTGTTAAACTTATTTTTATAGGTTCTACCTCTCCTTCACATTATTCCCTGCTGTGTTTGTGTTTCAGTATAGAGCTGATACTCAATAGAAGCTTCTTGCTGCCAGACTTTGCCAGATCTTATATAATGCATCACAACAAGCACAAAGCCCAAGTCTGTTTCTGCCAAAGTTTCCCTTCTGTTGGCTTTTCATTTTACCCCAATTGAGCGCTTTAATATCCGCCGGCAGATTTCTGTATGTTGTACTCTGCTGTCAATCACACTGACAGTATCAAAAGTAGTCTTTCAATGAAAGTTAATGTTTAGTCAACTACAGTGCATATATGGCACTCTCAGAATCCAACTGCCAATTACCAATTGCCACCAAATTAAATGAAAGGAGAATAAATGAATCATCAAAAAATAAATGAAAGACACCATCAGCTCATACAAACCAGGACCAGAGGGCTACGTGTACATTTCCAAACAACAGAAAAAGTCCAAAGGCAAAAAGCAATTTAGGCCAAGTCAAAAACAAAAATTCTGAGAAATGGACAGAATAACAGATTAAATACAAATTTAAAAGTTTGCCTTCTCCAGGCTTTTGAAACAAAGTTAGCAAACTCAAACACATCAAAATGATATAGCCATTTTCATTTTTCCCCTAGACCTTAATCACCAGAATAGTTCAGGGCTTTTCGAGCTATTTCCAGGAAAAATTTGCTCACTTAAATCATGATAATTTGTACAGCACAAAAGAAAATGTGAGTCCCTCTCCACTTTACCCAAATCACACAGCCCCTCCTAAATATTTTTTTAATCAATGAACATCAGTGGTTTGAGGAAGAATACCAGCTCTCAACTGTGCAACTAATGATCATTTGGGCCAACTTTTTATTTGCAATGTCCTAAATTTTTATATTACAAGACAAATTATTCCTGTAGGCATACAGTTAGGTCCATCGCCACAAAATTTTGAGTAAAGGTCTTTTGCACATCAAGAACCGTGTAACTTACTCCACATAAACACCCTCTCATTTATCTAATTCCTCTACCATTTTAATTAGATGATTCCACAGACGGATCATTTCCCATTTTCCTTGTACTGACACAGAAAACCTTGTACAGCTCTACCCTGTAGTATCTACAAATTAATGTTCCTTTAAGACAACATCCCTGAAGCATAAGTCAGTATAGGAGAGACAAGTATTGGAAAATAATTACACCGTAACCGTAGTCCAAAGGAATACAGTGGGGAATAAATAATAAATATATGCTCAGTATTTCAGTCTTTGCACTACAACGTAAATGGGCAGTAAATCACATCTCTGATAATGTGTCAGGTTAATGTTTGCATACACTGACGTAAACTGTTTTGAAGGAAACTGTAGCAATTTCTTTTTCCATATTATTTTCACAACAGGAGGCTCTGTCATACAAAATGCAGTGTTACTGCTACAGGCTGTGCATTGCCAAGTTACGCAGACAGATCTATAATGAGGTGACAACAGTGTGTATATATAGATTTTTCCTGAATCGAGGAACACCGCAAGTTGTCCAAGGGAGCCCCAATGCAGTGTAGTCATGAATTTCCGCCTCAGTTTCCTCTTAGCTGACAGATATTGGGACCGTGTGAGCCTGATGCATTGGAAATCCTTTTCTGTTACAAAACAGGAGAAACTACAGGATGGAACTTCAGCGAGGAATAAAATTTACATCAGTGAGGCTTAATTAATAGGGTATAATGCGACATCGTTAACACCAATATTAAAACTACAGCCTCCAAAATGAGCATAAAGTTGAATTACCAACCCTCAGAGACAGTTAAAACCAGAACACTAGCTTTCATGATAGTAGGAGTTTCTTGCAGAGCTATTGCATGAAGGCACAATCACATCAGACAGTAGAAAAGCATTTGCACATTTAAAAAAAAAATATGTGTCTCTTGAACCTCGTTGAGTGATGGTATTTGCAGGAATAGTTGACAAATTACTGTAGCTAGCAACCCAACTAACTAACAGGCAAGTCAGCTGGGAAAAGCACCAATCAGTCACAAAAGCTTTTTGAGCTTATTTTTTTTTTCCATACTCATCCGTTTAGTCCCCCCTGGAATTTCGTTCTCAGGACTGTGCATCATCCTGAAAGGCTATCTGTGCGGTAGCATGCTTGTTACCTCAGTACCTAATGAGATGTTTCACATTTTATTTGAAAGACATGTTCACACCATGGACTCCTGTCTCTTAACTACAAACCATTCATCTCTTGTTGAGCAGCTCTTTCACTGACTGAGGAGGTTGAGTAAAAATGGATGGTGCGATGAGCTACAATAATTACCTTCATTTTGGACTCTCCGGCTCTCTTCTCTCAAAGGTCAGCACTGTCAAGACAGCTTGCTATTTGTCAAAGGTACATATTTTCAGCCTCACGAAAGTTAAAGTCAGTGCAAAACATTTGCATGGATACACTTCCCCAGTTAACGAACCCACTGATTCTGGTAATTCCATTGAAATTAATAATTTTAGTCATTTTAAATGCTAATGTGACCGGACCTTGACTCTGCTCCTGTTCATTGTAATAATTATGAAACACAACGAATCTGCACAATAAAAGAATAGTAATTGTAAAGAACATTAAACAATATAGTATAAAACTCTTCCTTTTTATTTGAGCTGACTGATTCTTTAGGATCCGTTGTTTGAATTTGATTGGCCCTGGTGACATCTCTTCCTCTGAGCCGTCCTTATCGTCTTGCTCCTTCTCACTAAAAAATACATTGCGAGGAATGCAGGGAGCTGTAATGACCACAGGGACCTATTTTAGGTCTACTATTGTAAGGTATTGTTCTTCTCTACTTTGCAGCTCTTTCGAAGGGCCTAAAAGTCCTCTTCAGTGACTAGCTTAGCTGTAGATGGCAGCAAATCTTTTTTGTCTCAAAGGCACAATAAGGAAAACCCTGGGTGAATGTGCAGTCTCTTGGCATTTTGCAATATAGTGATGGATTTTATGTGCAATCCTTAAAAATGGACTTAGGGAAAAGGCTGGAAATATTGCCTTTGATGGAAAATGGGATGAGATGTGTGAATTCAAAAGAAATTGGACAGTAAGAACAAGTGCCACTGATGATAGGGAGTGCATTTTTGTGACAGAATAAGGTGTTTTATAAATCCGTCGATCCATCAGTCCATTTTCACTTCTGACTCAAGGTTGCAGTGGCATCAGACTGAAGAGAGTAGTCCATGTGCTACTCCCCTGTTCCTCTGAGGACACATTTGAGAGGATGTATGCAATATGTGAAGTTTATGGGGTAAATTGAAGAGGAATGCAGAGAACGCAGTGCACTTCCACAATTAGTTCTGCGTGTCTGGAGCTTCACACCAGCACATTAATGCAGCACATATTGGTTTGTTTGTTTGTTTGTCATTGTCCTGACTTCTTCTTGTATGTATACCACATGGTACTGATGCAGAACAAAACACTAGTTCTGTGTTCTGTGTTTGTTTAAAGTATATTTACATCAATAGCCAGCAAAACTGTTGTCAAGTCATTGCTGACATTAACTCAGCATGCATCCTCTTTTCCAGCACTCTAATGGAGATATACAGCTCATTCATCTTCCCATTATCTAGCTTATCTGTTCACATTACAAAAATTATCTAAAACATACAGGAATATAAATGTCTTTCCACATTAAAAAAAAAAATAAAATAAAAACACCAAGGATAAGAGAAGAAATATTTTAGCATTATTGTCTGACTTCATTGGGCCAGTATTGTGAACCATTTACACTTTCATTCACCAGCCAAATGCTACTTTCTAAACACTTACATTAATTGCAGACACTTCTATTTGCCTGTATTTAAATCCATGATTACTGAATATTATTTCAGTAGCAGTGCCACTGTGCTGCATAGATCTAAAAAAGACTAAAGAGAAATTAAAATGAAAGAAACATTTTACACAATTTAAACTTTCATTCATCTTTTTTTCATACAAACTAATCTCTGCTGTTTTGTTCAACCACACTGGTGCACCATACGTGACTCAAGTCCATTAATAATTAACACTGTGCTGTAATCTCACAGAATTTATTTGCATTTCATTATTTTTTAGAAAAAGAGATGAGACGAGTTTAGAGACATTCCCATAAAGTTAAATACATCTGCAGGTGAGTTTTTTTTTGTTGTTGTTTTTTTGCAGACACACGGACGTGCCTGGGATTCTGCTACACCCACTGATAATTGGCCATGATGTCTAATTATCTAGACCAACCAACCTGTCACTATTTTTAACGTCTTACACGGAGAGAAGAGTTATTAGTCTCACTTGTGATTTCTGTCTGTCATTACAGCTCCAGGTCTCAGGGAAAAAAAAAATCGGGACGCTTGACTAGAGTGGGAAAAGTGTTTTGTCTTTAATTACAGTGGTAACAAGGTGATCTCATTTCTGACTACACTCCACCGCTGCACGCACAGTGGAAGTCCTCAAGAGGATAGTAAGAGCGATGCTGTTGTTATCCTTCTGTAATTCAGCTCTAATAACACCACTGACAACTAAAGTGTTACCAAAAGACTCTATAGATTGAAATCTTTTTTAGTTAGTTTATGTGTGTGCTGCCAAGGATATGGGCATCTACTGTGTGAGCAATTCCCACAGGACCTGTCCCGTTAACCTATCCCATCATGTTGGAGTCAGTTATGCTGCTAATGTGTGTTTAGCTGTGGGCTGTTTGAAATAAATGTGCTACTGCTATATTTGTCTCTTTCTCCTGAGAAATAAAAAATGTGTAGACACATAATGTACACAGAGCTGAAATGATGCATGATTATTAGCGATCTGTGCCAACTTCCATTAATGAACTATGATCTATCATGTCTGTTTTTAGCATTTTGAGTTTGAGCTTATAAGTGAAGGGCATTAGCTGAAGTATCTGGCAGAGTAACTCTCTAATTATCAAGCATAACCCTTGTGCATCTCATTTAAAATAAACCCCCATGATGAGAAACAGCTGATTTGAAGAGAAGCTGTGATTAATGAATGCAACGCTCTGCAGCACAACCAATGGCGATTTAATACATCCAGCCGCAACCAGCTAACATATATCCTCAGTTCAGATCTCGGCAATTAGTTCCTGTTAAAGTCAAAAGGAAATTCCATTCTTCATCATTATTGCATGGCTTTGCATCAGACTGTGTTTTGGCTTCAGTTGATGGCATCTGTGGCGCACATCATCAAACCTTGATGATACTTAGGAGAATGATGGTATTTCAGGAGAGGTAAATCCCTCCCTTAAGTAAAAATGCAAGCGGCTCTTGAACATCCGTGGACACTTTAAATTCCAGACAGACGGCCTGATTTTTAATGAATATTTGAGATAAGGAATTCAATGAAAGCAAACTTTTGGTATCGGAGGCTCCATCAGAAGCAAAGCGATGCACAGTCCACATCAGTGCACAGGTTACATAGTGCATTGATGGGCGTAGATTTTTTTTAATAATCACCATAAGCAACATTATGATTGCATGATACTCTACCTTCACACTGAGTGAGAATGTTCGTGAGTCCATATTGATAATAGATGTAGCACTGACGCAATAAAAGCTCTGCAACACAAAATGTTGGATTTATTATTACAGTTATACATTTCAAGATGTGCATGTCTCTCTATTTCTCTATAATTGCACATCCATATACAAACTGACGGGTGTAGTTTGTCTTCTTCAATTGTTTAGAGGTTTTGATACTTTTTTAAATTCTGTATTTCAGTGTGATAGAGATAATTTTACACCCAGTCCCTAGAGATGAAAATTGAGCTCACACATGTGTTTTAGGTGGGAAAATGGGATGAAAGGTGTAAGTGTGATGAGAATAATTCAAGTGTTACATTTTTATGCGAGGCATTTTAAGAATCTATCTTTCCATTGTCACTTGCTTACTGTGTCTGGGAACAATAGTTGCATCGGACTAAACAGAGAAGTTCAGATGAACCCCACGTTCACGTCTGGAGGAGGTATTTCCCTGGCTATATAATGCATTTTGCATTTTTTGTGGTAAGAGCTCATGGGCTTTGCACTGCACACTGTAGGTCTTTTAAGACTGAGGACAAAGTGAATTTTAGACACTATGTGATTGCTTCTGAAATAAATGGACATAGATGGATATAAAAAGACACTGTCTGCACAATTATTTAGCGTAATTCAGGAGGACAGTTTGACAAATAACCGCTCATAAAACTAAGTTATTAATATTTCAAGTTAGGTGAATAATTGACGATTTTCCAGAAACACTTGTACTCAATTCACGGTTGTGCAGGGAGAATAAGGAGACGATGCTGCAGGAAATCAGCCACTGAAAAGTTCTGAAATCATCTTAGCTGCCTCTAAAATATAAACACAAGTGGATCCTGAAGCTAAGGGACTCAGATGCCGACTGTGAACAGCAATATCCTCGGTCTGAGTCCCACTGACAACCTTTGTTGCATCTTTTCCTTGTTTTGTTGGCCTTAAAATGGCCCAAAAATAATTAGAAAAAGTACAAACTCAGTCAGACTTCACACACACAGTCGGTGCCCAGTGCAAGTCAGGTACTGCCAATGTCCTCTGTGTCTAGATAAGGGAGGATAAACACAGATTGCAACACACCGGTGGAGAGATTCGTGCCAAGAAATTGGAAAACACCTTTATTTGTCTCCTTTAAAGAAGCCAGCATGGAAGGAATTGGCCTTGGTTGAGCTCTGTGGATCACAAAGCCACTCGCTGCCTGGGAGCCCCTTTGTCTTAGCCTGGCTCTATGATGGGCCCCACCTCTCCTCTGTGTGGGTACCTCACTTTACCTTTGGCCCTTCCTCACTTAAGAGCCAATAAATGGCTGTGTCTGCGTCCTCACTGTGGACCAAGAGCTTAATGCTCCTCAGACTGCAGCTCTCAGGGTCACGAGGGCACAGAAACTGTCTCCAGTGTGATAAGATGGCAATTTCAGGTCAAGGTTTTATAATTTTTTTGTAAATCCCTTGAATTTTTTTTTGCCTTCATGTGGAGAAAGAGGGTTTAAAAATTGTGGTTAAGCTGAAGAGAGTAAAAACCGCTGCAGGAGATTTAAATCTCCTTTCCTTGGTGATTTTACACAACCTGGTTTGACCCAGATCTGGGGAATGTGATGATGTAAGAAATGTGCTTTAGGTGCTCAGGAGGTGTGACTGTAGTAAAAAGAAAGTGTGACTTTAGAAACATCAACAGCTGTTTAACCCAAAGTGCTCTGGTATTTTACTACTATAGTGTGAAACATCATAAAGTAACTTTCTGGTTTGTGAAAGTTAATGTGATTCCCATGACAAGCTATAGTCAGGAAGCAATTAGCTTAGCTTTAAGGATGACTTTTTCCCTTCAGATCTAGTTTCCAATGTGTAAACTCTGTATCTGCTAATACTGAGTCATGATTTCTTCCCAAATTAAAAAAATTGTATAACAGCTTCTAGGAGGAATAAAACAATATTATGCATCAGGGATTGCAAAGACACCATGAACTTAGTGGGCAGCCCGCTGAAACTGAATGGGTGAGTGAAACTTCTGGCAGAAACATTGAACTGTGTAATTATATTTATTAAGAAACTGTATTTAATGTGTCTAAGTAAATTTGGCCTATACCAGGTCTACTTAATAAGTTCAGCTTAGCATAAAGACTCGTTGGCCTTTCCAAAGTCAGAAAATATATAATAATATAACATGTTGTATGTGTTTTTGCATTCACACAGGAATGCAAAAACATCTATTTGTGGTTTTTAGTAGGAGTTGCATGGTTTTAGGGGAGTTATGTGCTACAACTTTTTCCTGGCAAACAACAGCCGGGCACAGCGACTTCCTGGAGTCCTGTCATCAGAGTGAGGTTGCCAGGCAACCAGCACCCCTTGCCAAAGAGCCTCTGTAGTGTATTATTCACAAAGCTACACACACAGATGGGGGTAATCACATCAATTCTTTTAAATTGGTATAACTGTTATTTTCGGAATCCAATTGATATTTCATAACCAAATAATTGATTATTGATTATTGTTTTTGTTACTACATATTAACATGCAAAGGTTAACTAATATTTGGCACTTCAAACACCTATGGCTAGACATAATATTACATGTAAGTGGAGATATGTAGGATTTTTTAGGTGGTGAAATTCTTGATTGTGCGTTTCACACACAAAGAAAAGACAAAGAGATGAGATGAGAGGTGAGCCACCGTGTCGCTGCTCTGTTTTAACATTTTAAAAGGCATTTCCGTGCCTAAAATGCAATGCTGCATGTTTCATTTTTGACTCACAAAAATGTGTGTTGCAAGCAGGAACAGTGTCAGCCTTTGTTTGGAAGGTGCAGAGAGCTTAGAGGTGGCCTCTCATGACAAAAGTAGCACCTGATCCAGTTAACACTCCCACGATTTGTCCGCCGCGACGTCAAGAGAGGTTCACACGCTGATGGGACAATAGCAGCCGAAACCTGATGAAAGAAGATCGCTCATTGTTAGCATTGTCCTCACCTGTGATCCCAAAAGTGATCAAATGAAAAAGAATAAATGATGTTTTGGTTGAACTCTCCCCGCCATCTGTGCGTGCGTCCATCCCTGCAGTCGTCCCGCGGCGCTCATATTAGAAGTGCCAAACATTAATTGTGTGACACAGATTTGCAAACAACTGTGGGTGTTAACAGCGCTGAAATCAAACAAAAGCTGTGCGTGAAAGCAAACAGCATGGATAACGCCATACTGCAGCGCTGTACAGTGCAACTGCTGGTTAGTAAATAAAGGCTGAAACCCCCAGAGGAGCTGATTCATGGTGCTGCACGCTCACAGCGGCTGTTACTCAAAAATATTCCGGAGACATTTTCCATTTAGAAAAGTGTAATTGATGTTCAAACAAATTTTTATCACAGTAAACAAAGCCGATCCTCGGCACAACACTGTTATCGGGACACAGCACATAGATGACAGAAGCGTTTGAGATATTACACTTTATGTATAGTCGCTGATTATGTGGAGTCACACCAAGGGTAGCCATGTGTTTCCCTGAATCCATAATCTTCTCAAAGGCACTTTTAAGAACAAAGGTGGTTTTTATCAAGCCAAATATTTCAGCGCAGGTGCACGGTCAGAGACAAAAACAACACAATAAAAAAGGCCAATGTAATGCTCGGAAACGTCTGTGGCATTTCCGATGTGCATTGATACTACGCTAATACAGTTAGCAAAAGATGTGACCTTAAGATTAGTGTGTGTGCACTCCCTCTCAGGTGTTACTGTTGCTTTTTGCATCCTTCATGGAAAGATTTACAGGGGCCTGAGATTATCTTGAGCATCTGAAAGGTCAACAAGGTTAACATTTCTTTTTCAAACAGACACTTTCGAATGTCGCTCCAGTTAATTGCCCCGCAGTGCAAACAGAGAGCACAGTCTGCAGTGCTGAATATCTAAGTTGCATTCACTCTGAGGTCTAACAGACACAGAAAATGTTTTTGCTATCATTGCATTCTGTTGTTATTCTAAGATTTAGATCATTTAGCTGTTAAAATCACTTAAAGTCTTCAGATAGACGTTGCCTCAACTCCATGCTTTCAGGCCCCAGTTTGTGGAGCCATTGTGTTGGATTTGTTACATCAAGTAAAGCTGCTCCACTGGTCTAAAATGAGACTCAAAAAGTTCTGACAACAGAGAAACAACCGTCATCCATAAACTTTTAATCAACGGAAATACCCACAACATATGGGTAGTTATACAAGCATATCCTTTACAGTTAGCTGTTTAATCTCATTTTGAAATCAGTATGGCATATGCTCGCATAATATACAGCCATCTCCCATTTTATCTCAGTGGCAAATCTTTCCTGTATTGATTCCACTATATTTGAATAAATCCAGGTTACAACATTTAGAGAGCACTTTGTATAATCTATATATGCTGTTATTACATACAGATGTGCTCCCTGGAAAACTAAAACTTCTCCTCTCCCAGAAGTTGCAGACGCTGGCCAAACACTGAAAATACTGCAGGCTCACAGAGAGATTCTCTTTCTGGTCTTACTGTACGTACTTGCCACATGCACGACAGCTCTAATTACTGACTTTTTACTAAAGAATTTGTTAAAGCCACGTCCTGAGCCCTAATTAGTTCAATTTGTTTGGGATTAATTCATTTCCACAATGGGCTGACTCACACACTTTGCTCTGGGCCTCCTAGGCAGAGATCAAGAGATTTTGCCAAAGGCACAGCGACCACATGATTATTTTAGCCGGAAACCAGAGAAGTTTTACTCCCATATGGCTTAATCTTTAAAAGAGAACAGTGGCTGGTTGGCCGACCTGCAGCCCCGTTCAAGACTGTGTCATTCACCGCATGAAGACAGTGCATTATGGCTGTGATGAAGAAAAACTAGTCCATGCATTTGTTACTTCTAGGCTGCATTATTGCAATTATTGCAATTCTCTATTATCAGGCTGAACCAATATGTCTTTAAAGACTCTCCAGCTGGAACTTGAGGTTCCTACGGTCTCCAATAGTTGAAAGAGAGCCAGAGCCCTCAGCTATCGAGCTCCTCTTCTGTGGAATCAGATTTCAATTTCGGTTCAGGGGGCAGACACCCTCTCCACATTTAAGAGGAGGCTTAAAACTTTCCTCTTTGATAAAGCTTACAGTGAGGGCTGGCTCAGGTGAGCTCTGAACCTGCTGCTATAGGTCTAGACTGCTGGGTGATTTCCCATGATGCACTGAGCTCCTCTCCCCCTCCTCTCCCTTTCCTTTTGTACACATTCATGTTCCCTTGATGCACATTTCTAATTTTGTATCTTATCTTTTGCTTTCTTAGTTCCTGTACATTGCTGTTGCAGGCCGACTGCCACCGTCAGCCTGCTTGACCTCCACTGCTACTGTTATTATTATAATCAGTAGTCATATTCTACTAGTCACATTTCCATTATTCTTATTATAATTACAACTGTTGCTATTATTTGTCATATTATATTGTTATTTACTGTCTGTCTCTTATAGTCCAGACCTGCTCTATATGTAAACTCACTGTCTCATGTCATACATGACTTTTGTTATGATTTTGGTGCTATATTACGAATTAAATACCTTTCCCAACACAACTATTTACTCTTAATCCTTTTTCTGTTTTCTTTTCTCTTGTAAAACCCAACAAGGCTGTTTGACAACATTTCTGATAAATCTTTGTGTCACGTGTCCGAGGATGATTTTGAGTTTGGAAGGGGCTCATTGTTGCCCCCTGTGGCCACTAGTGGAAAAACTGCAGCTCTCACCAACCGTCATATACTTGTTGGTGTTTTCCACCCTCCAACTGGAAGTTGCAGTAATGAACAAATTATGGCAAAGAGGGCATCTCACTTGAAAACAAAGTTAGACAAACATTTCATTACATGAAATTTGTGACCTTGGGGGCTGTATGGATAGCTTATGAGCTTATGGACGACATGACAACTCCCCAGCAGAGAGACCAAAACATCTGGATCGCCCCCTGGTGGCTGGCTCCAGTACAAGTCTTAAATCCTGCCCCTCCATGTTAGCAGATGGGCCAAACTAAAAAAATCAAAGAACAAATACATTCTTCCCAAAGATGCTTTCTGTGCTTTTAAATAGTTCCTATCATGCTGATGTTTGTTCAAGTGTTTTGTTGATAAGTTTGGTTTCAATAAGTTATTCAGTACTATAAAAACGGGGACATACGCCATGATTGACAGCTGTCAGTCAAAGTAAAGTAGTTGTCAGGGCAACTGCAGACGTCTTTTCAGGAATTGAATATAGAGCAGAAACGTCAAGAGGAAATGCAACTTTAACTTTAGCGAGTGATTGTTAACTAAGAGTCCCTAATTACTGATCGATCGAGTCAGGCGGGTGTATGAGGGGGTCTCGAAACCGTGGTTCTTTCCTTGATCATTACTGCTCAGACTCTGGCGGCATCTGTATCTGTAATATTTTGCCCTCACTTTTATACATTGGGAGGAAGTGGAGGCGTGTCGTCCATCTTTGCATACAGTCAATGGACACAATGACCATAAGCTATAGCCACTATTTAGCAATGTGGCCACCATCCGTAGCTTCAGTCGGCTGTTATGAGTGAGGCTGGCGAGTGTCCACGAGCGGACCAATTTAAGTTCTGACAGCACGCCAATAGGGATGACCCATGAGATGAGAAAACAAAGTAAAAGAATTATAGTCAGTGGTTTTCAATAAAGCTAACATAGAGGGAAAGGGGGACAGGTAGAGAGGAAAGAAAAGTGACCTCAGACTCAATGTTATCGCACACATCCCTGTGATTTGAGCTTTCCAACATACATGTCCACGGGTAACTCAAGTGCAGCACATTTTATAAAGTTGTCATGAGAATCATATAGTGCTTGTCAGTGCAGCCATACAAGAGCGAGGCAGAAGGAGAGACAGAGTGACCAGATGCAACCAGGCAGGCTGTAGTATTGTCAAATTGCACATATAATTGGTATTTCAGGAGGGACTCACTTGACAGTCTCTGCCAAGTAAAAGAAAACAGTGTCAGTGTATCATATGGTGGCTGTCAATAGTCTCTGAGCGGAGAAGAGAGTGGACCGGCGACGATTAAAGCTCTATGAGGCAATATTTTAACACCATGACATCCTATAATTTCAAAGAGTTTCTATGCTGCCCCTGCAAATCAAGTTTAACTTTGGAGCTGCTCTGACTTCATTTACTTGAGATCTTTCCGCGAGCGCTCAGCAGATGACAGTTAACACCAATTAAATGATTCTGCGCACACTGTTTGTTGAGTATGGTACTGTTTGATGAATTCATAGCCTCTTTTAACTTTCTTTTGCTTAGGATTTAGAAAAATACAGGAAATGCAATGCACAATAACTAAGGTCTGCATCTGAAAATCAGAATCGCTTGAAACTGTCTTGGATTTGTAATTCACATAATGAAATGTTTCATCTGAATAGTACATGTGCCTCCATTCAGATGAAAAATTTCAATTGTCCAATTTGGCAATCTAGAGGCGCACTTACTTTGAGCATATAGAAAGCTAAGATTAGTTAGCTTAAGAGAAAATTAACTTTTTTAGTGTCCTTGAGCAGCTGCAATGGGCTGTTATGAGCTTATTTTAAAGCTGCTGCTGGCAGCCACAATTGCAGCCAAATGGGTAATAATGGAACAGAGTTGGCCAGTGGTAGCAGGAAGGCTGATCTCAGAGCTGCTGGAGACTTGGAGACAGTGTACGGGCCAGAAACAATGACATTGTGTTGCAGTTTCTCCCTCCGCTTTGTCTTCCTCCTTTTTTTCTCGACATATGCTGGGAGCACCACTTTTACATTTATGCTACATTCTGCCCTCGATTTTAATCCTAGCTTTGTCCTGATGTTCAACTCATCCTGTCTGAAGCGATAGTAATATCTACCCATCAACATGAGCACTCAGTCCTGGACAGCAGGTATGCAGAGGCAATTGCAATCTGACCTTTTCTTGAAATCTCATAGATTAGCAGAGTGAGAAAGACACTGGATGGGGGGCTTGCCTGTGGTTAGTCAAGTCTAGTTATCAGAACTTTGATAAGCCAACACGTCCTACAAATTAAACAACTAAATACGTCACTTGTCCACATACACAAAAACATTTTGGTCAGATTAAGGGAACATAAATAGTTAATTGAGATAAGAGAATCGTTTTGGTTTGGGTTAAAATGAGTACTTTGTTGATGTTAGTGGACCTTGGTTGTTAATTAGAGTTACAATAAGAGGTAACTACACACAGATGATTAGCCATAGTTAACTCCTTAACTTTTTATGCATTCAGAGGAAATACAGATACAGATAGGACTGCAAAAAAACACAAATACTAAATGTTTCCGAGCTTGAATTGCGTGTTTTCCTCCTGAGCGGAAACAGACAGTCACCTTCTCTTTTCTCCCATTCTTCTCTTTTTGTTGCTGCAGAGTAATTGTTCCTTTTAAAAAGTTTTCTAGGTTAGAGAGGATAAATATTCACTTTAAGGAATTGCAGAAGACAGGCCCGTATTAATGCTACATCGCATGTCAAGCATCGCCCCGGAAGTCCTCTGATTTTATACCAAGTGAAGCAGAACATCCTTTGAATTGTTTGAACAAACATTGCAAATGCATACACGGACCTGTGTAACCGGACCGTTGCAATTACTGTACCCGATCTCTGTCACTGGGATGATATTTGGTGAAATACTGACTTGGACTTGCCGTACAAAGGACAGATTGCAGCATTTATTTAATTTTGCAGCCACTGGAAAATAATCACCCAACCTGCCAGCACTGATGAATGTCAAAATGTAATAGAATCACGACTTCCACAGCAACTCCTTGTTTCCTCTGAGGGCCTGCCATCACTGTGTACTTTGCTGTCAAACTGTGGACCAGTGTTACACACCCCGGCTGCTCCTAAATGCTGTAGGCTACAACTGACACAGATGGTCAAAGATTTCATCATCTGACCGAGTAGCCTGTTCGATCAATACTTTTTTTAGATTGTAGTTTTCATATCATTATTATTATTTGAGAATAATTAATTATAGAAACTTATTTCAGTTTTCTGTTGTTGTTTTTTCAATTAATTACTTGTCTATAAAACTGTAAAAAAAAAAAAAGCTTGTCTCCAGAATCCAAAGATATTCAATTTGCAATGATATAAAACATGTCAGTTAATTGATTACTGATTTTAGCATCACCGTGTTGCGTCAAAGATGAGCTGATTTCCACAGAAGCTGGTAATAATCACTTAATTTGCACTGATTTCAGATATGCAGCACTCAGTCTTTGGACCACTTCTGTCAATAAGTCCCACAAACACACACTCCTCCATCAAATCGACCCACCGGCGTGCACTGTCGAGACGTTATGATGGATGCATGCAGTCATGTCTGTTTTTTTTTATTTTACTCCCTGTCTTCTTATCATCCTAAAACAGCAGGAACTGAAATCAAAGCAGTCATTTTTTATCATTCATTGTGGTAAGTCTCAGCCAATTTCCAACGCGAACAGAATTCTTCACGGTCGTATTTCTCCAAGAAGAAGTGACACTGTGAGGTTATCAGCCGCGGCCTCTCCGTGTCCTTCACAAGCAACGTCTGCAGGATTGTCGGTTTTACAACTGATCTGTGTTTTTTTCTCTGCACTGTTTTTAAGCCACCTTTGACCACAGACTTGCAGACACTGTCGCTAATCCGACCCCAGCTCAGCTGAAACGTGCGACACAAGCAGTCTGCAAACACCGGCTGCCACCCACCACCAAGACAAACTTTTCACACACACTTGAATTTATCTCTGTTTGCGTAAATACATTAACAGTGACTTATGAATCTTGCAGACTGGGCCTTCACAGACAGTCATGCGGACTGTGATGTGTCTGAAGTGCAAATCTTCACATTAAGCCAGCTCGGGCGCTGAGCCTCGAAGGTTTTTAATATAACCAGCGGGGCCAGACAGCAGAACTGTAGTTGCCATCGATATGACCGACGCCAAAAAATATTGACCTGTAATCCATCTCACGGCATGTTTCCGAATTGTTCCAAAAAACAGAATTCACATAGGACTTTTCAAGGATTATTTATCTTTATATAATATATATTTATCATTACATAACAATAATGGTATAACTGTTGAATACTGAAATTCACACTGTGGTCACCTTTTTGGTACTTACAAAAAATTTAATAAATAAATAAACAAAAACTATTTCTACCACTGTAACTCTCAGTTTCATGCCTGCAATTTTTCATACTGTCCACACTGCTGACAGTTCACTGGTGTATTAATATGCCGGGGTGGGGTGTATGGGCGTGGGGTGAACTCGTAGCCTGGAGGCGTACATCATGAAAAGAACTACTGGCACTTTTTGTCTGGAAAAAGGAAAGTAACTCCAGTTGCAATAAGCACCACTGGTCAATAGTTTGTGTTATAAAGTGTAATTAAATGTAATTTCCCATTTAAAAAAAAAAGGTGGATTTAGTGTTGATATAAGGCATCATAAAGAGAATTACCTTATTGCATAATATTCTGCACCTTCCCCCAACTCTTTTGCTCCTTGATGAACTCGAAGGATGCTGGAATACAGACAATAAGGGAGCCCACCTGCTTAATCCTTTTAATGATCCTGTTACGACCCTCACGTCAGATGCACATTGCATTAATGTGAATATTAATGTAAATGAATTCAAGTTTGTTAATGGAAGTTCCCACAAGATCAGAGGGTCTAGGGTCAGCGGCGGTTCAGGAGAATAATCCAGTTTATGAATATTTGCTCACTGGGTTGGGATTCAGAGCTCATTCTCAGATTCCCGTGTTGGTTCTGCTGCTGCCATTTCACAGAGGTGCAATAAATTTCAGCCGTCGAGGTTCTGTGTGCTGAAGACAAATCCTCTTGGTGGACTGTAGAACATTTCTGCAGGATTTTTCTTTTATTTAATGTAACCAAAATAAACCTGCAGTTGCAGCTGCAGAGCAAAGCTTCCTGAAATTATCCCTGAGAGGATTATATTGACGTTTCCTTCCAGTAGCTTGTGGGGACCTTTTCTATGTGCTGCTTTTTGATTTTGTTTTTTTCTTTAAAGGAATAACTCTCTTCTCTCTCCAAACAAATGAACAAATGACCAGTTTTGACATCAACGGGTCTCTGGCACAGCATTCACAGTTAACCTGTTCGCATTTTGAGAAAAAAAAAAAATTATAAAATAACAATAATAATGTTTTGTCATTTTGTTTTTTTGGCCAAAGCAAAATTCACCACAGGTTGTAAAGTGACTTTTCAACAGCCAGAACTCTCAGCACCTGGTCATTTGTATTGATCAACAACCCAGCTGACCCCCACTGACATATTGTGCTGTTGGACAGTAAAATCATTGTGTGTATGAATGGTAGCGATGCACAATCGATGTCTCTGTTGTCTCACAGACAGACGCAGATAAAGTCTAACCCACCATGTTGTGTCTGTTTACACCAACCATTGCGCTCATTGTATACATTTATAACGTCCACTTAAGATGAAATTCATGTCTAAAGGAATGGTTTGACTTTTAGGAAATGTGCTTATTTGCTTTTTTGATGAGAGGTAGATGAGAAGACCCACATTCATGCCTGTCCATTAGCTTAACTTAGCATAAAGAATTAAAAACTAAAAAACTTCCTGGTTCAACATTCATATTTAATTGACAAACATCATTAACCTCCTGTCAAGAAACTATTTCCTTATAAATTCTTTATCAGCAATGCCGACCTCTGACATGGAAATGTTCCAAAAAATTTAATATAACCAGAAAGCACGTCGACACCATCCACTTATGTCCCCCAGTACTGTATTTTCACTGGATAAAGACATGAAATTGCAATATCATGTCCATCCTGATAAGGAGGAAAACAGATCCTACGTGATGATTAAAACTTAAAGATCCCCCGCCTCTCAGTCCTTGACATCATTTAGGGCTGAACATGATGAAGCGATGCAAACATAAAAAGCAAAAATAAGGTTTTGTCAGTTTTAAGAATAAGAACATTTGTTTTTTTAGTTTTCAAGTGGTTGGAGGGATAATGAATGCCTCGCCAACGATCTTGATCAATAACAGGCTGATTGCTGGAGAGAGATAACGTCTGGTTCTTTAAAACACTGAAATCAGCACACAAGCGTGAAATTGTGTTCATTATCTCCGTGCACAGTGACGTACAGCACTGTACAGGCTGTTATTATTAAACATAGTTTCTCTTTACAAGACACAAATCATCATATTGTTAATGAACTGCTATCTTACATTACCAGTTTTTAGACACAATCAGCATAATACCTGTGAAGAAAACACAATACCTGTATTAATATATATATTAGAAAGAATGTTAAAAATTGCTGTGTATAATTTTCAAATCAAAAGATTAATTTCTCTGCATTGTGCTCCCGCTGTCTTCACACCAACAAAAACTATAGGAGGGCAGTTTCCTCTGATGTCTGTTTTCAGGGAATCTGCTAATGAACACCTACAGGGAGACATCTGCTTCAGGTATTTTTCTAGTTCTACCCATTAAGCAAGACACACACAGCACCTAATTTCTACAATGTGTACTCTGGCTTTGCTCCTTCATTATAGAAGTATCTTCCCCTAATATGCCTTCAGATTTACGCACTCACAGACAGAGAAGCTCAGCAACAGGCTGCAGCGGGTCTACCTGGACATTAACACCATGACTTTTATTGTATATATATTTCTATCGTATGTCTTTTATTGTATATCTCTGTTTAGTTAGTTTATATCTTATTTATATAATAATAATAATAATAATAATAATAATAATAATATGTATTATAATATATTTTAAGGTCTTTACTCATTTTATTATTCCAGTATATTATTTATTTTAAATTTTATTTTGTTTTTATTCTTCAATCTGTTGTTTTTGTTGGTGTATCTATTCTTGTTAATATATTTTTAGCATTGTTTGAAGAGCCTGAGATTTAAGAATTTCATTACCAATGATTGCTGATGTATTTATTGTGTAATGACAATAAATTCTTAAAACCTTGAAATTTTAATCAAACATCATTCATAAACTTGTGGAAGAGGGAGTGTAGACTTTTAACCGCAGTTTAAGACCATACTTAGGCACACTGGCGCTTTGACACAAATGCAAATAGTAACATGCTCACAATGATAACGATGTTAATGATGTTTAAGAGGTATAATCTAGAAAGCCAACATCAGCAAATAACCACTGGACACAAAGTAAAGTTGATGAAGATGAAAATGTGGTTAGTACTGCATGTATTAGGTCATCAACAAAGTCAGTCTGATGGTTGAGCAAGAGGTAAAGCATTCAAATTCATCCTGAAGGTGATATTCATGTCTTTACCAAATTTTATGGTAATCAGTACAATAATTGGGAGATATTTCCATCTGTACCAAACTGGTGACTGACAGACTTAACTAGCAAATTATTAACTGCAACCAAGGAGAGTCTGCTCCATCTGACTTTTGTGCCACAAAAACCTTAAAAAGTTTCAGTAAGTTGTGATATGTTGTGATTTTTACTTACAAAATCTGAAATACATTTCACTTAATTCACAACCTGTCATAATATGATCATCATTTTGAGGATATAATATCTTTACTGTATGCTGCTTATAAACTGTTTTCTATTACACAGAGATCATGTAACTTTAAAACATGGAAGCAAAGGTATATATATATATATATTTTTAATACCCTGGTGTAAAGTATGAAAACGTTTATCATCTGCCACATAAAATCTGTGAAGAATTGGAAACATTTAAAAAAAGCAGACTGATGAGTGATTAATCAAGATGTATATTCGAGCCAATGAACCCATTTTCCCTAATTATGTAATCAACCTTTTGTCAGATAGTGCCACACACTGAAACACTCAATTAAAATCAGAGAGGAGTGGACTGATAGTTTGTAAGAGAAACTTAAGCACTGACCTTTTGCAGCAGCTGAATTACATCCTGCATGAAGCAAACACAAAAACAATTTAATTCATTACGATTGCTCAACATCAGAGAGCAGATTCAATTCATTTTAGCATCTTGAAATAATGTGAATAGAAAAATGCATTGTATTTGTTGAGTGGTATTTGCATGTGATATCAATTTTTTTTTAACAATAAAACAAAATCTTCTTAATCAACGAAGAGTGAAAAGTTTCATTGTAACTTCTGATATTTCATAAGGTTTATTTTACTATGCTTGTATTTATTGATTTCAGTCATTCAAACCAGACGTGATAATTATTCTGTCCTTATCACAGTTTTTTGTAGATAATATATTTTATTTTTCCAGCAGCAGCAGCAGTGATCCTGTTGGTGTTAAGGATTAAAGCAAAGAACAAACTCAGTAATAGTCTGAAAAGGCAGAGAGTGACAAAACATGACCTCAGTCACCGTCGGCAGAAAATCTGAGCGATGAAGCTTGTCATCAAAGCTGAAGTCAAAGAGCGGGGTTAAGATCCTACTCAAGTTTTAAACGGCTTTAATAAGCTTCTCGGCAATTTAGCACTCGTCAACCAATCTGCGAGAGAGTCAGATCACATCATTACAGAGGGAAGATTGGTTGATGGACTGCTAATCCTGTGGCCAGTTTAACTCAGCTTGTTAACTGTTCACACACCATCACTGTGTATTGTTGCTTACTCTCTGAATGCACCGTAAGCAGCTGAAATATAAAGTAAAGGTTGTACAGCATCACAAAACATGTTAAAACGTCATTGTCCTCCCTTACAGCGGTATTCACTCATTAGACCTCCTCTTAGTACTGTGTGAACACCCTCATTGTCTTCTTGCACCTGTTGAAGTGGGACATCTTACACTTTTATCATCATAAAACTGCAGTCAGACCAGATCCTGTTTGATCACATGGTGCGGCCACGAGCAGGAAATAGCATTGGTAGGACTGCAAGCACAAAGTGAAGAAGCTAGCATGGAAAACAGCAACAGTCCACGACGTTGTAAATTACAGCTTCTTATCAAACACTCAGTCATTAACCTCTGTCACTGTCCTCGCCCTTTTCTCAGCCGCATGTATTATTTGGCCGTGCGCTTGTATAAACAAGGATATAAACAATCAATGTTTCCTGAATAAGAGATTAATCCCACCCCCTCAGGATCAATTTACTACCGGAAGCGAATACGTCGCCACCTATTCCTCATAAAAATGAAGCAAAATCCTTTGTGATCGCAGCCATAATGGCAAATGGAGGATAAATGAACTCAAGTACATCACAGTATAGCTTCATCCAACTTCAGCCTGAGGTGAGGTTGCACGAGATGACGCTGCTCCAAGGTATTTTACATTTATGTTGTAAAGGTCAGACATGTGTATTAATTAGATTGCATTTAATTGCTTTAAATCAATTAGATCACTTTCATTTGCATTTAATAGAAACCTCTTTACCATCATGGCGTCACACAAAAAGAGAAAAGGCAGAATGATGATCATGGATGGTGTTTTTCCAAATAGTTATTTAACTTTTAAAACTTAAACATAAAACATAACTTTTTAAAAAGTGCTGAACGGTAAATCAAAAGTATCTCTATATATTGACTTTTTAAAAAATATTTATAACACTTGTATCTTTTAAACAGACTTGAAGAACCAAGAATCTTAATAAAATAAAGACCAAATAACAAATTAATCCTCCTTTTGTCTCAGACTCTTCCTCTCTATGCTCAGCTTCATTTCCCAGCCCATCATCTCCTGCCTGAGCAACAACAACTTCCTTTTTTTGACATCCTCCCAAAAGTTTCCCTCCGACACCTACAGCTCATCCAGAATGCTGCGCCTCAACTCAACCTTCATTAATTGTCCTTCGTCACTCCTCCTCCCTACAGTCTCCGTGGTTGCTGCTCATATCAGAACCCCCACAACCTCTCAGTGCTCTGTATTCTGCCTTCAGAGGCCTCTAAGCTGCCCTCCAACCTGGTTATCTCTCCATAGAGTCTCAGTTCTTCTCCCTCCTGGCGCCCCCACAGTTAAAGGATGACCTTCCCTGTGACCTTCCTGTTGACAACTCATTTTTTTCTGGGAAAAACTCACAACACTGTCTCCCCGCTGAATTACTCTTTTCCCTGCAAATTGGAAATTGCTCGACAACAAACCCCCTCCTCGTTCTCTCCTCTCGTATGTTTATCTACACCATAACACTCCAACATTCATTTTAAATTGAACTTTATGGTAGCAGTGTTACTGTGGCTGCTTAGCTGAAATGTGGATATAATGTGATTTTTACAGTTTTGGGTAATTGTGCATGATTTTGCTATATTGCAATTGTTGTTACTAATATTTCTTCTCATCCCTTAAACTCTCTGTCTACCACTGCCACAAACTGTATGTAAAATTTAAAATTTTGACTAAACTAAGGTCTGACATCTTTTCCTTTTTATGCACTCTCTCTCAGTTCTGCCTTTTTTCTTCCTCTCATCTTCTCTGCCACTTATGGCGTCAATTTTTCCTACAAGTTGCTTGTCCATGCGCACTCCACACACAGTCAGTTGACCAGGAAAACAGGAAATTTTCTGGTGCACCTGATGGCCAGTCCAGGCCTGGTGAAGAGAGCCAAATGAGGAAGTACCTCGCAGAAGATCACATGGACATGGAGAGATGGGATCAAATCCAAACAAATCGACAATGGACACAAGTACCCTTGATATGCTTAGTGGTTAATAACCAACAAGCTGGTGACAAAAAAGGCATGTCTGATTTCCTAAAGCCAACATTTTAAAAAGCCATAATTAGTATTCACCCACCAAACACCTTATCTTTGCTTTGAGTACACTTTTCACTGTGGATGCTAAATAACATGTGTACTTATGCACAGCAAGTGAATGAAGAGGACTCAAATGAACTACCATCCGCTCTCATGGTTTGACTGACTCTGAGTGACTTACCTTTCAGGGGAGGAGAGAAGTTCATTCCTTAATGTATTTACAGTGCCATGAAAACAAATTGTAAACCAATTTGGGCATCTTACAAGCATTTGCAGGTGGTTGTCAGAGGACAGAAATAATATTTTGACAGTTTCTATTCCATTTGCATGTTGAACAAAAATATTCAGAATTTTATTGGTATTTTGTACTTTCTTGGGCATCACTCTTCAAGATCAGCGTGTGAGAAATTTAGAAATTAAGAAAATAAAATTGCTCCATAAATTCTTAACCATGAATTTTATACATATATTAGGAGTTGTCCATTTTAAGGCATAACTGTGTAAAATAAAAAAACACATTTAGCTTTTGGATTATATCTGTACTGTGTCTGTGTGTGTGTATAAACAAGACTGAGATAGCAAGCTGACATTCCTGTGATCACGTAGGTATTAGCAAAATGTTAACAACAGCATAGCAAAATGCACACAATGACAATGCTTACATGGCGATGTTTAGCAGGTATAATGTTAATACAGAGCATGTTAAAGCACAAACATTGGCTAATTGGCACTAAACACAAAGTACAGTTGTGAATGATGAGAATGTCGTTAGTTTTGGTCTATTTAGTCATAAACCAAAGCACTGGACAAATAAAATTATGAATGGATGATGGTGTTAGAAAAATTAAGAGATCACCAAAGTTCATCCAGAGAGGAACATGAATGTGTCTTCCAACTTTTATGGAGATCCATCTATACTGTTAAAACATTTTGTTCAAAACTACAAATGTTGGTATCAAATGTTGTGGCAGTTCATTCAGTAGTTACTGGAGTATTTCAAAATGGTGGTTCAAGCTGCCAACCAACAAACAGACCAACATTGCTAAATATAGAGCTAGCATGTCCAAAAACAGGACTTTGTATGGTTCCAATGGCGCAAAACACAAATGGCTTGAATGACTGATAAATCTCTGAGGTCACATGTTTAGTTTCAGTTAGACTTCACACATTGCAGTCAGCATGTGCCACAGTAGGCTCTCATAATAATAAACCATCTGCTTTACATGTTGGTCCCCATCAAGATCAACTTTGCCTTTTTCTATTATTGACCAGATGTTCTTGATTGCAGACTATTTAAGCATCCCTGCCTTGTTTACTGTTAGCTTTCTGGATAATGCAACACATATCCAAAGCTGTGCCCTCTGTCTTTGTTTTTTTTCCCACATGCAACACATCCATTCACATGAACGAGGATCATTACTGCTCCAAGAAAACATTTGAATATAACCGCAACCAAACCCGACCCAAAACATGACACTTTGTTGGGACCTGCTGGGCCGAGGGCAGGTAGCACAATTTGATTTTATGTATGAGTATGCGTGTTTGTGTGTGCGCATGCGTCACGTCACGGGAAAATGCCAGGGGAGAGTAAAAAAGATGAGAGAGAGAGAGAGAGAGACCGTGTGAATTATTCATCCTCTCCTCCCTGCTACCTTTTGATTACACACCACTAAACTCCTATTTACATCCATTTATGGAGGCCCACAGTTCACAGGCTCTGACCACAGCTATCGGTGAGCTTTCGCCTGACTTATTACCTATTACCTACACCACGTATCATGTTTGCTGGCTGTCTGTGTAATTTCAGAACAGTGATCCTGATGTTTTTTTGTTTTGTTTTTATCTGTAACCTAAACCTCACCCACTCACTCACTTGCAAAGTCTTTTGTCTGAGCGCTGTGACAAAGAAGGCTGATGTGGAAAAGTGCCGTAATATACTATGGAGGCCGGAAACCTGGGATTTAATGCTGCATTTCGGCACATCCACATCCCTGAAAGTTTGTCCTTATCCTCCAGTACATGGATGACTGTGCGCATGCTGAGCTGCCGGCATAAAAATGTAATGCTGCTAAATTTCATGCCTGCATCCAAATCTATCTCCCTTTCTGTCCTCGTATTATTGCTCCACAGAGAGGTGCCTTGAGTCACGTTTGCGAAGAAGGGGCCGGGGGTGGAGGCCATGTGCAACTTGCGGGTGAGCACAGTCACTTTCTTCTAGTAATGATTGACTGACTGGAAAATTGAATTAAAGTCATTTAGCACAGGAAAGGTCATTGCTTTGGTGCCTTGGTGGCTCGGTAATATACTCAAGTGTAGGGTAACATTTGAAAAACTACTGTGACCTTAAAGCGGAATATAGATATTGTATGGCTGCTGAAAAAAAAAGCGTAACATCGAGTAGTGTGAAGGAAAGAAAGAGGACACTGTGCACTGATGTTTCAGGGGGCATGTTGCAGCATGCAACTCGAAATGTTAAGGCAGGCCATCAACATGACACATAGGCCACAATATAGTGGGCAGAGCAAGGCATTAATAATTCATTGACCCCCCACCCCCTTATTTTCCATTTTCCTGCTCTGTGGCTGAGCTGACTTTGTGTCAATACCAGATGCCAGAGCACACAGCCATTCATCAGTGCATGGTGCATTTCTTGCCAGAGCGGGGAAAATGAGCAGCAAAATCTGTAACAACCTTACAACACATATTTGAATGAAAAAGAACCTATATAAATTATCTGAGTACAAATAACCAAGCTGTTAATCATATAAATCATTATAGGTTATGGTTATGCTTAATATTATTATTATTGTACCTCGGCATATGTTAGAAAAACGATTGCCTGTTAATCGATGATTTAATGTGCCACCCTGTGAGGACACTGAATGATGCAAATCAAACACACTCATGATGTTGCATGAACAGACGCACGCTGAGTCTAGCTAAAGGGCTAAATATACTACAGTTTACTACATTTCCTTAGCACCAGTGAGGCATTCAGCTCTACGCTTGCAAATACTAAGCACAGCAGGTCAAAAGAGGTTGAGTTGACTGGTCATATTATGGACTGAGAATGAATGAGCATAAAAGTTGAGCAGGCTGAAGGACTCCGGATAACATTCAGACAGGTGAATACAACAAAACAATTCACTGAATGTTGCAACTCCTCAGATGAGAATGACACTGGGCTGCACACCATACTGTTGCTTTGTGAGTGCACTTTGTGGTGTAATTCACAACCTACTTTCTATTCTTATTTGAGTACATTTTTTTGTTTATATTTATGAACCGTCTATGAAAGATTATCATGCATAACACACTTTTGTCCTTGCCTTCAATTGTGTCAAATTAGAATAATTATAAATATATCCATCAATGTCTCAAAAATACCTTCAAATCTTACCTGCAGCTGCATCATTTACTGTGACTTACTTAAGAATTCCAACATCAGCAAATAAAATGTCAGGACCAAAGCGTAACCTCCAAGGCTTGTCATTTAAAGCAGAAGTAGGTGCTGTCACCATCTCCTTATAGTAGTTCATGAGACAGATAATCTTTGAAAAAAATCTGCCTCCTGCTGCTTCTAAGGCTATTTGACAACAATCAACCTCCCCGGGTCAAATCAACCAATCAGAACAGAGTATCTGATGGAGCTTCAGCCTGCTCTCCTGCACATGTGCAAACTTGGAGCAGATGTAACAGAAGATAAACAACAACTGAATGACCATGCAATGACAAAACAACTATTTAAATTAATCAAGATGAGTATACAAAATAAGAACAATGAAGAAAAAATGTGTTAAAATAATTGGAGAGCAACACTGCTGGAAGTGGGGAGGTGCACACCGTAGAAAGAGAGGAAGGGAGCTGCAGTGTAAAATTGCTCTAATTTTCAAAATAAGAGCAGTTTCTTCCAGTTTTACCAACTGTTGCTTTAAGGTTGTGTGATTTGCAATCAGTGCAATCAAGTACAATATTACAGCAGTGGGATGTTTCCAAGAAAAATCACCTTGATACCAACCTCACTTGTCCCCTAACACTGAGAACTCTGCTTGATTAAAAAGGCTCGGCCCTCTCACCAAAATGTTAGGTGGTTGATGCTTTTCTTATTAGCTTCTGTGTGTGTGAGTGTATGTTATTGTGTGCCTGACAGACGAACAAAAAAAAAAAAAATTAAATTTGCCCCATTTTTATTTTTGTTGTGGTCAGGGATGGTAGATGTTTGGCGGAGTATGGAATTGCCCACGGAGAAATCAATATAATTTTGTCTTTTGACTTATATCAGGATTAATACTTGTCAGAGAAGAGTGTGCGTGCTTGTACTTTTGTGTTTGTCATGAAGATTTAGAGCTCGGGTGTGTTCGGGGATAGTTTGCGAACCGCTGCTCCAGTCTGCCCACAAAACAGTCTGCATGTCCCGAAGATATATTATGCGAGCTGCTCTTCAAGTGGATCAGGTTTGTTCTTTAAGAGCAAAAACTACTTTCCAAAATAATTCAAGTCTGACTGAAAAGAAAAGTAGTTTGCCTGGAGGATAAACAGTACATTAAACCTGCATTCATATTTTTCAGCAACAAGCTGTAAACACAACTTCTAAATTCTTCCCCTATAAAGTTGATACGGCACAGAAAAGTGTTTCCTATTGTTTCCTATTCCTATTGCTGAAATAATTGTCCCCCATCTTGATGAAAATGCTTTTGATGTGTATATTAGGACATACATTTGCATGTGTATTAAAATGCGCACTTAAGGGTCACGGTTTGGGTGTGTGAAAATGTGATCACGCTATTCTAATAGCTAGCTCAAGCCATGTCAGTTATTTAGCATATAGACTGGGGGAAACAGCTATCTTATGTCAAGTTACAGTACCATTTCCTGGCTCTAGATTCAAACTCAGTGGACAAATATGTGAATGCTATCAATTGTCTCATCTAACTCTCAGCAATAAACAATTCCCTAAAGGGAAACATCATTGGTCATAGCATGTTTCTTAAGTCTAGTATCATTTTTCACAGAAATAGCATATAATAAGCTGTTGTAAATTTAAAGAATAAGACTGTGGGTACATATTGAAGGGCTGCATGGGTGAACTTCTGATCAGCTGCCGTGTTTATTGTATTGTCTGTCTAGTGTGAAAGAAATGGTGAATCGGTACAATGTAGCCGCCTTTCTGCAGCTAAAGCAGCAGATTCTCATATCCGCCGCTTCCCGGGGTATGTCTGAGCTGGGACACAATAAATCCTTTTGTTGACTGTAAGTCTTTGAGATTGCATATTATTTTTCCATTGACATTCGTGCATAAGAGGAAATGTGTCTTTATCTCTTCAGAGAACAGAAAGATGCGCCACGCGAGAAATTCAATTTATTTGTTTATGTAAAATGTCATCTTTCTCTCCACACGCCCGCTCACAGTCTCACAGCAGAGGGGGAACTGATTGTAGTTTTCATTCATGAATCCAGAGCGTGCCTCCTTTCACGACCTCACAATCAAATTCTTCAAATGCGGCAAATTCTCGACCTGACAAGTGAGTATCAAAAGGCTGAGCGCAGGGGAAGTTACCTTTGCAGATTAATTTTATTCATCTCACAGCATCATAATATCTTAGTGAGAGCGTGCATGGGTATTAAGTAGTCACACCGATAGCGTGATAGTACTGTGCACTTCAAGTCAGCGAGAACAGAGTTTTATGAAAATACAAAAGGATTCAATTTGTCAGTATGTCTGATACCCCAGGGAGATGAAAACAAACTGCAAATGCCCACTGGCAAGAGTTTTTAAGCAACAAAAATTGGGAACATGTAGGTTAATTCTGAACTCCACGGTGGCCCGACTACGGAGAAATGGGACGAGCAGTGGGAGCCCTGCGAGCTCTCAGACTCGAGATGATGTCGCTTAATGTGAGTTTATTTATGCATCCACAATTCCCCCTTGTTGTCTGTTATGTTTGTGCTTTCAAAACTGAAAGAGATGTTCTGCGGCAGTAAGTGGCTATCAGATTCACATTTGTTGTACCCGTCTACATAACGCGGCCCGACACATCCGAGTATAATCCCAGAAGAATCCCCATTGTCCTTAGGAAGACAGTTCTCCGTTAGCTCTTAGCAAGCACAATAGAGGCGCTGTACATCAAAATTCATTCAAAATAATTCTTCAAATAAAATAACTAAACTGGCTGAGGACTCATCATTCACAGTGAATAAGAAAATACATTTTCTGGGGCTTATTAGAATTTTGTGTGTGCTTTGTGTGTAGCACGATATTGTGCAATCCTCTGTTGTAGATGAATAAATCATCCTTAAACCTTTAAGAACTGAGATATGTTTCAGACTAAATGTGAAACAGATGTTTTCTTTTCATTATTTGCTGGACTTCCCCTATTACCTACTGACTCTGTAGGTAATCATACTAGTCATCATCACTAGTAGATATAAATCTGTTGTTTATTTTTGAGTACCTTGTGATAAGCTGGTGTTGTTTTTAAGTTACACATCTGGTGTGCTGTCACACTTGCATACACTGTAAATGAAAACTCGAATTACTCACCATTGAACAAATGTTTCTGCTTTGTGAGTATATGATCAGCCTCATCAGTAAGTAGTATAGAAATCCTTGAAGAAAAAATCTTAATCCTGAAGCGTGCATATATTATCATTACACTTATTTAAAAAATTACTTTACAACCTTTATCCCGACTCTTCCTCTCAGCTTGCTTTAGGAGACGCCACATCCGCTGTACCTATTGTTGTGTACATACAGTTCTCCGATTCTGGCCTTGATAGCAACAATGCAGAAACATGTCGCTGGAGACTCGACTGCACCTCAACACTCTAGTCTGTGTCCTCTGTGCCTCTATGATTGTACAGATGTAGGTTGAACATGTCTGCTGTGATTGTTGCCGCCTACCTACACTTCTCTCTCTGCTGGTTTTATTTCACTCTCACTACCCAGCGTCACAAATTGTACTACTCTGTTTGTCACCCGCTCTGTTAGCCTTCCCTGTGTGACTTGATTTCCAATGTTAATTTGTCTATTTAAAAAATTAAGTGAAATCTAATTTTGTGGCTGTTTCCTTTCTTATATAGTCTGAGGATGTGCAGCAGGTCAGGTTAGGTAACCCTCAGTATATTAGCTTAGGGAGCTCACCATTTCCTTTTAATGTGTTTTTTCGATTGAATTCAATTATTTGTGATTAAGAACTATTTAAACTTTTTTTTTTTGCCACTTGAGTGCAGCGGAAACATATTTCAGACACTATTCTGGCACATTAACACCTTTTAAGTTGACATTGCTAACATGCAGCAGATGCAGAGAAACATTAGCATTTAATTGGAGTCCTGTCTCTGAGTATTTAATGAGGGTAAGTTCACCGTTCACTCTCTTTTTAGCTCAGTTTTTCTCCCCCCCCAAATCCTATCTCCTAATCCTTTCTGTCAGAGCAGTCATTTGAGCTTTTCTGCTTGATGAGAGCAATAAAACTGAACCAAGACAGTGAATTTACAGGCCGGACAAACCAAAACAATTACCTAAAAGATGCTCTGTACAGCTGAAGGTAACTGCAGAATATAGTGCAATATAATGTTTTAATCACTACAAGCAACCTCGGTGACATACAAGTAGTTATGTGAGCAATTGTTTGTATAAAATAATACTGATTATAACTTAAATATGTTAAGTTCCCCTTACGTTTCCGTGTGCAGCGCCTCGTTACTCTCTGCAGTATGTGCAGTGAATTTAGGCCATGAGGAGGAAACAGATATCCTCCTTCCCAAATGAAAAAGTAAAAAAGGTGTGCGCTGATACTCCGCTACCTCCCTGACTGTTTGTTAATAAAGTGAGCTGCAGTTGGGGAACATCGCATCGCGGTTCGTATTAGCGCGCCATTCGATTGGCCTCGCTCTGTCTGCGCTTAAATGATCACCGGCACATTGTCTTGATAATTCCGCTCATCGCTTGGAGCATCTGACCCCTGACACCGCCGCTCTCATGGCTTAATCATACGAGACATTAAGCACTTCTGTCTGTTCAGAAGGTTAATATTGCCATTAGAAAGCCATTATTCACCAGCAAGACCCTGAGCTCATGCCAGTCTGCGCAGAAACACAGCAAATCCATCTCCCCAGCTCTGAAAAGATAATTAGCATGAGAAAGGTTGAAGATGGGATGTCACTGGCTGATATTCATCACTGAGCCACGCACAAACTGCGGGCTCCATTAAGCATGTAGCAGTGAGTCGATCAAGACTGTGTTTGTGTTGAAGAGAGAGAGAGAGAGAAGAGAGGCCTGTAGTTTAAGGATGCTGAATTTTAAAGATAGTGTATCATGTTATTAGATTTGAATAAAGCACACAGTGAGAAAGAAATGGAGGAAGGAATTTTTGGGATTTGGGGTTTCCATTGGGAAATATAAGTTGTTAAGTATTAAACTAACTGATTTTTTTAGCCACTTGGGGACATTGAAACAACCTGTATACAAAACACTAACATATTATAACCTTTTAAAGTCCTTTGGATGAATGTGTTGGCAAACAAATGCCTAATGGCTCACCATGCAAGCAGAGCGACATTAGTATTCATTTGAAGATGTGTTTCTATTCACCCAACAAATGTTATTCAAATAGTCAGTCCCTTTTAAGCTCTGTTTTGGCCTTCACCAACTCCTGAGGGAAATATGTGGTTCTTTAGTTGCTAAATGTTCCACTATGTTTATCTGCAAGTCATTAATTTTTTTCTGTCTGCCGTGCCGGGCAGGTAGCCTGCAGTCGGTTTAACTGAGCGCAAACAAGGTTGGAAATGAGGTTGATGAGAGAGGTGAGAGTGAAACAAAAAAAAGCAGATCTGCAACAAGCTGAAAGATGCTTTAAAGGCTCCGTGGAGCTGAGGGGGACCGCAGAGCCTGGTGACGATTCTTGGCGGGTTCTTTCATGTTACACTCAGTCATCTGACCCATTGTTAATTTAAAACTATTGAATAGTGCAGCTTTAAATATTCATCCTCTGCCCAGTAAAAGTGCTTATTGCAGATTTTAATAACATTTTTTGAAAGAAAGAAAGAAATCATTAAATTTGAATGTCTGTATGATTGCTATCTAGAATACATTATTTGTCATACATGAGAGGTGTGCTATAACACACCAGACCTGTATAAAAAATGTACATACTCACCATCACTAACTAGCAGGCTTAATAGCTAATTTTCCATTGTTTGGTTGCATTTTTCATCAGAGAAAAGAGAAACAAAAAAAGAAATAAAGAAAAAAATGTTAATAAGTTATTTTCAAAGCACCACGTTAAAAATAAATCATTAATTGGTAACACCGATTCGTTCTTGACAATTCCTTGAAAATTTGCAGGAAAGAAACATTCATTCATTCAAAGCCAAGTAAATATTTATTCAGCTCATGTATTATTGGAAACGTCATTCTTCACACATACTACTTGACTTCATATAACTACTTACAGTTATCATCTGCAGCAAAAAATGTAAAAATTAAAACAACTGTCTCCTTTTAATCTAAAGTATAATTAGTGCCAGGTTATATAATACTATAATACTAAGACTTTATATGTAGATCTGTGATATTTTATCATCGTATCAACACATGCATAATATTTCTCCAGGTGCTTAAAAAGTATATAATAAAGTATGGTGTCAGTAAAGAAATAGATTTTCATAGAATTTAAAACATTATGTTCAAATATTTCTATAGGATCTCTTGATGCTTATCAATTAGTACATGTTATATACACAGAATTAAATCAGTAAACTATTACTTATTATTATTATCATTATTATTCCAGCAAACACTTTCACACATGGAAGATTTTTGGTGTGATGACAACACGTAAATGGAGCAGAAACCACCAACATCCCTCTGAGTGTTTACGCCGATGTCTTATCCCGTGTAAATTTTTCGGGGGGGAGCAGATGTCCTTTGTTAGCACTTATTTTAGCACATTGTCCTTGAAACAAATCCCATCTGAATAGGGATTTAATCTGCTCAACTAGCAGATCTGGGCCAGTTGCCACACTACTGCTACATGCGTCATTGTCAGTGTTTACACTCCGCTATCAGCTAACAGCTCTGCAGCAGGTGATGTCGCACAACCTCTGTGAAATTACATACAACATCATGACAGCTGAGTCAAGGAAGAAAAAAGACTTGTTTCATGCAGCTGATACATGAGGCTGTGATGGCCGTCAGGTTAATGGCTTTCTAGAAGCATTTTGGTCACCATGACTACCCTGTTTATTATAGCATAAAATCTAGACGACGCATGGACATTTGTTTGTCTATTAAACAGAATATGCACATCACACAGCTGGTTGAGACACATTTTTAAACAAAATCAATCAGTCATGCTAATTAGGCCGTTTCTTCCAAACGACAGGACCATTGAACATCTGAAGCGTTGGCTTTTCTTTAAATCGGGAAACAGAGATTTTCATTTTAGCTTTTAAATGACAATTTCTTAATATTTTGTTTAAATTTGGCACTCTTCTTGGGCTTTTTTCATGCTTTGTAGTAAAGATTTGGCACCGGCATAGTGACATTTTAAACACATACTTATAGCACAAACTGAATTTTAGTCAGATGTGACAATTTGCTTCTTTATATTTCATTTAAATGGAAATATTGGATGTATTTGTTTTTACAAGGGAAGGCAGTGTGGGAATACCCAAATTTAAGATAAAATCTGCAGCTGGATAAGAGATAAATAGTCATGTTTCAATTTTTCCACTGGGGTTTGGTTAAGGTATGCAGTGAGATCAAATAACTGGTGAAGTAAATATTAAATATGTGTCTTGGAGGGACAGAGGTCTTTTCATCATGTGGCTACAAACCATAACTGCATTTGAAACTACCGTCATTATTGAATGTTTTCATATACGATGGCTGTCCAGTCAACCTAAGATGCATGAAGTGGTTAAGTGTAAAAGTGGTTTAAGGCTTTTGTTTTAGATATATGTAATGAGGAAGCTTTTGTGTAGTGGTCCAGAAACTACACAGACTGTCTACAGAGCAGATCAATCTCTTTCATCCAGATGGTAAGATACTCAGTGAAGTTCAAATGACTCCACTGGGAGTCATTTTGAAGAGAATAGTTTACGTTTCTCGGTTTTCCTGAGTGGCTTCTTCTGTTCTGAGTGTGTCCTGGAACATTTTGGAGGATGTCCTCATCAGAAGGAGGCGTTTCATTCCCACAGGGTCAAATACAAAAAGGGCTGCAGCTACAGCCTTGCAGCTGCACCGTCTGTGTCAGAGTGTGTCATACCTGTAAAATGTGAGTGAGCAATCAAGATGTTTCTCTGCAAGCTCTGACTCCTACAGGTTTTCACCACACTGCATGCTTTTTTTTTGTTAACAATTCCAAACTAGCTTAAAAGCCATCTAATGGATGTCAGCTTTTAAACTCTGCTGGCCGTCAGCAGTGTGTTGTGTGCAGGTTTTGTAGTCTGTACTGGAAAAAACACATCCATGGTAACTAACACCTACACTGTAAAGTTTGAGGTAACAAAGATCAGTTTCATAAGAAGTTACTGAAATGTGCATTTAGTTCAGTTTAGTTTGACATCAGTTGGTTGGCAAAATTATTTCTCCCTATTCAGTATTGATAACAAATCAATCAATCAATAAATTGTTAGCAAGAGGTAAGAGTTATTTTTTATTCATCATGTATTTGTCAACAATGGCAACCTCTGTGAAGCATCTGTATAGTTCATATGATTTAACAGATAATGAATAATTGAGACTATAATACAGTTGAAATAAAAAAATACTTCCTTAACAGTTATATTGAATATAACTGTTAAGGAAGTATTTTTTCATTTATTTGACTGCAGAGTAAACTTCATCCACTGTTGAAGGCTATGCGATCCAGCTGAAGGCTGTGGAAGAAATCTAGTAAACCTTGAGTTTAAAATACTATTTTCAAGGTCAAGAATTAATCTTCAGGCTTAATATGTCGTCATGAGTTCTTTTAAAGTATTTATATATAGTTTAAACCATGTAGGATTCGTAGATGTTTATAGGTGGTATTTTTGTTTTTCTAAAATACTTCAAGGATTTCTTCATTTGGATTTCTTTAGGTAAGAGAAGAAGTACCAAATACAATTCAAAAAAGTAAAATAGTAATTAAGTACAGCTATTTTATGCAGTGTTATCAATTATTCACTGACATTTGACACACCATTTATGGATGCGTTATAGCAGTATCCAATTAAAACTTATGATGACTGTTCACATTAAACCTAATTATTACTTATGAAAACATCCAAGCTATTAAAACATTTCTCATAGTGAAAGCTATCAAACTGTGGCACAGTGGTGTACTATATTGTATAAAGCTGTTTACAATTGTACTTAGATATATCATCATACATATAGTAAATAACACTAGCTTTTATATTTGAGAAATAATAAACTGAAAATTGACACAGATGGACAAAAAATAAACACAAAATTCACCACAAAAAAAGTACAACTCATGTTAGACTGTTGCACTGAATTAATTCTGATCTGTATTGTTTGTACAGTAGTTTTATCTTTTATTCCAAAATTCTTTTCCTCCAACTTTCATTTTTTGCCAGGTTTAATTTGTCATCCAAAGTATTGTGTAATTATTCAATTTACATTCATATCAGTAAACAAAAAGGGCAATAAACAAGAAGCAGGAGCTGATCAGTATCGAGGCGACTGCATTGTTTACCCTCAGATTTGTGATTTTGCATAAACCAGTAAACACAAATCTACAGATATTAGATACGGAGGTGAATTTGTTTAGACTCACAAGAAAACTGTGTAGTTTTCACTTTATGTACCTCATGATGTAACAGGAGTCAGTCTACTGTAAGTCCGTATATGAAATGATTGCAAATCAAATCCCAGTGTGCTCAGTCACAGAGATGAGAGAGAAACTGCCTTAGTTTGACAAGCACAAACACTCTTTATAGTCAAGCCATGTACGATCCATCAGTTCTATGATGAAACATCTTCTGCACTATATGGCGATAATGTTAGTGGGCTGACAGGGCGGCAGATACATCGAGTGGCCGCTGCTTCAAAAGTCCTTCAGCGACCACTGGAAGCTCGGCGTTGGCCTCTCTTGGGAAGGTTCCTGCCACTGTGGCTGATGTGTGAAGCTCTCCCATTTCAAGTGTAATCACACTGTGTGCTTACAGTCGCTGCACTGTCCACTGCCAGCCTAACAGGAGCGTGTCATCTGATGGCCGTTACCGGTGATGGTCTCAAAAGTGACTTTCTGAACAAATCAGAAAAGAGGTTCAATTAAATTGCCTGACAGAGAGTAATCCAATACTTATGCTAATTAGAGCTTACATAAGACGAGGGAACGTATTAACATTTCCCCGGCTGCGGCTCCTTCTGCTCTTATCGGCGTAAAACTTTGATTTAGTGTTTTGTTTTTAGAGAGAAGAGTCCTCCAACATCACTTTTAATAAACAAATATCAACATATCCCACAAAGAAGTGCGCGCTTGCATAAACATGAGGCTTCAGAGCTGGCTCCGGGGAGAGTCTTGCACACCGGTCATGTATGCTCTTGTCAGTCGCGGAGTGAGAGCTGGTTACTCCGGTTCCATTACCACCCCGGCGTCTCCATTCTCACCCCCTCTGACAGGCAGGAATGAAAGCTCCAGCTCTCAGCGCTGCAGGGCCAGGCAGGGAAAGAGAGTGCAGCTCTGTGGTGGTGGTGGTGGTGGTGGTGGTGGGGGAGGTGACAGTGACAGCAGGCCGCTTGGAGCACTGCAGGGGATACAGAGCTTGGAATACAGTGTGTTTCTGTGTGTGTGTGTGTGTGTGTGTGTGAGTGTGTGTGAGAGAGAGAGAGAGAGAGAGAAAGAAAGACAGCAAGGCGGTGAGAGGGAGCGAGAGGGTGGCCAGTAACGTCGGAGTTCTGAGAGCATCTAGTCAAAACACATGTGTGATGTTGTGCCATCAGCAGGATGGAGGTTTTCCTTCCATGTTTACGGATACTGGCACTGAGGAAGACAGAGATTTTGCAGAATTAAGTAATGCACACAAGAGGAAAGAAAGATATGATTTTTTTGTTATTACTGTAAAAAAAATATATTTTTTAACGTCAATACATCACGTATGTTATAATACACCAGCATTATGCACATGCTCACAAGTCTCATGCACTTAGCAAGCTTTATCTGATGTCCTAAGTGTAGGCCGGTCCATTAATCTACACCTATTAAAATTTATATTTATGTATTATATTATATTTATGTAATGTATTTAAATACATTGCACTCATCGTTCAGAGGTACTGCAGGAGGTAATTTAACCTTTATGTAGTAAGTGTGTAAGGTGTGGTAGTCAGGGTGGAGTGTGACTTTCAAAATGTATCAGTTTATATATAGCATAAACATTATCTTTACCTAAGATTGATCATACTGTAGTTTCCATGCACGGATATTGTAGAAAGCGAGTGTTTAAGTGCAAGAACATTTTGGTGTTCTTACCCTAAAACTCTCTTATTTTCCTCTGTGAGGTTTGCTCAAATGACTCTTCTAAGTTGGATTGATCAAACTCTCCAAACTGGACAGATTTTGTGTAAATGCTTATTTTGCTTATTATCATTCATTCCTATATAAAACTGCCTGTTTGTGCTCCGTTTGTGGGCAGATTTCGTCAACAAAAATGTTACCACGGAGTAAAGAAAAAAAAATTGACACCACAGATAATAATTTGGGTCCTGCTGTTGGACATCAGCAGACAAAAAGACAACCAGTTTAGCAGTGTCAGTACAGGTATTAGAGGACCTGAAGCTTTTAAAAATATTAATAGTATAACTGTCAAGGATGTGTCATTAGAGCAGCGCTGTTCTGTGACAAGAACAGGAAATTCTTTGACATTAAGTTGCTATGAAAGATCTTCCTGAAGCGTCTTTCTAAAGTAAAGCGGCCGATGACTAACGTGAGAGGGCGTAAAGAGGATGTGATAGACACAGAGATATTTTAGACAAAAGGATATTGTAGCTTACAGAAGGTGATATTACACTGCATGCAACAGAGGATGATAATGGGCAGTGACCTGTGTGAAGACCCTAAGGTAGGTCTCAAAACATTTTCTAAGTAACTAACTATGGAAATGAAGAAGTTGCTAGTTTTTGTGATAATGATGATCTAGTGAACAGAATATTTATTTTCCATTAAGTTCTATTTTGGTTATATGTCTTATTTTCATTAATTTCGCTAACATAATTAAATTCTTAATGAATTCAGATGAAGGCATTATCATTCTTAACTCCTCCCGTGGAGAAGAGCCATGAACAGGCTTTCTGTTCTTAAATTGCATGACACGTCAGCTCCAGTCGTAATTTTAGTTTGTAACTAAGAGATTTTTTTTTTTAATTACAGCAAGAAACACATTTTCTTAAATCACTCAAATGGATCTGTTTGTATAAAAGGTTATTGCATGCCTGTGACGTTGTTGTTCACATGGCAGGTAATGTCAGTATAATAATGCATAATACACTTTTATACCTACTGCATCAAATATTCCAAAGAGTCACATTAATAATCAATGAAATGACAGTAAACCATGGCTACAGACATACTGACTTGTTACGTTTGGATTGGCAAAAGAAAAATCCTGTTGCAGTGGTGATGAGTGATGAGTGATGATTGATCAAGATGATGTATCATCACCTCGTCATTGTAATTTTAACATTTCAAGTGAAACTTTAGTGTTTGGCAAACAGCAGTGCTCTGCAGATGGATGAAAACAGAATATACTGTCTCACCATCGCAAGCTGAAATATATTATCTTTACGTTATACTGTCATACCATTTTTTGTATATCGGTGACAACGGGTGGCATGAAGACTCACAGTTTGTGTGTTCTACTTTTATATTTCACCAAATTGGTCTGCTCCTTCAGCCGGTCTGTTTTTTCAAGTCACATCTCAGCATTCATCATTATAAAATTAAATCTGCCAAATTTATGTAGCTCTTCAGTATTTCTTTAATAAGAAAATGTAACAGAGAGAGAAATGTTTTTTCTGCATCTGTTAGTATGTAACCAATTGTAGAAAAACAAGAGACCTCAGTGTCAGTTTCAAAGGCACTAAATTTAGTGTTTTCAGCCTTCCTTTTAGTGTCCAGTGAACCGACGCGTTAGTACATCACTTCTACTCAGATCACTGACCTGGAAACGCCAGCAGACACAAACTTCAAACTCTGTGTATTATGGATTGAGTGGGACATTTGTAAAACTACAGCGATCTTTCAGTAACCTTTGACCTTGAGGTTACCTGTAAGTTTATAGTTTGAGGAACTAAAAGAACAGAAGTATATGTAATCCAATTTTCATACATGTTTGACATGTCCTCTTGTCCGTAAGAACTCTGGACATGGAGAACATTAGATTTCTGAAAGTGTTAGACATATATATTCATAAGTGGCAGCTGAAGTGGCACTTCAACTTGAAAAAATAGAATAATGTAGTTGTGCAGCCACATAAAAGAAGCTACATTTCTCAGGTAAGTGGCCACTAAAGAGAAAAGTGGTCTTATAATAATTATGTACCATGTCATACCTCTGGGAATAATGCAAACTGTCTTGAATACTAAAGAAGATTTTAAAAAAGCAGACTACAAAAGAAAAATGTATGGTGTGCTACAGAGGAGAAAAACTATATTCAGGGTGCTAGAAAGGTGGTCTTTACTAATCAAGATGGAAATCATGGAAATAGCCCCTTGTGAGCATGGAAGTAGAAAAGTTGTGACCATAACACATTCTCATATCAAGGCACAATTACAGCGAGTAGGCAAACTTTTAATTGTGTGTTGTGTTTTGCCATGAGTAGAAACATTTCTCCTGCTTTTAAATTGTCTACTGTAATTGTCTACTGGATGTAAAAAAAAAAAAACACAACATTATCGCTTTCTCTTCATCCTCCCCGAAGTTCCCCAAAAACTTTGAAAAATGTCACTGTTGTTTCAGATCCAGCCTTGGATCCAAACGCTTTAACCTTTAACATGACAAAACCAATAAAACTGCTGTTCATCACTGATAGATCCCTCCCCTTAAGAGCCGAAAAGCGAGAGGCCAAAAAACAGGACTCCCCTCTCCTCTCTCCTAATATTATCAAAGACAGCATGGCTGCGCTGAATAATCGACTGGAGGAACACATGGTGTCTTCGGTGGGTGAATTAAAAACAGACTTCGCTTCACTGGAGGCAAAAATGGATAAAGTCGAAGACACTGTTGCTGACCCTGCAGTCTCTTGAAGCAAATGCAGAGACTACCAGCCAGTCCAAGGCATCGACTTTAACTACATTAATTAATGACACTACCAAGCCTGAAACTGGAAACATGGATCTAGGACGACGTCCACATCAGTTTTGTGGAATCAATTGAGAGCCACTGTCAACTTTTGTCTACAGACTGATGGTTAAGTAATGGTGCTGAGAGCTTCGATTGTTTAGTCTGTGAATGTTTTCTCACTACTAGACCCAAACCAGAGCTGATACCGGAGTTTGTTTTTCCATTGTTACTGAACCATAGATACCCAAGGTTATCTGTGAGTCTTGCAAACCAGATAAAAGTTTATAGCAACACTAAACCTGGTTCAGGCAAATGATTACTGCAACCTCCTTATGTTCAACTTAAGCAGGTTTATTAAGTGGAGATTTACACATCACTAAATTAAGACGGATATATCTAACCTGACATACGGAAGCCGAGAACAGCCGTGCTTGCAATAATTTTTTTAATGCCATTTTCTCAAAATCACTAATCTATCTCGTTATCTCAAGAAAACAATGGGTGGATTTATCCAATTAAGGAGACCTCGAAAATGAACATCTGGCTCATTTGATCACACCTAATTTCATCCCTGTTATGACTGTTGAGGAGGATCAATAAATGAACAATAATGTGCTGTTTTGTTTGCTGCAGTTACGTCATTAGAGCAGACAGTCTTGTTTTATAGTAGACAAAGATGAGAGGCTGGTCAGCTCTCATCTCTCGGCTTCAGTGAGCACCTGCTCAAATAAAGTCTAATATAATGGCAGAGGTAAAGACAGTGTTAAGGCCATCTGGTTTGAAGTAAGGTTTGCACCACCCATACCACTGTAAATGACCCTCCACATAATCTACAAACACCCGTTGACTGTAACACAACTATAAATTAAATATGTTAACATTGTAGGTAATAGGCAGAAACAACCTTTTTTCTTCTTGCGATAACAGATTCGTTATCTTAAAATGATAAAGCTTGTTTTCTTGAGATAATGACATTAACAAAAAAATAATTCAACACAGCCATTCTAACACTATTTAATGTTAATGTAACCTGGGAAAAATATACATTTTGTTTATCATACATTACACAATTTACCCCAGATTGCAAAACATTATGCAAATATGTTTTATGTAGTCAAATGACTACATAAGACCAAGGGGACTGCCCATTAGTCCTACCGACAATAGTCCAAAGAATATCCCACTGGGCTAAAAGCCCTTGAACAAGCTATTCATATTTTCTGTATGGATGCACATGGGCAATTGTTTGGAGCACCAAGTGGTGTAGTTGTATTTTCAGATGAATGGGCCGTTAATTTATACAAGTTTGGCAGTTGATTTTATGGCCCCCTAAAACAGATATAGGAAACGTGAGTGACACAGTGACTTCCTTTTCACGTTGTTTTGACTGGATGGTGCTACAGATGTTTCCCAGTAACACATTGCTAAGTTCTTAACTAGCCAAGACATCTCTCAAGTTTTAATGGTCTAACTTGGTTCGGTAAATCTCCTGTCTAAGGAACTCAGGACTCAGGAGGGATTTCGCCATAGCAAAGGACTTATGAGTAGTGGCTGCAACCCAGTGATGCTGTACTCTGATTTAGCCTGGGTCCATCAAAAGGCAATATAGTGATATCTTGTCATCAGTCCCAAAAGGTCACCAGATTGCAGCTGGAGTGTATTTTAAACCTTCCTAGCAGGTGTATTTTAAACTTACCACTGAAGTTGGACGAGTAAAAGAGACTTCTGGTTGTTGGAAATGAAAGAAAGCTTAAATAACTGGTAAAAGAGTAAAAGAAAAGGTTAAGAAACAACAGTGTATAGACTACTATATGTTAAATCACTGTCGTATTTCGAAAGAGGACAAACACACACCTAACACTCATTTTTCTAGCGCCGCCGAGATTTATTTCCAGAGATGCGCTGCAGAGTCGCCTGCAGTAGCCGTCACCAGTGTCGCAGGCACGTACAGTACATGTTTTCGACTCACATCAACCTCATCTGTTAGAGAAAGGTTATCTGTCCCCCTGTTGAGCAGAGAGACTGGCGTGTGATAGTCTGTTCTCAGGCCCGGAGATGCTGGCATGTGGTCAAGTCAGTCAACCTGTTTCCATCAGCGCGATAATCAATAGTGTCAGAGACATCTCTGGTATCCTCCACGCTCTCTTCTGTCATACACAGTCGCTCTGACAACCATATTGTTATGAGACCAAGAGTAATGTCAGCTGGTGGTTCACAGTTTAGACATGATCAGCTAACACAAGAAAGGTCAAAACATCACACCTGGGAGACATGTTAGCAGTTCCTTCCTCAGCATGTCAGTAAAGAACACATTAATCCGCCTGATGGTTGATTCAAAGCAACAACGGTCCTTCGAGGTAGCAGCTTTCAATAATCGCTCTGCAGTTTGCGTGTGAAATGCAGCTGAATTCAAAATGCATTCGCTGTTTTCTGAATCTTCACCATGCTGACAGCTTAAATTTAGCCCTACAAGATGGTGATGAATGGTGTTTAACTTCAGAGAAACTTAAATATCCCTTGGATACTCCTACACTGATTTATGATGTTCAGTGTATTCCAAGTTTTTTTTTTTCTGTGATGAAGTGCTGTAATTTACCTTTTGTTTTACCCACTTTCACTCAACCTGCCTCATCTACTTCTACTTCAGCCAGTGATTTCCTCCTTGGAGCTGAAATGACTCTCAACAAGCCCCAGAGAGTGGGTGTGTGTCAACTTGTTGCAGTGTTGTTCGTGACCAGATTAAAGTTAGCGTGATACTGGATAGTTCATGGATATATTTTCTCGATCAGGTTTTGTAAATTATTCTTTCTTCTTTGTAGTAAAATGGCCCTGGTGAAGACCACAAGTCAAGGTCGTGGGCCTGACAATAGGTTGTTCTTTATACTGTAAGTGATGCTTTCATTAATGACAAATATTTTCATCAGCGGGGTTGTACTTGTTTGGCTCATGCATTATTGGGGGTAGGAAAAAATCTGGTATCTCATATTCCTGTGCACCTGCAACATCAGCACAAAATGTAAACCTCAGAACCAGAGCTCCAGAGGCACTGTTAAATTCATTTTTAGTTGTGCTTGAAATATCTTTACTGCCACTAGCATCCAGTACAAGCACGCTAACAGCTTTGTGAGACTGCTTAGCTAAATGGTGATGTAAAAGTATCCAATGTTAAAATGACAATGCTGACATGTTATGAGGTATACTGTTTGTCGTTGTTACAAAATAGAGCTCAGGTTTGTGCCATTTTTTGCAGGTATGTAATTATGAAACAATGTTTTGGAGAAACAGAACATTTTTTGACCCGATGATGGCGGTAGTGGAAAAGTGAGGGGATTACCAAAGGTCTTACAGTTTATCCTGAGGGGAACATGAATACTCAATTTTCATCCATTCCTAAGTTGTTGAAAAACACACAATTTCAAACATTAGGGGAGCTATATGGGGAAAAGTCAGAGGATCATCAAAGCTAATTCTCTAACGAATGTACGAATACATGTATGATGATATATCATGGAGATGTTGGGATATTTTTACAGGACAAGTGAAGACCTCGACCTGCTGGTATCACTGCTAGAATTCATGGGATCAGAGTCATTAAGATTCAATCTCTGGGGCCCAAAGGTTTGGTCACTTGGCCCTCTAAAACCGTTATAAGTGGAACTTATGTTACTTATGCCACAGTGACTTCTCATAACCTTGTTTTGATGCTACCTATATTTCCTAGCAACCATTTACACATTACTAAGATAGAGATGGATAGAGATCAATTGTTCAAAGATTTTTTTCAAACATATAAAAATACTGTATTTGAATAATAATTTGTGTCTGATATGGTCTTAACACACTAAAAAAACCTATTCAACTTCTTAAAAAATCAGAGACATCTCTTCCTTCCTGCTCACTGAGAAATCCATGATCTATGAATATGCAGGATTCTTCATTTCAAAACCCCTTGACCCAAGATGCCTCTTATTATACCTCTCTGAAAAGTCCATTGGAGGCTACACATTTTCCCATCCCACTTGTATAAATTGCGTAATGGACTATAACTAACTTCAAAACTAGGCCTAAGAAGGATTTCCTCCCACAGCACATACATGCACAAAAAAGCCAACTAGTATTAAACACTACTATGGTATTATACTGAATCCTATCAAACATCGAAGTTGAGGGACGGGAAGAGAAACACATTTTTGACTGGAGGGGAGCTATCAAAGTTTCAAGCTCTAAGAATAAGGATGGAAATATTCTATATATTTGTTATTGTCAACAGATTGTGTGAAAAGCAACAATCCAATTTCAAATAGGCTATACTCCGTCGTTCATAACCCGTCTGTGGCTTTTTTTATATGTTGGCAAAGAGAAAAATATAGGATATCTCCAGACGTATCCTTTCTTCTGTTCCTTCTCTTACATCACCAGTCATCGTTAGAGTTACACTCGAACACTTTTCATACAGCACTTCAGTCCTATACAGTTCTATAAAATTGTTGGCTGCAGGCGTTTTGAGTCTTGTCTTGCCTCCTACGCTTCCACTCAGCCTGATTAAAATGTCATTACTAACCTCCTGACATTTCAAATACAAACGATGTCGAAAGTTGGATCACTTTTTCGTGTGATCTGATTTCCACATCCTGTGACAGTGACGGCGGTGGCGATGAGAACACAGTAAGTAGAAAAGAGGAGGAAACACACCATTATCTGTATTTGTTGCCGACTGTTTAGCCCTAAACAATCAATGTTTTTCAAGGACAGACAATTTCTCACTCTCGCCAATGTGTCGAGCATCGGAAAACTACAAGTTCAGTGGTACGGGTGTGCCTTCTTTCTCCAGCAGTGCTCTCTGCTACATTCCTGCCCTTGCACCAAGTTGCGCCTTTTAGTAAATATTTTTCTCAATTTTCTGCTGTTTGTTTGTGCATCGTTTTTTGTTGTTTTTTTTTACGCCAGCCCCGCTTGAGATTCCTCGCACGAACGCCGTTATCAACACTTTTCATGACGACTTCTCTCAGAGAAAGGAGAGATAAGGCTTCAACATTTCCCCTGTTCGTTAATCAGACCCAGGCAGCCTCTCCCCCACCACCCTCCTCCTTCCTCACCCGCGGAGGAGGAGAGAGGGGGAGAAAGAGTCAATAGCATCCGTGGGTTGCTTTACTGTGGTGTTGCTAATTAGTTCATCCTGATGGTTGTCATTAATCTACTGGCATCGTTTACAGTCGGCATGCTGCATTTCTCTGTGCTGGGCAGTGAATGTGGACTGCATCACACACCCTACACTCTAAATGCAAATTTCCCAAAGGAGAGATGTGCTGGGAGTGACTGTATAAAACTGATTGCAATTGCGTACGCGGTTTGGCTTCGCTGTTTGGCTCCGAGGGTCATCGTATTTCCCTTTTTATCGTCATACTGTACAGTGCTCTCAAAAAGTATTAGGACAGCGACACATTTTTCATTGTTTCGGCTCTGCACTGCAGCACTTTGGATTTCCAGTGTGATGAGTTAAAAGTGCTGACTCCCTCTTCAATTTGAGGTTGTTTACATCCACACAAGATGAAAAATGTCTTGTGGTTTATATATATATATATATATATATATATATATATAGCAGCCTAATTATAAGGGAGACAAAATAATCGAAAAAAAGTCAACATAAATTTAAAGGCATCATGTTTTATATTAGACCTTGGCGACTTTCTGACTTCCACTCTCCACACCCACATACATTAGCTTGAACTGTGCCCCAGTTCCATACAGTATGTACTATATGCCAGGGGCGATTCTAGGATCAGAGGTTTAGGGGTCCACCCAGAGAGCTGCCCGGCCAGGTAAGATAAATTTAATTGTTTTGTTTATTTTAACAAAATTTCATTCCCACGTTTGTGAAAGAAAAGCATAACACTTTTTGGGAAAGTCTGTGACTAAACCATCAAATCTGATAAAGGTTATTCAAATGATGAGCCACAGCAAAAGAGGAATGGATTGGAATAATAAAAGAAACATATCATAACCCTAATTTCTGGGGGAAGACAATTCATTTTGACACAACATAAACAGTGTGTATGTTTCTGGAGTAAACCAGCCCCCTATAGTGAGTACCAAAAATATTAAAAATGGACCTTGGATTTATTTTTTTTACTTTTATTTTAAATGCAATGCACAATATGTAAAACACATTAACAGAAATTCAATTTTTCAATGTTTGTCTCTGCCTTTTTCCTTCTTGTCTTTATTATATAATACAAATACATAAATGAAAATGCACTTAAAAAAAGAAAAGTGCTTGAAATCTACAAAATAATAATAATAATAAAACAATAATAATAATAAAATAAATAGCTAGTCAGTAGCACCTTGGCTTTAATATTAACACATGCACATGATACAACAGCTGGCTCCTCTCAGTCCAATTCAAACAGAGGACAGAGTTACTGACCACCTGTAACGTTTCCTAGCTAGAAAAAAATGTCAGCTAACTCCTACCCAACAACATAAACAATAAACTACGATTAAATGCAGCAAAAATGAGTTAGAGTAATGATAATGATGTGTTGGTATTGAGTGGTAGAAGTTAAGAATTGTGCCACATATCCTGGTTTAAGCCAGGTACTTAAACCACTGCTGCATATCACCACTCTGACAGACAGAGCGCTCAGAGCCCGAGTTGGGGAAAGGTGGGCGGGATGGGGTGGATCAAACCTGCTCTATTTTTGTTGTTGTTAAAATATTACGTTTCAACCAAGCACTGTATGGTTTCGACATTTTTCTAGCTTGTTAAAAAGGACATATAGAAAAAAAAAAAAAAACTCAAATTTTAGGGTTGCTGGGATTCAATTTAAAAAAATGGGCTAGAAACGCTTATGCTGTATGCCCATCTTTACTCTATACTGTCATGGCTGTAAAATGCAAGACATCAATATACTTTATCATTTCATCACTAACAGGAAATTATTCAGTATATTTGTTGTCAATCAAAGTACAGTATGGAATTGGGACACAGATAGTATCTACCTGTCACCAGCATTATCCTTTCTTCTACCCATCAGGGCCTGAAGCATCCTCCATAGTATACCAGTAGAATATCTTTCCTGAAAACCTCTGATTTTGCACTCTTAAAACATAGGAAAACTTGGCAACGCACTGCTAGGTTACTATATCATTAAAATCGAGATAAAGGCAGAAAGAGCTCTATCATTTGCTCTTCAAAAATCCGCTGCCCACCTCATGCGACCGCCTGATACACCTTGATACCTCCTCCATCATTCATGTCCTAAATTGCCTCTTGCGGACAGCATTAATTTCCGAGAAAGCTTACAAAAAAGCGTTCTGAAGAAATGCAGAACATGCTGCGTGGGCCATCATCCCAAACACAGAGACGAAAGCATACTATGAGTGTACATTGTACGGTTTTCTGAGGAAACGCAGAGCACTCTCACTGGCTTACCCACAAACAGGTAACCACGCATCTATACACCCTCTTACCAGACTGAGTCAAGTTATCGCCCCGTGCTGAAAACTGAAGACACAGAAGTTAAGAGAGAGCCTATCTCTAAATAAGTTAATAATATGAGCTTCGGTTTCTGAAAACGTCTCTCTGTTGCTAGTCGCCTTAGTTAATTATTCTTCAACAAGTGTTTCATGTACTATATCCTCCTTGGTTGACTCTAAATATTAAGGGTTTCCTGAATTTCTGAGTGCCTGTACTTAGCTTCGCCTTCACCACAGTGATTTTTCAGTACACTGAGAAGCTTATTGTATTATTGATTTCCCCAATATAGATGTGGTGTGATCGCCGCTGATTATATTCAGAGATATTGTTTTTTTCAGTGGATGAAGCGCTACATTTATCTACTGCAGAGTCGGACTAACTCTACGGACTCAGCTTTGCAGTCTGACTCCTGCACACTCATACCTTCACTGTCAACATTTGAGATACTTTATATATAGACACTACTTCACAACATTTCCCCATAATGTTAATGGCATAACAAGTAGGATTTTTCTAAAAAGCAATATGTAGGCTCTTACAAAAATAACCCCTGTTAATCATCACTTATGACTCATTAGAAGTGTGTGGGGGTGTCTGTATCTGTAGGGACTCTGGCCTCTGGCAGTATTTTCTTACTTTGTTTGGGACGTTGCTGGGCATCAACCTTTGAGCAGTGGTGTGTAGCCCCCAGCCTACAACAGCGCACAGGGTGCAAGGTGCAGGTCTCTGTGAAAACATAACAATTGGTTACCACAGTTGGTTAGCACATTGGACCACCAGAAGCATGAGCTTGGAAAGAGAGGCCAACTTTGAATGCTGCATTTTCAAACAGCTACCAAAAAATCCTGTTTGTTATGCCTTTAATATAAAACACCATTTGGCCGGTGTTACTGCCAAACATATTTTCTTTTGCAAATTAGTTGTATAATAATGTAATTTCTAGCAGACAGTGTTGCAGCATAGATGTGAAAGCTCTCAAACCCATAAAGCTAAAAGTCAGCATTTTACTCTCATTGTCATAGTTTAAATTCCATTGTAATGTGCTGAAATAAAGCCAAATCAATAAAAAATATAATTGTCCTTATACTCCCTGACTGCGCTGTATGGCATTTACTTTTGGGAACAGTCAGTGTCGGACGGCAAACAAAATATGCAATGAGGATTTCTCACTACTACATTAAATTCCAATGCAATTATGCAATCGCAGGAAGCAGTTCCTATGAAACGTTTGCAGAAATTACAGGCAGAGCTTGGCTTAGCGTCGACAATTTGGTACCAGCTGGTGCAGACACAGCGTCTGTGCGGAGCGGACCTCGTCAGCGCTGATGACAGTCAGGGTTGACAAGTTCCCAGAATCAGCCTGAAAGTTTCACAACATCTGCGACTTCCTCTGTCTGCGAAGAATTTGTCATGGGTGATTGCCTTAGTGGCAGCATTAACAGACATCACTGCCCTCCCTCCCTGCCCGCACCCCCCAGTGGCGCTATAAGCTTCCTTTGATGCAAATATTCACAGAGAACATGAAGGAAATCCATTTTCTCTCACACAGACCCCATACTGACACGTCTCGAAAAAAATAAAAAACTAGAGGGACTTTCTCTTCCCAGGAGAGGCTCAGTTCAGGAGGGACAGACAGACAGACATGACCTTCTTCCTCGGCGCCGCTTTGCCTTAGCCCGGGGATCCTGTCAACATAAACCTTAACAAAGACACCGGTAGCTTCAATTCCACTTTGTATTTTTGTCACCACACGAAAAAAAAAAAATGCACATCAGTGGGAGGTTGAACTGAAACTGCATTGAAAGTTGATTCTGGGTACCCCTTCAAAACCACGTAACACCAAATCCTTTTAAAAAAATGGATTCCTAAATGGTGACTGCAGCTGTCAGGTTGATGAATCACCTTGCAAACGTATGGTGAAATGTATAAGTAAACATTGGGAAGCGTTTGAGATTTGACTGAGACATAAAAAAAATAAATAAGTAAACACTTGTCGGATTAGCTTTTTGAGCAGGTTATAGAGGGATAAAAAGGTTTCTCTCTTTAATCGCAGCTCAGAGGCCAAGAAATTATTCGATTTTGGTTGTTAACTGACTTCCACGATAAATGTATTTAAAATCTCACCTCCGAATTGAAGTGACATGGACGTGAATAGTTTGACACTTTGAGAAATATGCTTATAATTGATACCACTCTCACATATTGATGCCAAAATGTGAAGCTACAACCAGCAACCTGTTAGCTTGGCCTAGCACGAAGATTAAGGTAAGCTCCGTGATCCGTGCAGTCGACTAGTCTTCATGCTAAATTAAGCTAACCTGCCATCAGCTGTGGCTTCGTATTTAAAAGACAGATATGAGAGTGGTATCAGTCTTCTAATCCAGCTGGTGGCAAGAAAGCTAATAGACTTTTTTCCTAAAATGTCAAACGATACGATGAATGTTGCGAGATGTGCTGATTGTACATATGCCGATTTATGTGATGCCAATTTCTTTGGCTACCTTATTTCCTTAAATCATCATATAAACACTCTTTATACTCTACATTGACACGTTGACAAGGTTTGTTGGGTCACGCTTGTCTGGTTGACAGTGGAAATGAGTCTTCATCATTTCAGCCAGTGATATCTTGTTTAACTAAGCTGGCTCTGTTGATGATTTTCACTCACTGAACCAACAAACAAATGCAAAACGCTCGTCATTGTTGCGTCTCAAGTGTACATAAATGTATTGTTTTGCAGCATTTAAATAATAATTAGTAAAGAAAATATATAATTAAGTACCTTCATTTTTGTTGTTTTATTGCTATAAAGATACTAAACACACAGCGGGTTTAATTTTTTAATTATGAATGTTTTTAAGCCTCCTCCTGCTCTCTAATAGATAACACAGACACAACTATAGCTCGTCGTCAGTAAACTGCCTAAGAGTCCATTCGGACTGTTTTTTAACCGGTAAGTAACACCATCTAAATGGAGAAATCTGTAGCATGTATATTAAAATATAATTGAGTTCATTCTTCCTGTGGGAGCTTTTCTGCATGTATAATAATAATAAAAATAATCACAGGCATTATGTAAACTGTACAATCTGACGGCGTGGGTGAGGAGCTGAGCGGCGGTAATTATTAGCTCCAAGGGCGTCAGGACGTGTGAGGTGGATGTCCCTCCATCACTCCGCACCACCTTGCTTTGGGGCCTTTGCAGTACCTTTAAGGGGTGTTAATGGGGCTGTAGGACAGGGAGTATAAAGGGGACTGAGTATACAGGGCCCACATGTGAGGAGGGCCCATGAAGATACTATAATTAATAGCCAAATATGCAGGGAGAGGCCCATAGAGAACGCCTGCGAATAGGACCTGAGTTTTGTGCTGCACCCCCGGGTGTTAACATTGTTCATATGCTGTTTTAAAGTTCGCAGAGTTTGTGGGTTTGCACCTGCAGCGGAGGACAGAAAGTGGAGCAGCTGTGTAGCCGCCGGTGGATCCGCAACCAGGGTAAGGGTAACATTTGTTCTGTTTAAACATAATGTTTCCTCTTTACTCAGCATTTGTAGTATTTGCCATGAGCTTTTTTTGAAAGTATTTTTTTTAACATAACCAGTCTCTCTGTAATAACGCTTTAATGTGACTGCTGGCTTTCTGAAGCATCTCACGCTGTGCCATCTCACTAAACATTATCGTAAGTGACGCTGACAAAATTTTTCCTTGCGCTGTATTGTCATTTCATATTTACACTGTTGTTAAACTGTGGTTTTACTTACTTGTACATATGAATAACATCTTCACTCATATTACTATAAGCTGTTTACATGATACCATTCATAATACCTTACCTGTCTGTAATATATTAACATTCCTGCCTACGTGTGGTGTTGACAGCTAATAAATCTCTTCAAAGGACAATATGATGCAGCTGCCACCAGGAAAAAAAATACAATAGATAATAAAAAGTAAAAGTAAAGTATTTTTAAAGAGCTAACCTAAACTTATGTTTTCACTGACTGATGAGTTGTGACTCAGACGGCATGATTTTGGGAGCAAGATGTGTCTTTTTTAATTGTTTCCCATGAGTTTGAAGTGATTTATACACTGCTTCTGTGCTCTGGGGGCCAAAACTCTGTGTTGGCACAAAGACAGAGATCCACGTTCTTTTTGTCAGATTTATAACTTTTTTTTTCTTTTTATAAATCACAATAATTGTGGAGCTGGGCAAAAACGTGCAGTTATTTTCACTCTCATAGTTTGCCATAAACTGATGATTGCTACTATTATAACATTTTAGAAACATTTAACTTTTTTTGATAAAATTATTGTTTTAATGTTATTTTCCAGATTTATCATACAACAGAAACAACATATACAGAAACACATAGAGGACCTCGATATAACACAATAAAGCCCCTTCCCATCACCACTCCACCCCAAATACACACATGCACACACTCACACACTCATAAATATATAAAACACAAATAGATTATGGATATGACCTGTTTCTGTGAAGCAGGCACAAAGCACTTGGCTGAATACATGATAATGAGTCAGGACAAGGCTCGGGGCTGAGATTGCAGGACTTTAAAGCCATTTAAATGCATGTTTACAATAACAATAACACACACACACACACACACACACATATATATATATATATATATATATATATATATGTATATATATATATATATATATATACTATATACTTTAAAGCTCGTATCTTATGGGTGGGAAGGAAACCATCATGGTCCTTGTGTCTTGATGATCACCTTTCACTGTCTGGGTTTAAAATAGGGTTATCAAAAAACTTAGATACACACAAATCTATTCTGGCCTATTTAACTGCCATCATCAGCCTTTTGTTCAAAGCTCAAAGCTTCAGATCCAAATCATCTTCAAACCAGCTGTCTACGTTAAAACATTTCAACTTCCTCACTTTCCAATTAATAAGTATTGTCTGTTTTACTGACAGAAACGCTAATCCAATCACTTTACAAATATGACAACAAAATTACAAGCTGTCTTAACTGCAAAAGAAAGAAAAATCTTACAATCAGTGAGATTGTCTAATTATCTAAACAAATGTTTTATTTTTAGATTGGATCATTTTATTTTGTACTCTCGGATCACTTTAGAAAACCGTCTGACTTTGGCTGAAGTCTGCACGAGGAGCACACGCTCTTCTTTTATAAATACCAGTTTGCAGGATGTGAGGAAAATGGGGTTTTGCATGTTTTTGTGCGTAACCGTCATTCACACATTTGGCCTTTTGGGAGAAGCAATGTCAGCGACCAAAAGTGTTCAATTAAGAGAGAAGAAAATATCAACATCACCTCATCTGGTGACAAAGAGACAGGCCCGGTCCTGCCGGTTCAGCTTCAGGCTTTAAGTGTTGTTGTTGTTGACTGAAATGCACAGTGAGTTCTCTCCCTGTTAGCTTAGATAGCACTGAAAGCTATCAAGGACATTAGCTAATGTCATCAGTTATGCTGGCTGAATGACTGACAGCAGCTGATGGTGCACTCGGCTGCTGACAGTTTAAGGACGGGGCCAGAGATTCAGCCCGAGCAGGCTTCTCACAATAAAAGCAGTGATGTGCTCCTCTAATTTTCCAAGTACGTTCTGCGTGATTGAGCTCTAAGAATTGTGCAAATGGATTTAAATGAAAATAAATGTTATTACAGTATAACAGTCTCTCATTTGGCCGCACTTACCCCTACCACTTTTCATAGTAGACACAGGTTTGAGCTATAGTTTATAATCAATACTTGTCATGACAGATGAGATATAACATAATATATAGAGAAACCACAGAAGAATATTGCGTTTTGTTTTCTTTTTTAATTCTCTTTTTCAGAAGGAAATGAGAGCTTTGCAAATATACGCACATCTGCATGCATACGAATTTTAGGACTAAACAGCAGCTTATTTTTGTAAAGTTATATATTTCAGATTTCTTGCCACTTACAGTCCCACACTTACAGGCATCAAAAACAACAAACATATATTTTGGTGCTATTTTGAAACAGTGTCAGAAAGAGACAGAATGATTATAATTAAGAGAAGACCGACTGTCTTCCCAGCTTCCTTGCTTTTTGAAAGTTTTTAGTTCATTGTTTCTTATTCTCATGTAAAATATATATAAACCACTCATTTGAACCTTCATGACTGTTATTTATCCGGACAACCAAAATGCTTTTTTTTCACTCTCAAGATAACCGCTCCCAGTTCATAAAAGCCTTCTTGGATGCCCTTGAGCTTCATCAGCAGTACCTTTGATTGCTCCACTGGTTTGAGGACATGGGGATCACACAAATTAAATTCATTCATGTGGTAAGACAAAGGCTGACACCATTTCATTTCAGCGGGTCGCTAATGCCACCTTTCAGGACCCATGTTCCATTTCAGAGAGCGGTCGGTGCTCGGGGGAGGCAAAGTCACCTCCTCTTCCAGGTTCCGCCGAAAAAACGTCTCCCGAGGTAGTAAGCAACACCTTGAAAATGTAATTAACCATCAAAACTGAATGTGAAAGTACTTGTGAGAGCTCTGCTGTCGGCTCCATCTGAATGTGGTACAGTATTAATTAATTTCTCACTACAATATAATTTATGGAAAAATCTGAAGATAGGAATTATGAGTGGCATGTGTTTCCTAAAAAAATAGGTTTATATGCTACTAAATGATTTTACCTGATATATTTTGAAGGCAACATAACGTTGGTGAGTATTATTTAAGTCCATTTAAGAATTTGTGGGAAAGATTTGACATCAGTCCTTTATCCTGCATGAGTTCATGTGATCAGGCTACTAAAACACTTTGTTTGAGGTCAGAGAACGCTTGTGGCTGTGGTCAGATTTTTCTGTCTTGTGCTTCAAATCATCCGTGACTTTTTTAATGTTTAGCCCAGGAACCAATCTTTCTGTAACCTTAACCAAGTGCTCCAAGTGCGCCCAACTTAGCCCTGAACGTGTGAATCACACTGCAATTGCCAAATGCAGATACTGTTATAGAAATAAATGAAATATGTTGTCAGTGATTGTTTTACAGATGCAGTAGCTATGGACTAGTTGTAACATGGCAGATAAAATATACATTTTGTTTAAAAAAGAAATAAGTAAAACAATCCTGGGGCATCCTGATGGTCGAGGAGTTAAGGCCCACAGTTCACGTCCAGCGAGACGACATCACTGTTATCTATCTAATCAAAGCATATAATGTTCAGTTACCTTTAAAAAGAATGTCATTTAACAATGTACATTTACTGTACTTAAGTACGCATTTGAGGTGCATGTACATTTCTATGCTTAAATATTTCAGTTTGAAATGAACTTATACATCTGCTCAACTACATTTCAGAAATATTGTACTTTTTACTCCACTTCATTTATCTGACAGCAACTCACATGATCATCTTGTGTATTTTTATAGATTAAACTCTCCAACAGTATTTAAAGGGGTTCAGATCTGCTTCACCTGTAAAATGCTGCTTACATTACACCGTTACATCTGTCATAACAATCTACATATATAAGACATACGCTGAGAAAGAGCTTATTCTTAATAATGCATATTTTTTCGTTTCCTACTTTAGGAATACTGCTGACAGTATTTCTGATTTTGCAGGATTTTGTAGTGTTGCTACTTCTGTTTCATAATCTGAATATTTCTTCCACCATTAGCCTTATTACCAAAAAACAAGAGGCCTATAAGTTTCCTTTGGAGGGTATTTTAGTTATATTCAGGACATACTGTGTCTGAACTACCACAATTATCCTCAGAAACTTGCTTTAGCTTTATATTTTTTTTCTATTTGGCACAAACATATTTCATTATGACTCATTATTATACAGTGTGATCACTCAGCTCCTCCTCGGCCTCTGGGTTTAGGTCCAGAGCTTTGCTCTATATCATTTGTAATGGTGGTCCTGGACTGCAGTCCTTTTTTTTCTGCTGCTCGAAAAACCATTGCTCTCTCCTGAGCTTTTAGTTTTCTCTCCACTGCTTCCACCCTCTGCCTTATCAATGGGACACAGCTGAAGAAAACATTGCGTCTTGCATATAATTCTACGGCAATCCCCACCAGCAGTGATAAGCTTAGGGAGCAGATGTAACTCATGAGCTAACTTTTTGATTCACCTCACTGGAGGATGCCTAACAGGATCTGTCTTAGTGAAGCTTATGTCCAGTCATTTCTACAGGATTTATAATTCATGAACACTTTTTTTTTCTACACTTACTGACACTGCATCACGTGAATGAGCTGAAGCCGAGCTCCCCAGTTTGCATTGCAAATAGTCAGAGTCTGACTGTAATGCTTGACACATTTTTGAACAGGTGGAACATAAAGAGCTCCGTGTTGTTGGCTACTACGGTTTAACACTAATGTGACTAACTAACTGCAGCAGCCTGCGAGTAAAACTAAAAGCTAAAATAAAAAAATTTCATTATGATTTAATGAAGTATTCTGCTAAAACCATCACTGCAGGTGTGAAGGGATGGTGAGACATTTAGATGCAGGCTCTCTCCTGCCTTTATTCCGGTTAAAGAGATATATATATGAAACCAGAGCTGTGAGGATGAGCCATGCTTTCACTCACACACTTGAGAGAACATGCTGTTAGAAAGCACTCACATCAGGAGACAAGATCATAATGGCGTTCTGGGAGCATTTGTGTCACACTGATACATTGAATTAGGCATTAGAAGGTAATTTACTTTTTTTGTGTTTGGCTATTGCAATTTTTTATTCATTATGCCAGCAAGAGTTGATTTGGTGTCCATTTTCTCAGTATTCTCCTGTAATCGTGTTTTGATGCACTGCAGCAATTTAGTGGACCATTAAAAAAGAAAGGCCTGAAGTATCTAATTTTACAAGGGGCTTTGCGGTACTCACGATTTTGCCTATGACCATTTTTTAACTTTTAAAATAAGCAAAAGCATAACAGTAAGTTGATACATGTTTCAATACTGTGTAGTGTATAAAGTGACTTCTTGTATTTAAGAGGTTCGCAGCTCAGGGTAGCAGTGTTATTACTGGAACTCCTTAAATTGGAAATTTTTTTTCTCCACTTGACACGCTGTATTGATTTCAGCGCTCAGGTATCCTTCAAAAATAAATAAGTCTGAAACACTTATGAACAATTTCACAGTGTGCGATTACATAAAAATAGCTGACGGCAACTTGTGTTCGGCCCAAAATATACAATAATACTTTATTATTGAGTTGGAACAAAGGTCAAGTTATTTGCTTCATGAGTGTTTTTTATATTTCTCACCCCCATACTCTGATGTTCACAGCAGTGCAATTTGGTGTTTGTGTGTTTAGCACACCCACACACACAGCGTAATCTACATAACCTCGCCTTTTTAAGAAACGACAGGTGGCATGGCTCTAGAGATAGCATTGTCGGTCAGTCGGTAAAAATGTTTTGCTTTGTCCATTACTTCAGTTTATGACCAAATACCGATCAGAATCAGTTTCATATCATACACTCCTTGGACTCCTGTTTTTTTCGATGTTGCTCTCAGCGAACTACTCGAAAAGGTAAACTTAAACATTAAACTACTGTGTACATTACCTTTAAAACCCAGCTGTGCCTGCACCTGCACCTGCATGGATCTGCTCATGTGCTTTAATTTCAGGCATGAGTAGACCATCTACGCTCCTTTGTGAGTAAGAAGCAGAGTGTACGCACTGTGATAGCAAACAATGCACCAACAATGGGCCTGACCACACCTCATTTTAAACCAACACACCGATGGGTGGATGTACATTTGCCACTTACACAATGCGGGCGATGGCCATGAAAATTGTAACTGCAGAAACTAGCAGTGACCGTTGCGCTGCGCAAATTTGTGTAAAATAGCCTGGTGTAAAATAGAGCCCACAGTCTTGTTATTTTATAGTTTAACAAAAAAATCTCTTTGGGGTGCCTTGATTCAGACTGACAGTGTTGTGAATCATACATGCAGTGGTAAGATTTCTAATGTTCAAAAAGGGCATCTACCCCTGACACCTAAGCCACTGTCATTTCTACGAGGTGTGCGGGTACAATACACAGGGATCTCTCCTGTGTAGCACACCTTGGGGCATTACTGGCTGTAATGAAAAAGCAGAACTTGCAGTAAAGGAATAGTCCCTGACAGAGGTTGAGTTTATTTTCCTGCTATTACCATTTTTATTATTATTTATGTGTTTTTGTTTTTCTTCGGGATCCATTATGCATTATTTAATTTTCCCCGGTATATGAAAGGAATGTTATGAAGTGGATTTGTTGTCGAGCGTGAACCTCTATTGTCTCCGAACTCAATGATTGAACACAACATGGGCATTTAGAGAAAGCGGATAACGGCACACAGAGATGATTTGAAATTAAAAATTTAACATCCGGGAGGCATAGAAATCTGTGTGGCCCACAGCTACAGCACGCATGGCTGCAGGCGAAGCGTCTGCACGAGAATCGCTCCCATCCCCACAAAACCACACGCTAATGTAAACGGAGAAGCATGTGCAGAGTTAAAGACTGAAGCTGCCCCAGAGTCTGCGCTGAGGTCAAGCCTATTTAAGGAGCAGACAGCCTGACTCCTGCAGGAACCAGGCAGAGGAAATGACAGACTAACACACAGAAGAGAAGAGAGAGGGACACACACTTTAAGAAAAAAAGAGGAGAGAGCAGTTGGTTGGAGCCGGGTCCTCCTCACCCACACAACCAGACAGAGGAATCTCCTATTTGTATCGTTGTGTGAGCACTAAAGTCCACACCGTCCTCCTAAGTGCACACACAATATGGGCATGAGTGCAGATGTAGTGCGCGCGCATGTGCGAGGGAGACTGTGTGTGTTCCTGTGCACGTTTGTGTGTGTAAATGAGAGACAGAGGGCTGAAAAATTGGAGTGAAAGCGAGGGAGTTTGAGTCACAGAGTTTACACAGAGTTCAAACCAAAAGAAAGTAATGATTCCCTCTCAGACTGTGGAGTCAGTGGAGATATTTTACTTCCTTTATCTGTGTGTGTGTGTGTGAGCCTGAATTTCTATCTTTGTGAGGACTATATGAGGGTAAGACCTTGAGAATGAAGATATATTTGGAAAGTGAAGACAATTTGACTGGTCCTACGTCCTTCAAGGGCTTAAGGCAAGTTTATTTGCACAGCACCTTTCAGAGATTGCACTGACTACACTTAAACAACTGACCCACCTCCCCTACTGTACATTACATTGCTGCTACAACTTTAAATCTTTAGGTATTTATGTACATATTACATATTTTTACATATATTTATGTTTAAAGCTGGAAGTCACCAATCTTAATTTCATTATGTGAAAACATGATGACAATAAAGATTCTTGATCTTGATCATGATAGATGAATGTCTAATCTAAGTCTAGTAGTTTGCATACACTTTAATGAGAATAAAAAGAAATCAGAGACAAATGTACAAAGTTTACAACATGCTTCACCTAAGATAAGTTGCATGCAACATGCTTACAACAAATTCAAAGGCAGACTTTAAATTTCCATGAAGTTTAAAATGAGATTGTAACTTTTGAAATAAGGGATGGCAGATCCATTCTCTTTCAAATTAAAACATAATATTATTAAGCAGTATAAGTCACCCTTTCTCAACTGAACACTCTGGGTTCTGCTGTGCAGTCTTGCCTGGTCTGGTATGACCAGGAGCATACAGTGGCCAATGCTAGCTAATGTTAGAAAGCTTTATATGGACAAAAGATATCTATATAGATATATAGAGATAGATATGCTGCGTGATTGGCTGACATTATTGCCACTGTGACTTTGTGATTTAAGCTACTTGGGGGCAGCAGAGACAAGTAAACACAACACTGATATTGGTTATAGTAAGTAAGTGAGTAAATATTTTTACACATTAGCATCCATTTAGAGTTGTGTTTTTGGCTACAGGTGCAAAAACTGCAAACTGAGATATGACAAAGAGCTACAATGTCCAGGAAATGTGATTTTGTTAAAATAAAAAAAAAAAAAACTTTCATAAGACTCAAAATCCTTCTCAAAATATTCCACATATTGATTATATTTGCTTTGAGGTTAGTAATAAGGGCTTGGGCATAGGTGTGTGCAAACATGGTGGTAATATATTGGTATGGTTAAATATGTTCCCACACAAAAAAGAACACATTTTTTTTATTGCCAGTGAAAAGACTCAGTTTTCTCTGCTGTGATTTGTTAAAACATTGCGATATTTAAAAAAAAAAAGTCAAGCCTCACAGATGTATTTTTCATGGATTCAGAGCATAATTGCAGCACTGCATACATAGTGGACAAACTGTCATCCCACTATTGGATTTTGTTTGTTCGATCCCCTGGATTGATAACATTCACGCTCCCAGTTTTTCTAAAGAGAATATGTGACAGCTAAAAGGCAGTAAATGGTTTGTTTAAAATGGACGTGTACTGCGATTTGTTTTCTGTCATAACAGGAGTGCATGTAAATTATTTCGGACAATTTGCATCGAAGAAATAAGGCGGCATTTACATGTCAGCTACCAGACAGCCGGTGAGATTGCAGCTCTTTCTGTCATTCAGGAAAGCACAAATACATAAACACGGGGCTCGTGTGTTTTTCACTCCTCCAACTTGTGATATTACGTTACTCACAGCTGCTTGAAGGTGGGAAAAACAGACACTTTGTAAGATGAAAATTGGGTTGGATTTAAATTTCCTCTGACGCGCTGCTGTAGTTTGACTTGTTTGAAAAGAGACGAGCTGATATAATGAATCCAGTAATCAAGTTGTGCAAATATCACTTGTATAAAAAGTGCAGGATAAAAAGTCATTTTAAAACCAGCATTTTAAGTGTAGTGTAATTTATAATTTGTTGGGGTTTTTAGAACCTATAATTTAACTGTATTATATTATATTACATGTTTTTGTGGTGCTTGTGTTTTTTGTTGTCCTCTTTACTGTGTAACACAGTATTTGTGTCATTTGAGTGAAGAATAATCTTAATTATTTGAATTGATTTATAGCAGTAACAGTACCACCTGGTAAAGTAGAAGTACTGCTTTTAATTTGTAGTAAAATGCATGATTTTTTTTAACCTTAATCTGATGCATTTCCTTTTCTTTTACAACACTGGTGCAGGACACATAATAAGTGGTCATTCACATCAGGAATATCAGGAAGAGAAAAGTCCTTTTAGATTGTGTTCACTTCAGGACAGTCTGTTTTGAATCTTCTGAACGCTGGAACATTTTGTACCTTAAGTTTGTTTTCATATAAGCCATTCTGCTCAGGTCACGAAATGATCAGTCTGACTGGCTGAAAATACGAATCAGAGTCCTTCTCCGAACAGACTTGAGGACACAATGATATCTGATTCTGACATGTGACACTAAATAAATTCAAATGCTAAACTCTACAGATTTATCTGATTCATCTTCTCATCTGTCACAGGAAGCAGGTCTTCATCTTTAACTATTCAGCTCCAAGCCGGCAAAATCACTGAGAAAAGTATGAAAAGAACATTTGAGCACAGGTAAGAATGGGCACACTCTCGCAAATAGCTGCTTTGATCTCCCCCATCAAAACTATCAGACAGCAGGATGACAGGTGACTACTTAAGACGTCACTTCTATTCAGCTCTTATTTTATTATGAAGCAACATGAACATTAGGTGCAAAGTGTGACCAGTCTGTGGATATGGCCTGATTTGTACCTGGTTGGATCCATTTAGCTACGATAGTTAAAGTGGATCTTTGGACAGAGACAGATGTCAACAAGTGTCAGATAGCCATGAAGTCAGAAACAGACATTCATGGTTAAGATTAATCATTTTTGTTGATCTCCCAACTTTTCCCATCAGCCTCAGCTGTCCAATATTTCATGTAAAGTTGTAGGAAGCTGAAATTTTGAACTAAAATGATGACTATAGTAGACACTACCTGGTTTATATCACCATATTAGCACTGATGTCATTTTAAACCTGTCAGCTGATAAGAGCAGCTCAAGGCAACACTGTGCTTAGGTACAGCCTCACAATGCAGCTTTAGCCCTGTTTTATTTACCCAACAAGTAGCATTTACATAGTTTAAGTAGAAGAAATGCACATTCATAAAAGGATACAAGCTGATTTTTTGTATTAAACACAAAAAAACAAAAATTTTCTGCTTTTCATTTTGGGATTGGTTTGAAGTAATCTACTTTACTTTCCTATACTTTTTGTATCGTACACTCCCCAACAGCAGCATTTCATTTATCCAGGGTTATGAATTAATTGCATTTGCACTGTAAATTATAGAGTTGATTTTCACCCATAAGGGAAATGTTGGTCTCTGGTCCCCCGTCCATTCTCTGCTTCTCAGTCATTAGTGACACAATGACCCTTTAGCTACCAGCCCCTCTAACCATTAAAAGCTCTGCGGTTTCACTCCAGCTTCCCTGTGGATTACTGCACACAACAGTGAATTATGCAGGAACATGAAGCTCCTGTGTTTGGCCAAGAGAAGAGCTCGCCCCCCTCTCTGTGGAGTGTCGTAGATAGCTATGGAAATGAATGCAAGGACATGGAGCTACACTGTGAGTCTTGTTGTCAGAGAAGCCTTTCACACAAACACAGTTTGAGGCCTGGACAAGTAAAGCTCTACTAATCTCTGCATTCATTCCCCTCCACTATAATAACACAATTTCCTCTCCCTCAGTCTCTACATTAATTTGCATTCTTCTCTTTGAAGACTTTTGTTTAGGATCATTGTGGCTCCTAATGGAGCTCGATAATTAAGACAGAAGAGGAATCAGTGCGCCTATTGACACACTTTGTGTTATCTTTGTTGTTCAGATAAGTGGCCAATATAACTGAAATAAAAGCCTATTTATTTATTTGTGTCCCTGCCTGTGCAGCACAAAATTGCAGAATAATGGGTCAAACAATCTATTTTTCCGCACGATAGAAGGATAAGGCAGACAGGTTATTAAAGATAGATTGAGAGATAAGATAGATGAGTAAATAAATCTGTTGCATGTCTTTATTTTCACCCCCAAATAAAATAAAGTAGCTTCAACAATGAGAAGAGAAAAGGGAAACTTGCTAGGAAACTCTGGGAATCCATCAAATGACTTCTCCCCAGCAGCCTCTGCCTGGTGTCCCCTATTTGCTGCTGGAACCAGAACAAAACACTTGAACAGTGCAAGCCCTCCACACACACACACACACACACACACACACACACACACACACACAATGCTGCAGAATCGTGTCTACATGCCGAAGCAACCACATTACTGAAAACTCAGTAAGTACATGCCAATATACAGTTGGACCTGAATGCAGCCAGCGTTCCACTTCACCTCCTGCCAGATTAGAAACACGGTAAAACTGATTCCTACTCATTGTCTCACTCATCACCTCTGACAGATCCTTCAAGTTTTACTTTGAATTCAACCAGGAAAATGGCTGCAGCAGTTAAATTTGAGGCAGGAAGTATTTCCTCAGTTTGAATTTAGGAAAATTATGAGGATGTTTCAGTTGCTTACCTGTCAAAATCTCAGGCATTTTTTGCTTTTTAAGATTAATTTCCGAGCCTCAAGTATCAGTGGTAAATGAGGCAAACAGCTCTGAAGCCAGAGGGCATTCAGCTTCGGGTTGTCAGTCATTGTCAGCAGCAGCAGCATAGGCCGAGGTGATGACTTTCAGCCAGCGTCATGGAGCTCATATTCTTCTGTTTATACATGGATTATTATAAAGTTTATAGTTAGACCTTGATTTTATTTTAGTATATGAGGAGCTGTAGAGGCAGGAAAAGGCCCCCACCTGGATATTTGAACATCATCCATCACGTCATCCATATCACATCAACTTAACATAAAAGAATATAATCTAAAATAATATCTATAATAATCTAAAATGATAGTCTAAGTCAAAAACAGTGAAAAAATAAAATCAGCTAGTAAAAAATAAGACTGAGACTAATGTCTTTGCCCTGCAGTTAGTTTGGCTTCGGTTTGGCCTCTGCTCCTCTTCAGAGCCTCCAGCTGCTTTGTGCTGTGATCTGTCCAGCAAAGACTGATGTTGGTGGACCGCGCTCTCCCCGTGGGCAGAGAGGCACATATGTTGCCATGTTAGTCCGGAGCAGCTCCTCTGATGCCTACTTAATATCTGACCCTGAGGTACGGCGTCTCAGGGTTTGGACTCCTTGGAAGAAGGTTTAGATGTTATGGGAAGAAGATCAGAGGACACCTGTGTGCGTTAACGTCTTCATTCTTCTTTTAAAAAGCAAAGCACATTAAAATCCAACCACCCACATCAGGGATAGGGACAGCAGACCTGTGCGCGGCCATGTTTGAGGGCGTAAGCAGCAGCAGAGGCATAGTCTTAAGTTGCTTTCACACAGCGAGCTCCTGCCCGTGCATCTGCTGCCCGGCGCTGCTGCAGCTCTGTATTTTGAACCGGCCTCAGCAGGGCACAACTCTGCTGCCACGGCTGCTGGCTACAGCTCATGATCCTTGGCAACAAGCTACACCAGAGTTTCCCCAAACCCCAGAGACGGGGCCACAGAACATTTGCTATCAGGCCACGAGGAAACAAAATGATTCAGTACAAGCAGCTAAAGGATGCTTATATACTCGTGCCTGAGAGGTGTATCTGTATTTTTTTTTATGCAGACTAGCTGATGAAACATTTTCAAGTTGATGCTGCTGCAGGATGCTTTTTTATCATTTGTTATGTTTGCTCACTGCTGGTCAGTTGGTGTATAATTCAGTGTATCCAGATAAGCAGTAGGTTTGCTCATTGTTGTTCCCTGTATGGCCTAAATTAGGACAGGCTGCTAAACTGCTATAGATTGAAATGATATGTCAAAAAAAGAGATAAATGGAGTTGAGTTAAGTTGTATGATCAAGCACAAGCTATTACTCAGTGAATTCACAAGTCAGATCTTTACAGCAGCTTCATATTCCTGCAAATGTGATCTTTATTCTGAAGCCAGACAGACACATTGACATATTTTCGTATACCACAGTCTGCAGAAATTTGTATCACATCGTCTCTGTGCTCGTGGAGTGAATGCACAGTATCATTTTCCTCTCTCTCACCAGTCACGGTTCAAAAAAAAAAAATCAACACGGTACCTCTAAGTGTTGATGTCAGTTTGTGACAGTAAACAGCAGCTCGGTTTGTTTTGCTGAGTTTGTTTCGGAAATGCACAAAATGTCATTTGTATTCCTGACATTAACTGAAGTTTAATCTGGTTCAATCCACTCAGTTCACTGCAGAAGAGGAGACAATTGTGATGCTGCCTCGTTTAATTATAAACCTCTGATTTTTTTTTCTTTCTTTCTTTTCCCCTAGAGAGACACAAAGCGGTGTCACACCTTCTACATTTCACTCTGCTGGGACTTTGGCTGCCTGCCATCTGGCGTGAGCTTTATGACATCCCTTCCTCATTTTAACTAACAACCGCAGATGATTGCTGTCACATATACGGCAAAACTATAAAGTCGGGGGAAAAAAATACAGCGTCCCCCTCAGCCTGACTGACAGTATGGCTGGTCGTTCTGGCCCTGCTGTCTGAAGCAGCGCGTTAAATTATGCCAGGAGGGATTATAATCCAAGTCTGTGCTCATCATAAACACAGCCAGTCATCACCATGTCTGCTGCAGTGTAAACATGCTTAAGCAGCAGAAACCACACAAAGGAACTGAGCAGAGAAACTTTGCCAGGGCAAAATCCCAACGGAGTTTCAGCAGAAAGACAAATCCTACTGCCAAACATTTGTTGTGTCTGTGATCACTCGGGCTAACTCCTCACAGACTGCTGTCCTCCTTTTTTCCTCCTTCAAAAACGGATGCTGAAATGCAAAAAGCAGCATTATTAACCTGTAATTAAGCTGCTAATCTTGGGTGGGCTGAGAGCGCAGAGTAGTTTGTGCATTTACAGGCAGACGGCAGATGAATATGGGCTGGCTTTTCAGATTTGTCAAGCTTTGTCAGGATGCATTATCACTTGTCATCATCACCCTTGATCATCATCATCGGTAGCGACAAAAAGTGACTTTTGTTTGTCCTTGGCCAGGATTCAAGATGAGGATTAGTGCCGAAACAATTAGGCAATGAATCAGTCAGAAAATTGGTTAACCAAAGGGTTGTCATCCATCAGGCAAAAATTACAAACAGACGGCTGGGCAGAGGTTCACAGTTTTGGGCAAATGCATTTATTCTGAGACGACCGATGTGAAGGAGATATGAAAGTACTACCGGCAGCTAGTTAGCTTAGCTTAGCATAAAGACTGGAGAGAAAAGGAGAGACGGCTAATCTGGCTCTGCCTAAAGGTAACAAAACAGCTGGTATCTGTATTTGTATGAGGATCTTATAAACCTCGTTAATTAACATGCCTCCTTTGTACATACGTGAAAGTGGTATCAGTCTTCTTCAAAGCATTCCTTCAAATATTCTTTATCCTTTTGACTGTTAGTTGAAACACAACAAGTCATTAGAAGATGCTGTTTTGAACCTCCAGAAGATCATAAAATGTTTACAGTTTTCATCCCATAGGCTCAATAATTAGTAAAGAAAGATAATTAATCAATAATGAATGAATCCACAGCACATTTGTGTATAGAGCATGTGTACAGAGTCTTGGTGCCATAAAGCACCGAGGCGTCCGGCTACAACATTTCCATCTGCGCCTTATTGTCTTTGAGAGAAAAGAAAATCTGAGAAAGCTCCATTAATGCTCCAAGGGCGAAAACACTTCTGAGCAAGCCGTTTAGCAGTCATGGCCGGGCACACACAGCTGAGGGCGAAGAGTGGGCACAGATTAGGGCCTTGGCGGGGCACAACCTTTGTCTTGTTAATTCCTCTTAAGAGCGCTGACACAGCATACTCCAATAAGTTCAGTGAGACTGATTCAGATGCTGTAACCCCAGCACACACTGCCTTATCAACTTTTACGCAGAGAAGGCAATAATATATTATGTATTGCTCCTTAAACTTCCCATCTTGAGCTAAGAGAGTAATTTAAGGTTGGATGTATTTGTTGTGATCAATTTTACAGTCCAGTCTGTAAGTTAATACTATTGTTGTGCTGGCTCTGTATCTCAGCACATGGGATCCGAAATGAATAAAGGGCTATAACGGCTGAGAGGACAGGCTTTAATCTTAGACATTTTACCTCCAGATGGGTGAACGCAGTAGGAATTGAAACCTCGTCTTCGCCCTGCTGTGCTGTTCAAAACCGAGGGCTATAAAAAAAAAGTGCTCTGCAAAAAGCCCCCAAACATCCCCAGAGCTGAAAGTCAGCACTTTAACCTCATTGTTACTGTTCCAATGTCCAATGTGCCGTAGTAGAAGAGCCAAAACAACAGAAAATGTGCCACCGTCCAAACATCACGCAGGCCGCGCTGATGGTGATAATAATGTTTAAAGTGTTATATTTAAGGGATTTTCGTTCTTTGCCGTGGTATCTCGCTCCACCATAGGTGCGGACAAGGACATCTCCTAATCTTTTTTTCTCTCTGTTTGTGGAACGACTGTGCTAAATTCAACCAATTTTCCCTCAATAAACAGCATAAGACAGATGGAGTGCTTTCATCCAGTCAGCAAATCATGTTGGGCAAGATTGATGTTCGCTCGCTTTCTTTCTCTCCCGCGTGCGCACACACACACACACACGCATTCCCACTCTCATCTCTCTCGGATCGTGTGTGTATGTTCATGTGGTCAGCGGCAGGCACTTTAAATTGGCAATCCTGTGAGAACTCCGCCACTCCAGTCCGCAGCCTTCTTCTAATCATCACAATTTTAAGACAGCAAAACTAATATTGATGAAATAAAACACACTGTGTGAGATAAGGCGTCTTTGCCCTGATTACTGTAGATGTGAGCGATGATACAATTACTAAGGATGATGATCTGATAATTAGACAGATAGTGTTTGATATACGATATCACAGTACTGATGTTGTAATTAAAATAAAGACACTTGCGCGTCACTGAAGCAGCTGTTTAGCTTCGTCTTGTCGTCTTTCTTTGTCTCAAAATTAGAACAACTGTCTGCGGATTTCATGACTGATTCCCAAAGATCCCACACTTATGCATTCGGCTTTGCTGTTACAGCAGGTACTCTAAGTAATTGGTGTAAAATCCTTCTTGTGCCATTGTATTTTGGTGACAGCTTGTCGATGATCCCCGAGGCTTCCTCCCAGAGCTGCAGGCATTTATGATCCACACCAGACTCCCATATCACGGGTTTGGCAGTGAATGCTGCTGAGGTCAAAAATCTGTCAGTTGCGCACCGGCAGTATTTTCCCGGTGAATGTAAGACTTAACGGTCCACGGAGGGTTTTAGACAAAACATGGGAACATCACCGGAAAAGGCAGCCGGACTGCAAGAGCACTTTTTTTTTCTTTTCTTTTTTTTTTTACAGCGAGCCAATTGTCTCCATAAAACATGGCTGCCATTTCTCCCTTTTATCTAAACATGTATTGTCTCCCACGGTTCAATCAAAATAATTAAACCAGCTATTATGTGACCAACTGTGTCACACGATAAATTAAACAGGTGACCAGATGGCAGAGAGTCGGTCGTGAAAGGTTAAACAGGGCACAAGGTCAGGGCTTAAAGGAAATGTTTGCAAACATTTGCGGTGGTATAATTAATACCATTATGGATTTATGGGTAAAGTGCACATCCCATCCAAAATACAAGGAGAGCAACCACAACATGTAATTTCCCTCCACTTATTTTTAGTACTGCGAGTGAAACTACAGTTTGAGCAGCAAAGTCTCTCCATTTGTTATTTAGCAAGATATCATTTGGAAATCACTCACTTCCAAATATAAACACAGAGGAAGTCACAGGAATCCTACAATTTAAAACAGGAAAGGAAAAAAAAGCTGACTCTTTCCCTGAGGGAGACAATTAGCAGAAGCACAATCCTCCGTTTCATCTCTGAAGAATCTCCACTTAATCTCGGCAGTATTTTCTACCAGTTTCTCTCCTAGTGGCTTAATTCACATTCTGCGCAGTGAAGATCTATCGCCGGCTGGCTTTTCTTGTGAAAACTTCAATATGGATCTGCATGTCTGACTGACTTTGTACTTTGGAAGGTCACCTGCAGGTTGAGACCGACAGTGTTTAGAAATAAAAATCCTCAGTTAACTTACATCCATCATTACACTGCCTTATTCAGGGGAAGGATCCCTGTGGGAGTTTTAACATGAGGGCATTTTTAGGTTGACAGTAATGCACAAAAGCACTGTGAGACAAAAACCCGGTGGTGTAATGTTTTGACACGTGACTGTACAGTTACAATAGTATTTCACCCATAACACTCGAGAAGGGTGAGAAATGAAATAAAGTACATTTTTCTGTGTCTATATGTAAGTTAATGAGGGCAATTGGTCGAAATTGACTAAGTATATTTACTCAAGTACTGTAATTTTTGAGTATATACAATTTATGCTACTTTATGCCTCTTCTTCACCATACCTTTACACCTCTTTTGTACTTTTTACTTCACTACACATATTTACTGCTATAGTTATATATGTAATATACATACATAATATATGTGATATACTTGTGGGTACAAATTATCTTCTGTGCATAACATGAAAAATAATTGCAGAATTTAACACTTTGTAGTTCATTTTGCACTGAGTACTTTTTGTGGTGTGATTACTTTTGATACTCTAACTACATTTTGCTGGTGATTCTTTGCATATTTACTTTTACTCAAGTATAATTTTAAATACAGGACTTGGAAGAGAGTATTTTTATACAGTGGTATTGCTGATTTTACTTAAGTAAAGGATCTGAGTACTTCTTCCACCACTGCTGAGGGCCTGATGGAAAACACAGGGCATCAGGCGCACGTACTTTAAGGATACACTCCACAGATTCTGTGTTGTTGAACTCTCTGTGTCAAATTTCAAAACTTCAATTTGTCATTTTGGCCTCTGCCACAGAAATAGGGAGTGTTTCTACAAGCAAGTGGATTATGAGGTCAGCCTTGATAACCTCCCACAATTCAATGCAACATCACCGCTCACACTTGTATGCGACGGTCTTCTACAAATTTATATGACCCACAGAGGCTTTGTATAGGATTGGGTCTTGATTTGGGTTCATCTTTGGGCAGAAGAGCCATTACTTCTTTGATCTGAATCTCTGAGGAGGGAGATTGCCAATAGTCGGTGGCAACGCTTGCCAACACAGCATTAACCCCAAAGTTTAAAAAAAAAGAAAAAGGACTAGGAAACAGCACAAATGATACTGGTGTCATGCTGGGAAAAGCACCAGTGCTCAATTCCTCCAAGCTTCAGGAGACACAGATAAAGCCAGTGAAAAGGCTTTGTGTCAAGCTCTATTAATCCACAACTGTGCTTAAGAGCTGGCTGTTAAATCATCTGAGTGCGCAGTAAGGTAGCTTATGTGCTGATGTTGCACCTCATTCCACAGATGGGAAAACACTGAACCACCAAAAGTAAGGCTTCAGTCCCCAAACGGAGACTCAGACTCTGCTGCTTTTACTGCTCCAACTTCAAGTCTCAGTCACAACCTACCCCACCTCCCCCCTCCCCTAGTTTCCTGAATGACAACAGATTCATGTGATTTACTGGAGCAGGTAACAGCTCGCTGTTGTTTGAACTTGATGTTCAATTAGCGTGTCATCAAAGTGTAAATAGGGCTGATGAAGTAGCTGCGCCCTTCCATGGGTTGGCTTTGATGTTGACATGTGAGCGATGCTCAGTTTGTTTTACAGGGGAGAGTTACATGCAAATAGATCCAACATTACAGTACAATAGAAACGAGGAAAGACAGCGTTTATTTGTCAGGAGTTTTGTCTGTGCAGCTTCATCCAGCATATTCCCCTGTGCCTGCATTGTTGTCCAAAAAAACGCTGAAAACACATCAATGCGTCACACTCTGGGTGACATGTTTCTTCATTACGACGAACATGAGTTTTAAAAGAAAATGAAAGTATATATTTAGGATGGTGTTAGAGATTAACATTGTCAGGAGGAACCATTGGCCTGAGGCTGAGAGCTACAGACAGGCTGCAGAAAACAGAAAGCGCCGAGAGACAAACATACATGTGGTTCTGGTCTTTTCATGGGATTTCCAACCTTATAACATACATTTTTTACGTGATTCCATTTCTTCCATCCTCTAAACGCACCATGTATGTGTCAGAGAACATTCGATTAAACCTGCGGGTTGAATATCCTGTCAGGATCTGGTCCCTGCCGTCATTCTGCATGTCAAGTCTGAACAGCCTTCAGGACAGGTAAATTACTCCAGTCAGGTTTTTACCTCTTAATGGCCGTCACGTAGTGTGGTTGTTAAGGGAGCAGAGCGCCTTCGGGCCCAACACAGCGGCTTCGCGCGAATGTGAAGAGGGCAGACTTAGAATTCATAACCGCCAGCCCTTCAACCGAAGATTCACGTTCCACTCATTTGAAACAAAATGAACGTATTTAAAAATCAATACTAAACTCTCTCAGAGGTGCCAATTCTGCCCCTGTGCATCTATGAATATGTAATTGGGAGGAAACTTGCTCTCAAATTAAGAGATGAAATGTGTTATATAACAATGCAATTGTGCGGTTTGAGAGAAGGATCCATCCGTGTTTGTCTGTCAGTAAAAAGACAATTCATGTCTCTATTTAAAACTCGATGAGCTGGTATAAATAATTCATGGCTTCGACAATAAAAGATTGGCGCACGTGACGGTGTGCTGATTTTCTTTGGCAGTTATCGTCTCGCAGGTCTTTACAGTGGGCATAGCTGCACAAATGAAATTCTAATTCTGTTGCATATGATACCGAAATTCATTTCACATAAACAGACTGAGTGTCACAGTTATCAGAGTAAATGTCAATGAAATACTGTCATGTGCACGCGTCCATATAATGGAAAACGTACACAGATGATAAATCCACACGCGGTGCTCAGCTTTCTGTTTTTTCATCACGTCGTCAGGGTACAATGAGAAATATTTTCAATCATAAGTGTCGGAGATGAGTGAGTCACTCCTCTGTTTACCTTGTTGTTGTTGTTGTTGTTACCTCTTGACCCGGGTCTGTGTATTTACTGGGAATTATCCAGAATCTCACACTCCCTGAACTACACCTGAAGCTCCCACGAGACATTTACTGCTTTGTTAGCTTAGTCACATCAGATAAAAAATAAATTATTTCCTATTTGTAGCGGTTACATTAAAGTGTTTTATTATTTATTCTTTTCAAAACTAAACTTGATATGAATGACATGAGATGAAAGATACTTACTTACAATAACAAAGAAATATTGAATCACTCCATTATCACCATACTATGAACTTTAAATGTGTTATTACTGCTGGAGAAAGCCATAAATCTAAATTCATTTCCAAGTTATGACTGTTCAACATGACGCTATAAAGGACTTGTTCACATGATGTATAATTTAGTAACATAATATAAATAATAGAAACTGCACTTTGTCTGAACTGTACTCACAGTAAGTACACACCGAATGTACTTCTATTTCCATGTTATGTCACCTTACTCTTCCACTCATACTCAGAGGGGATAATGTATTTTTTATTCCACTACCTTTATTTTACATCTCTGGGTACATAAAGACATTTGATATTTTGTTGGAGATTAAACCCAAGGTACAGTTAAAACTAGCTCTCCCTGAATCAGTCACACATTAATGCATCGGTAATGATGATCTAATAATATAATATAATATAGAATTGTTTTTGATACAAGACTTTACTAGTTTAACTTCAGTAAATGATCCCCATACTTCTTTCACCTCTGCTGGTCACACACTTCTAATTGGGAATCAGAGACACTCTAACTTTGACTTTGCAATAATTAAAGAGCTTTTGTAGCTGGAAAAGAGATTAAATGAGAAAAGCCTGTGTGTGCTGATGCAGCAGCTAGAGACTAAAGTATGAATGAATGAAACATTAGATAAAGTGTAAAAAGAGAGAAGGAGCATCATGTCAATACATAAATATCAGTAGTATGAATACCATGAAAGTGTTATTGACTTAGGGTTGGATTATATCTGGAAATAACATAACAATGAAGGGACAGAGGAAATAAATACAACAAGTGTGTGAGGGCATTATTGATCTTCCGGAGGCATTGCCGTGGTGGCTGGGATATTATTCTGCCTCCAGCTTGTTTGGGGGTTCGCCCCAAGGTTTCCTAAAACTCAGATGCCTCCCGGATACGCCCAGATGCAAAAACCACCTCAGTTAGATACAACAGCTTCTCACCTTATCCTTAAAGACGAACATAGGCACAGTGAATCTTAATTTTATTAAAAAAATTATTATTTTATTTTATATGCTCATATGCTTTAATCACTGGAAGACTCATCATAATCTACATTTGCCAACTAAATTACTCTTATACTATGACGCTACTGTCCTGCAGCACCCTTCCAAGCAAAAGGAGTCAATGGACTAAGTTACCAGTTGTCACCCATTCAAGTGATGAGCATTTGAGAATCACTCCAGACTGAAAAACTGAAATCAATTTTATTCATTTAAATGGAAATGAAAATACTCCCTTTTTCACCAACTAAAATTTACATTTTGAATACAATTTTAAATTAAATTGAAGTTAGATCTTCCCAACTGTGAGATAATATTCACCCACTGCACTGTAACTCAAAGGCCGTCATGCCTCAGAGCAGATGGTCATAACTGTCATAGTAGAAAAATCACAGGTGTAACTAATGAAATGAATGACTGCTCCTTTTAGTTTAGGCATGCCGGTAGCCAGCCAGTTATTGTTATTAGTCACACCACTTTCTACGAGTTGAAACGCCTTTTCTTTTTGTAATAGGTTGAAAGAAATAAAAAGAAAGATTTTTTTGCCGAGTGGAAAAAGCACACAACACTGAAAATGATGTGCTGGACATCTGAAAGGCTGAAAAGCTCAGTCAAACAAGGTCATTTTGAAATGTGTAATGGGAAATAGATTTAAAGCATTTTTTTAGGGCGACCGTCGAGCTCACTGGGGTTTTGAGGCTGGATGTATCAATATCATTACCGCTGTGATGGAGGGAGACGTGCTGTCAGATGATGTGACCGAGCAGGAGCAGGAAAGATGGAAAAAGAGCATATTGCCGCTGCTATCAGTGTTGTGTATTTTTGAGCTGCCCTTCATATGTATGTCTTTTACATTGTCACGGAAACAGCCCCACTATTGGCTCTGAGAGTCCGTATTCACACACAGTGGTGCTTTGAGCTAAATAGCGTGCTAACATGCTCATAATTATTCACTGTCATTTCTTACTTTCTGTTCATTTTTATATTTGTGGTGTAGGTCTACAATGTTCTTTATTTTTATATTGTATACTTTTTTTATTTACATTTTTTATATTTTATTTTTTTACTCCTTTTTATTGATATTCTGCAGATCTGCCACTGTGCTTAGCTTTTTAATTATTATTTATTATCCTTATTGTGCTGGTAATTGTGCTGCTGTAACACGACAATTTCCCTCACAGGATTAATAAAGTCTATCTATCTATGATATTTGTTGATTTATACCAGTTGTAATGTTTACCATCTGCACCATTTTATTTTTGAGTGTTGCCATGCCAACATCTGCTAATTAGCACAAGTGTTGTGGAGAAGTTAAGTGTACGTAATTAAACTAGTAGTCTAACCACATTCATATTTGCATAGTGACTCAAGTGGTTCAATTACTTTTTTGGCAATTTTCTGTTTTTTTATTTTGGCCATAAAAGGAATTATTTTTATTTTTATTTCACTATTAGGGTTAGGGTTAGATTAAAGGTGTAACCAAATAATTACAATTCATTATCTGGGAAACATGGATGTCAAAATGAAGAGCCAATTTATGTTGTATGTTAGGTGTTTATCCAGATAAGTGAAAACTCTGACCTGCTGGTAGCGCTACAGTTAAAGATGGTGATCAAAGCCATTACAGTTTAACCCAATAATTAATATCTGTAGCAAGTTTCATGGCAATCTATCTATTGTTAAGATTGAACCAGAAATGCCAAACAATCTGTGATAAAAGTTGCGGGATCACCAAAGTCAGAGTGATTCATCCTGCGGGGATCATGAATGTCTGAAATGTCCGAAGTGGTGGTTCAACTAAGTCAAGTCAAGTTTTATTTATTTTTATTCTTTTTATTCGTATTTGTATTTTCCTCTTGCCGCACCCTTAGACCCTTGATTCAGATAAGAAACAACTCCCCCAAAAACTGGAAAATAAAAAAAGAAAAACATCAGGAAGAGCGTCAGAGGAGGAATCTCTCTCACAGGATGGACAGATGTGCTGTATATGTCGTGTGTACAGAATCCACCGTCCGACATTGCCATCTGTAGAGACACGCTGCTACACTTAAATTATGTCAGCACATGGGCAGCTTTGCATGCAAATTGAAATTGCACCACACGCAGAACACTTCAAATGTTTTTTTTAGCCTAAGTAGTGTAATTTGCTACCAGGAAAGCAGCCCTAAGTAGTTCTATGAGTGTTCTGTTTCACAGGATTGAAGAGTAGCTGTGCCCCAGTTGTGTGTACTGTTGATTCAAACATGTCTTTAGTAAAATATATCCTCTCAGAGACAGGTATTTGAATGCAGATGAAGAAAACTCAAACATTTAATGTAGAGAGAATATAACAGCACCACGTTTCAAATGAGAATTTGATTTGACACAGCATCTTCAGGGAAAAAAAAGCTTTTTTTCACATTGAGGTTTTTTTGAATAATTTAGCAGATATTATGTTTTGCACGGAGTGACAGCACTTTATTCTGAGACACAAAGGCATGAGAAACTGATAGCATAATAGAGAATATATTTAGGAAATTGCATTCACAGAGGGAAATTGTCAAAGGAGAGTCTGCCTGTGTTGTTAGACTCTCGGTGAGTCACTTAAGACTAATCACTATCATAATATTGGATCCTTTTTTTCTACAAGCGTCAGCAGCGTCCTGCTTCTGTTTGAGGCAGAACACAGCCCTGGTTAATATCCAGCCACAGCGAGTGTCTGACTTTATCAGCTCAGACACGGACTGCATGCTGTTAGCATCCTGGACTCAGTCCTCCGGGAGAGTTTCAGCAACTAAGGGGATCACCTCTGCACTGACTCACTACTTATCAAATATTCACAGGAGGGTGTATACATAATGAAACGAACATGTCGTACATACTATAAATCAAAGCCTCTGTTGTTAGAAAACAACAGAGATCCTTCATGAAGAGCATCTTAAATGGTACATGAAAGCGTCTGGTGATTTCCACGCCTGGCCCACAGGTGACCGCGGGGCAAACACATGTAAAACATTCATACTGATGGTTGAACATTTCTTTTAGCTGTGCAGAAAAACCACCTGGCCCCCGATACATGTCATTCATTCAAGGTTTTCATTTATAAATCTCACTATTGATTTCTTGTCATCCACCTATAGTAGGTGGCCTTAAACTAAGAACCTGAAGCTTAGAAGGAGGAAGACATGACTGTCGGGCAAGGTCAGATTTTATTTGTTATACATGTTGTCACTACTGAGAGCACACTTGGAATAAGAAAAACAGAGAGGAAAAAACCTGGAGGCTTGTTTTTATGTTGACAACACAGCGTTGTTTGAAATGTACCAACTTTACAAAGTTTAACAACCTCACGTTACATTCATGAAAACTCGTCCCTTGCGTCAGATCTCGGGAGCTATTTACATGATATTGTGTCAGCCGTGAAATACGGTACAATGAGGTGCCAATCAACCGGGCGAGAATGTGAAATTATGGCCACCAACGCTTCAGTCAAAGCTTCGTCTCTGACGCCAAAACACGCTCAAACGTTTTCAGCTGGGGTTTGCAGGTGTCACAATGATGCCCCAGAATCGCATCGGTATGAATCACTGCCTATATCTCAGTTTTTGTGGGGGTTTTTGGTGAAAAGGAAAAACTAAGCAAATCAGAGGATCAAGAATGGGTTGTCATCTTCAGGAGAGTGTAGCTACCACCGAGGACACCAAGGTCGCCTGTTCTTCAAGGGAGCAGGTTTAATATTTTTAGACTCTAACTGTTTAAGTTTTACTACTTTTAGCCCAAGAAAATGACAAATAAATGAAGGATTTAGCTTTCCCCCTGAGAATTTTATTCCTGTCAGTGTGACCTTAGAAATAGCATTCAAGAAATAAAATTATCATTAAAGGCATAATTGAACAGTACCTAAATAAATCAAATATGTTAAAATAGAGATGCTGGGTGGTGCATTTAGTGACTCATTACCACAGTGTTTCTAAAAATATGAACTTTTTTTTCTTCAATCCATGGGGAAAACATAAAGCTAACTTCCACTCACTCCTGCATCAATTAAAAATTATATCTGCTGGACAGATACGTCACTTGCTACAATGCCTCACAAGCAGAAAATGTCTGACATGAGTTTGGCAGAAACAATTAGTCCATTAATTGAAGTGCCAATGTTCTAATGAAAGTCAGCTGAGTCAAATCTGAACAGACAAGACATATTTTTAGATTCAGTGTGACTTACACTTTCAAAAGAGAGTACATCATTATATCAAATTTACATTGCAGATAAACATCCATAAATCCACTTAGAAATCAAAAGCCGTGAACAACTGTAGAGAGTGAGTAATTTTAGTGTGTTTTGATCATCTTAGTTAATAAGTTAACAAGGTACACAATAATAATATAATATAATATAATAATAAGGTTTATTTTACAGTATACTATTGTACTTTGAGCATTCATTTCCCCAGGAGATGATACCCAATGGGAGACAGAACTGCACTGAAAGCTTATGGGGAACCAGTATAAACACTGGTGGTCTCATTATTCAATAAACATTGTGCAATCAATATTTACTTTGTGATAATACGTTATGGCAAAAAAGTGTAAATTGCCACTTAAATTAGTCCATCAAAATAAAATTATTCTGCAATTATTTTGATAATTGATTAAATGTTTAAGTCTGTTATATACACAGATAATTAAGTGAACACAATTTATCAATTTAGTAATTAGAAATCATTAGTCTACCACAGTGTCATAAATAAGCTATGAATCAGGGACAAATTAATTTGATTGCTGTGTTTATAACTGAGTAATTTCTAAGTTTAACCAGAACACAATAACGCACAATATGTGGCTGAAAGCATCTCCTCAAAAAAAAAAAAAAAATCCAAATGGATGACAAATCTTGAAACTCAGAACAAAGACAGGCAGAGAAAATATGTCACTCAATCAGAAGAGCATGTCATTATAATTATACAGCAGAAAGACACTGCTGTCATGACCTATGATGATTTTCTAATCATGCTCAGTTGAGAAAAATACACTCACTGGATGGCACAATAACACCTACTGGTAAGAAATAGAAAAAAATATTTTGGTGGAATCTTTCATAATTACAATTTAAACTTTTTTTTAAATATCTCGACAACTAAATCACCGTTATTGTCATTTCAAAAGTTTGTATTCTTGCATTTGCAGAGTAAAAATATCACGTCGACAGCGTGGGGCAACTCTGTTCATCTCTTCTCCTGCAATTCTCTCGGCGTCCTGCTCCCTCGCAGAGCTCAGATCACTGCGGATATGGACGCAGTCATGTGGGTCAAACTATAATAGAGCGAATAAGCAGCGGAGCACAATAGCTGACATCCAAAGTTTGCGTGGTGAGTGACATGTTTCTTAGGCGTCCTGAGAGACATGGTGGACTCCTTCTCTACAGAGCAAAACAGCAATAACAGCCGAGGAGATGAACCCCTGTGATTGAGGAGGAGGAAGCAGCAGGCAGTCCCTACGCCGATAATTCAAGTTTAATCTGAGCTCTGCAGGTGCACACACAAAGCGTGAGCCATGCCCCACCACAGATTTACTCCCAGTAGTCTAATGTTATCGCAGAAACAAACACACCACACACACACACTCACGCCGAGCTGCGAGGGAACTCTGGATATAACCTGAATTACACTCATTGCCAAAGAAGTTATCCTTGATAGGGAGGGAACTGCAACAAAATTGTGTTGACATGCTGGGAGATGATACGAGCAACTATCTCCCACAATAGAAAGCAATGATATGAATCGGCTACCAGCTTGTTTGAAAGACAGGTTCCAAGGCCCCAAAAAAGTGGAGAGAAGCAATATATATATATATATATATATATATATATATATATATATATATATATATATATAGACACACACACAAAAATGATGAGGTAATTGTTGCCATGGAAACATTGATTGGCCCACCAGACTGACTGCAACTGAGTGAAAAGTTCGGCCACATATATCTAAAATAAAATATATAAATTATAAAACATCGACATCATCAGTTGCTTAAAATGACACATGCAATCAGGAAGACTGTACGCATGCATACTCTATTTATTTGCATTTACTCTCTCTTTTTCTCTCTCTGTCTCTCTCTGGGGACTTTCACACTTTCCATTCAGCCATCATCTCTCTGCTGTCAAACTTCAAAACTTTTCCTTTCTCTGCTGCTGTTGGCTGTCATTTCGGCGTCGGATCGATGAGGCACCCACCCCGTTCACCTCCAGTTTTCTTCAGAGCCTTAAGTTAAGAGTCTACGGCTCCTTCCAATGAGTCCTGTTCCACATCGAGTCCATCCAGGTCCAGACTCCATCAGAGGAATATTCCTGTACGACCCCCATAAAACGCCAGACTCATCACATTTCTCTTGAACTTCTTGCACGCTATGTCACATAAATCAATTTAATCTGCACTGTGGGCAGGTGGCAAATAAAAGCAAAAGTCTCAGTAATGCCCCGCTCAGAAATAAACCATCTGCAGTCCATCTGAGCAGATGTTGTGGTGACTGACCCCAATTAGGGAATTATTATTAATATAATGATATTGGCATTTTTAACATTACTTAACAACTCCTTTACTTAAGAGACAGGAGATGTGGGGGGAATGAAAGAGACAAAGATGGATAAAGAGGTGTGATGTCTCGTCATGTCTGTCATTAGTGCCATAAGTGGAAATACAGAACAGTCCCACAAACTTGCTGAATATAAAGCTGTTCTGGAGGCTCCTCATGGCTCAACACTTTAGCAAGACACTTTATGTTGTTTTTTCCTTTTGTCACCCATGTAAATGTTCAAATTTAAAAGTGGAAATAGACTGACTGTGACAACGCCATCTTCTGTGTTTGCTGATTATTTTCCCTTTGTCCGTCTCTTCAGTCGCCTCACTCTCACCGGATGCCTTCGGACTTTTCTCCTTTCACTCCAGGTCCTGCCACACTCATCTGCCCACCTGCACCTCAGATTATTAATGTTTCTCTGTTATTTCATTGCGGTCAAACCCATTACATGTACCTTGTTGTGTGTTTCCTGGAAGTACGTACCCTGTACCTGCCTGCCTGTCTGACCTTCTGTCTGATTATTTGGGCTGTGGATTCCTGCCTGCCCCCGTGTTGGATTAGTTTTCCTGTTTTTGGATTGTCTGTTTGATTCTGACCCTTGCCTGCTTCATGGTCCTGTAAGCCTTGAACCTTATTATTGTAAATAAATCATCTGTATTCTTGTCCAGTCCATTAAAGCGTCTGATTTTCATGTCCTGTCTCCAACAGCGCTAATAGTCACAGTTGTTTACTGTGGTGGGGTTCAGACTTCACGATATCAGCCTGATAATAGCAAAGGGTGCGATAATCAATTGTTTTATCAGACAGATAGATTCCACAACATCTTCTGTGACATTGACCGGTAGGAGTAGTGTGCGTTTTTTCGGTCACAACTGCACAGTTAACATGCTGAAGTAAAAGACGAGGGATGTTATTAGTGCTGCAAGTGGAGCAGTGACCTTTTCTCTGTTCAGAGCTGTTTTTTCTTTCTTTTTTAAAGGCCTTTTTCAAACACAAGACAACCAGTTCTGAGTCAGATGCCATTGTTTGGAAGTCGGTCTCTGTTACTTCTTTGCAGATGACATCATGGAGGTAATGAAAGACAGTAAGTCATGATTGGTTGGGGACCAATGAGTCATATCTTTCAGCCAAATCACAACAAATGACTGACACAGCGATCCTAGTCCAGGGATGACTTAAAGTAGTTGTAGTAGCTTAAATATATACTTTAACAGAAACGGTGGCTCAGTTAGTGAAGAACTGAAAAATAACCAACATTATTTCATCATTGCAGTATGAGGTCTTGATGACAGTAAAGCAGTGATTTATTCTGTAAGCTGCTACGATAAAGGAAAGAAAATAGAAATATTTTGTAAATTAATTACTCATTAGTGCCCAAATAATCCAATTTCATGGTTTGTTTTTTTAAACATTACATTCATTTTTCATTTTAAAGTTTGAGCAAAAATCTGACCATTTAGTTCAGATTTGAAGTGAAAGAGTGAAATCAAGATAAGTTTGCAACAACCTTTAAAAGTCACCTCTACTGTCAGAGTAAAGACACTAAACTACACTATCTCCAGGTTGCTTTCAGCCATCGTGTCTTAATTGGTGGCTGTTTTAGCCATAAGAAGTGATGTTTGATGTGGAGTCTGTTTGCCCTTGGGTAATGTCAAGTCTTTTGTCAACATCAGGTGATGTACCTTGAGTTATGCCCTGTTGTGCTGATGTGTCACATTTGGCAAGATGAATGATCACAGCAATATACTCATCCTCACTGTAGCCATCCATCAGATGTCACCTTTGTCAAGAGATCAAAGCCTGCCGCAAGGGCTGCAGCTCGCCTCAAGCAGGCCTTAAAACATATGGATCGACATATCAACAGGAGTTTACTTTATACAATGCGAATGAGACACAATCTACATGTGACAACTGAATAATGCCGCGTGATTCTATGTTTTAACAGGGAAAAATTTAGCTGCCGATCCTCCACAGTTAAGGAGTGCGCAGAAAACACTCCTGTCACGACAACGGATTATCATACAGATAATGAGTAGATTTATTGTAGCGTCTATAAAACACCCGAAATTATTTAAAATCATGTCTCTCTCTGTCTACACTTGAAGAATATAAGGACACAAAATTCAATCAGCCATGTGTGGAAACTCCCATCAAATCACTCTGTACTATTCAGGAGCATTTCACTTTTATTACTATTTATCCCTGAAAATTGGCCGCAGGCAGTGTAAAGTGGTGGGGAGAGTGCTGAAATAAACAGCGAAGGACATATTTTCTCTGCTGAAAGAAATGAGTGGGAGGAAGTGCAGTGTTTTACTGGAACACGAGGCTCCAGGGTCAAGAACCAAGGCAGATCTGCTATTCCCAGCCTTTGATAGGAACTTGGAGGTTGACCATAACAGTGGAGGGAAACTTAAGTGTATATAGAAAAACAAGAGAACAATGTTGTGTCATATATTAGGTGAATTAGGGACAATTTTGTTTTGGGAAAAACATTTTAACGTGTTGAAAGCGGTTAATAAAGGGAAATAAGTGAGTCGCTTTGAATTTGGCTCCATTCAGAATCATTATCAATCACTGACAATAACTGGCATTCACTCATAATTTGAGTATGATGAGAAGAGTTGTGATAATGGGGCGTTTCACGCATAGCCAAAGTCTGACAAAAAAAAAAGCTTTTTGTTTGTTTGTGGCATTCATTTATTTCCTAAAGTGAGACTGCAGATATTTATTCATTCAGCAGCACTATCAGCAGCATTTCATTACTGAGTTTAGTTCACACAGTTCTCCATTTCATCGCAAAGATGGATTTGAGCACAAGACTGTTAATTGTAAAATGTATTTTCTCATTTTTCTAATGATCAGAAGTTAAATGATGTGAATAACTTTGCAGGAGTTTTAAACTAACTTTATCTGATCTATTTACTACTTTTCCTCTCTTACAATCAGTTGGAGGATCTGCGTTCATTTTGTTTCCACAGCCTTCACTTTTTTTTACGTTTCTCAGTTAATTTAAAGGTCTGATTTTGATCCAGGACATATTATTCGCATTTCTGCAGCACATAATGAAAAGATGAGGGCTGGACTGTAAAGTATACTCCCACAGCCTTCATAAGGTGGGTGGGCAGTCCAAACGGGCAGACACCCACCAGACAACAGCTATTATAGGATTTTATAGTTTTATTACTTTGACATTGACATTGTCTGTATGTTCAGAGAACAATGGCATAAAAAAAAAATTTAAAAAACCTTTGCATGTCCATAGTTTTCATTGCATCCGAGTCACTTTGCGTCACTCAGAGGGGAGTTTCACAGCCTTAAAGAAACTGCCCCAAATCTTTCCCAGTCGTATGGTACTGCTCCTTCATTTGCACAGAAATGTTCTCTGCACACCAAAAGACATTTTGGTGAGTTATGCAAGGATGATAGATCATTGAATGCAGAGGACCACTTTAGCGTGTCAGTATTTTTGTGGATACTGCCATTGCACATCTAACATGCATGTGACAGGCAGCACAGAGGTTTGAAACACCAACATCGATTTGCCTGCCTGTTTTTTTTACTGTGCAGTCTTTCTTCTAAGATGACGGCTGCTCTGTGCTGCAGAAAAAGAGCCCACTCAGGGTTAGCTGTGAAGGGGCCTCACGTGTTTGCGTTACGATGCTGGAGGAGGTGGAGGCCCAGTGGGTCTTTATCATTAGACAGGTCATCATACACCCAGGCAAACAAATGTCTCCAGGCAACACTCAAAACCTCTGCCACCTACACGGGAGGTCTTAAGCTTCTTTACAGTACGGAGAACAAGGAGGTCAAGATGACCTACAGTGTCAGCATGGCAAAAAGCAGTTTTAAGACAAACTCTAAGGAAACAAAAGTAATTCTTAGAAAATTATGTGCATTAAAGCGTTATATAAGGATATCCTACAAGAACTTTGTGGGACGTGGGAAATATATGACAGGGTATTAGTTTAAAACTTCTTAAATCCCACGGCAGGCAGCTCTGTGAGCACTCTATCAGGCGGCTTACTTCACAAAATGTCAGGCTTACTTTCTTCCAAAGTGTAGCTGATCACTTCCTAGCTCACACTGTAGAACTGCAAAGTGTTACTGTACTTTAGAGAGGTGTTTTTTAAAGACATATTAAGACTTACACAAAGTGTTTAATGATTTCAGTGCCTTGTGATATTCCACACCCAGAGCCTGTGTTATTATTATCGCTGTCGTCAGCTGCCCCCACCCCCTCACTTCTCTTAATCCCTTACTCAGTCTAAGTGTGTGTGCAGGTAGTGTGAATTGATTAGCATAGTTTACAGTTAGAAATTACAAACGTGAGCCCCAAATCCATCCACGTGTGCTGTATATTTTAAATATTTAAAATATATCATTGTCTTATTGACAGCTCTATAAAAAGAAGATTCACACAGAATCAGTTTACTGCTGAAAACACACTATATAATCAGACAACTGGCAGACTCAGCTTTTGACTCTGGCAAAGTTAAAGTTTCTTGATTTCTTCCTGCAGAGGTGAGTGGTATCATAAGACTTGCTTTGTTGAAACAGTTAGTTTGTCTAAGGGATTTTGTCTTTGTGCACTTAATTAATTGAATTGATTTTGAAACTTAGCACAATTAACCAACTAATTCATTTAAAACTCACTTTTCAGGTCAGTTTGAGATTAACAGATAAATAATTTTATATCATCATGATTTATTCCCATGGCTGTGAGATTAGATTTAAGGCGTATAAGTAAACACCTCACCAAAGTTGACCTTAAATTATTCAGATTTTGACCTTGAACTGACAGCAAATATCCGTACAGGACGCAAACAAACAGTGGCAAATGGAAATATCCTCAAAATGGAGTTAACAGTGAGTCATACACGGGCGGAGAGATGTGAGCCGTGCTCTTAATATATTCATCCAGAGTCCTATCTATCCCGGCAGCTTATCCTCTTTTTAAGCTTTCAGTCCTCATTTCCTCCCCAGTAAGGGCAGCATTTGAGAGGCCTGCATGAATTTTAGAGATCAGTGAATGGATTGCACAAACTTTTCTTCACTTAAAAAGGTATACATGAAATACAACTGAAATTCTGGTAAAGGGACCCAAGGCACAGCGGGAGAGTGTGATTATACAATTGTACTCTCTGATACAGACAACTTTAATACTCAGAACTTGGGGTGGTTTTTTTTTTTTTTTAACGCATCTGACCTTCACTACACCAAAGCTGGAGGAGAGGCACAGCAGTGGGTGTGTCAACAAGAAGCGGCACTTTTTGATCTCAGGGATTACGATTGTTTGAGCTTATGTCGTCACCCGCTCAGACCAGGTCTCAGGTGCAAAATGCAATATCATGCTCTATGATATTTCATGACGGACAGTGATGCAGCCATGAAGTGATCCTGTTCAAAAGCCCATATAAGGATGTTTTAGGATCCCTTTGAAAGAACTAAATGTTATGCAGTGATTTTTTTTTTCATTAACTATAAAAGAATCGTTGTCACTGATGGTTGTGGCTGCATCACTTAAATATACCGTGGCCTGGCTGCTGGGTGCCCATATTCTATCGCCAAACCGTCCCCACAGTTTGCCTCCAGCTTCTGTTCGGCTCATTACCCAATATCATTAAAAATGTCTCCTACATTAGCCAGTGATTCTCCTTGGACCAGAGCAACAGGGTAACCAAATGTGTTATCTCTCCCATAGCTGATTTAATTTGAAGCACCACATATTCCCTCTTGGCAGTTTCTGCTTCCCATACAAGGACATCAGATTTCACTCCGGAGACATTTTTGTGGCAGGATCAAGACAGTTTTTTTTTTTTATTATTATTATAAAAAAATGTGCCAGCACAGACTGCAATGGATTTTAAGTGAAGGAAACTGATGTGATTGACAACAGCTAACCTTTTCTCCACCTATAGAGCACTTTGCTGTAAGTTCACTTGCGCTCAAAATGTAATGTTGGTTCGAGTCAAGGAGGCGATTTGGGACACGATGTACTGTGTTTCTCCTAATAAACCCAGTGGGTTTGTCCGGCAATGAAAAACAAACACTGTATTCCATGTGCACCTGCATCATGCTCCATTAACTGCACTTTGTGTGCTTTGATTCACAAAAACAGAGCCACAAGGCCGAATTCATTTCTGCCAAATCTAAAAAAACACCGAAGAGAAATCCTTGAATCTGCTGCTCTACCATATCAGTGTACTCAGAAGAACTGAATCAATAAAAACAATTGGGATTATCAGAACTCTGTAAGCACTATATTGGAGGAAAAGTTCACAAACAGCACTCCTCCTCATGTTTTTAGCCTAATGCATCATGAGAGGCTGCAACAGACCTGTGCAAGGTCCAAGTCATTGAAGTGTCTTTTATCCACAAGGACACAGAGAAAATAGAAAATAAACTGATGAACTAAATAGTGACTTAATTAGTTTCAAGAGTGTCTTCTACATTTCTCTTTTTTTATCCTGCCAAACATTCCTGGAGCAGCTTGGAGATGTGTGGGATTTGAGAATTTCAGTCAAATAAATTGTTTTTCCAAGAGCTGACAGGGTACTATATCTCCAGTGAGATCCTTCCAGTTGACATATTTTATTATTTCTTTCTGCAGCATCACTTGCCGCTTGAAAATAATTTATATAGACAGATACAGTACCTCGAGAAAAAAAGCATGAAAAATGTTCCCAAATATAGTGCAAGGTTAAAAAACCAAAGATATTCTTGGGATGAATGTCACTATTGTCTCTTGAAGTAATTGCAATTCCAGTCTCTAGTTAATAAGGAAATGTGGAACATTTAACCAGCTATAAAGTAAATCTCCCTCAAGAAAAGCCCCTCATTTTTTCCATCCCATGGTGACTGGTATTGGACATCAAAGCAAAATCCAATTAAGAGCTGTTGGGTGAATTAAATACCACAGCTTTCTTCTTCCGACCCTCTCCCTTAATTCATACCTCTTCAGCCCTGTTTTTGAAGTGGTTCTCTTATGCGGTGGTTCTCTATACTTAACTTCTAGCTTAACTTAAGCTGAACACCGTGCGGAAGTTCGGCCAGTTGTTCCTCAGTGGGTCTGACTTTGGAAAGACTTTGGAATTACAACAGCTGTGCTTTGAGGTACAGTCGATCATCTGACATCTCATAGAAGTTTTGTAATGAAACATGCATATTCAACAGGAACAGAACCATAACTGAGATCTTAGATATATTGAGCTCATTAGTCCAAATCCCCCTCCGACAGTGTACATTAATGCACAAAGTTACAATTAGATGCAACCATGAATTGGTAGGAAAATACTGAATCCTTTACAGGGCTCTCACTTTTATATTTGAGTTTGAAGCTACAATTCACACAAGGGAAAATGGGAAATATTTGATCATCATTTGTTTGAATAAAAAAAATCTCAATGAGCTCAAATCTCAATGAAAAGTTAGGCCTTGTACTCCAGAGAGGTGAAGTTTATCTGACTCACTCGATGTCCTGTTGCCCTCTGAGTAAACACTGCTGTCCTTTTTGCCAACACAAAATGTAGAAAATTAGCTATTTGAATAAAAAACTTTATTTTTTGGTTAGCTTAAAATGAGATCAAAAGTGAGCTAAACTAAAAGTCTTCAGCCCTGATACCAGTTGTGTAAGGCCACACTTAGGGACAGCAATGTTTAGAGTTCATGTCCTCAAAGTTGATGAGAATAGCATTATCTTTGCACATATTATGTATTTATAGGTCATAAATCAAAGTAGTGGACAAATGAAAATATTGACTTGATAGTAGTGCTAGAAAAAAGGTCACAGGATCAACTAAGTAAGTTGGGTTCATCATCTGGAAACAATGAATGTATCAACAAAATCTTGTGCCAATCCATGAAGGACATGTTGAGATATTTCTTCAGAATAAGTGATAAAACTGAAAAAGGTCAAAGTCAAAATGTCATGTAAATCCATCCAGTAGTTTGAGAAGTATTTTCAGAAGCAGTGGATCGACCAGTAGACAAATGCAGTCATCCCTTGAGCTACTCCACAACCATATCGAGCTACAAGTAAGAGTAAAATTACTGAAAACAACTTAAAACATATCTGCCAGGTGTATATATTTTGAATTGTAGCATTTAATTCTCCCAGGTTTTAAAAACCCTAATTTCCAAGTGAAAATACACAAAGTCATGACCTCATTGTCCTGATTCAGTGGAAGCTACACCCCTACGACGAAAAGACATTTAAGGTTGGACCGTGCCTTGTGCTTTATGTGAGAGACATCATGAAGGTGTAACTGGGGTGCGTAAGCCTTGTCAGTTCTCTCTGTTGTCTGACCTTGGTATCTAGTTAGCACCCTGTTACTCCGCTCTGAAAGCTTTACAGCCTTCATAATAGAAGACAATGACATTATCAAAGCTTTATGTCACCGTAAACAGCCCCAGGTTACAGCTCAACTCGTCCTGGTTAACTGTACTGAAGAGACAGGTTAAAAAAAAAAGATGGGATTAAAAAATGTCGGACAGCTGGACAGAGGTTTACCTAAAAATACTGTCATAATGATCTTTTTAATCATTTTCAGTAAAGGAGGATAATATTAACATTCTGCCTTTACCCTTAAAGACCTTAAAGATATTCACAAGACAGGACTTGAACACTGATTCTTATCTTACTTTTTGCAGTTTGAGCCATTTTTTAATAAATACACAAGCACTACACACAGCATAGACGTTGCTTTTGTCTTCAACTATCAGATACGTGACAGTCCATTTTAGTTTCCCCAATCTTACCTCCACTTGTACCACGACTGGAGCATTCGGCTGAACAGTTTTCTCTAGTTTCACACACACAAAGAAAAACTGAGGAGTGGGGGGGGGTTGCAGTCATTTGTATTTGTGCTCGCAGTGGGTTCCCACTCTGACAGGTCTGCACGACTCTCCCGGGAATCTCATGAATATATTTAGGACTATTAAACCATTTTTAAAAAGCTATTTTGCATGCATACAGTCTAATCATTACAATGCAAATGAGACTGGTGGCATGGTAAATAAGGTGTGAATGAGAAAATGGAAAATGGATAAGTAAAAGCACTTGGATGCACATCTGTGGGGGCAGCCATATTAGTTTGGGTGCCCATTACAGTCAACCTTTATTTGTGGTTTTGTTAATTTGTTATGAAACTGCATATATGGGCCCTTATCACGAGGCATTGTCATTTCTTTTATGATGATGCAACTTACCTGCATATATATGCTCCTGTCACTGAACACTGTTGCCTACTGTGGCCAGATGCTCTGCATTTGCTATTAGTTCAATTTGAGTCTGTCATTTAGATATATTCCAGTGGTTTCATTTACAAAATCAACCACTGTGAAAATAAGTAGCATCCTATTAGACATCCGAGGTGACATTTTTCACTGCGGCAATCTGGGATAGTGATCTACGGGGAGATTAGACAGGTTTGTGAAGCAACACCTGAACTTGTCATGCTTATAAACCATCAGGGGTGCTGCTACACAACCTACACAGTCAAACAAAGACGAGGAGCTGCGAGCAAACCTCATCATCCATCAGATTTAACAAACACGACTCACATGTACGTGGGGGGGTGAGCTATGAGAATATACAGTGCAGTTAAAAAAATATGTACGTGGTGTTTTATGGACGTATATGCTAATAAATTAGAATTATAGCCCGATAAAACTCACAAATAAACATCATGCAAAATATGTCTGCAATAAAGTTATTTCAGCATCCTGGTGGCACAAGTGGCGAAGACGTATTGCATGTAGCTGAAATGTGTCTGGCTTAGATCCAGCCAGAGACGTAGGTACCACTGAGGACATGTGCTTGGAGAAGTTTACATCCTCCAATTAAAAGCTTCAAAACGATGGAGGCTTTTTTACAGGCTGAGTCCAATATGTTTTGATCTACTCGAAGCTGCTAGAATCAATATTTCATAGTGACAGTAGATCAAGTGACTATGTGTAATATGAGAGGAGTCGAGTCGACCCACCGAGAATTATCAGTCAACTCTACACTTTCCTTAGTTCTACTGAGCTTTTTTACCATCTTTAAAGTTGTTTTAGTTTTACTATTTTGGTTCTCTTTCACTGCTTTTATTAGTATGGTCTCCAGTTTTCAGCAAAAATGTCCAATAAAACATTGTGTCCTACCCATTCAGCACCAAACATCTAACAGACAAAGTTAACAACTAGATGGTGAACATAGAGGATGTATTATATAGAGGGCATCTAAAGGTTTAGACATTTCCTTCAGGAGTTGGTGTAAACTCAAACATAACATCATCATATAAACATCATATAAACACAAAATATTGCTTTGTATCTGCTTGATATGTAAATAAGTAACTCAGTGGTGTGTTTACTACATTTTGAATTGCCACCAAGTGGACAGAAATAAATTCATACAACTTTAAATTTTACTACTTTAAAACCAACACCAGGGGCGTTTCTCCAGGTTGACAAGGTATAAGACTAAGCCCAGACCGTCCGGGGTCAGGTAATGTCAGGGTGCTGGATTTTGAAATGTAGTATTTGCAATGAGTAATGTTGAGACACTTGCTCTGGATAAACTTTGTGAGCTGGCCTTTGTAAAATAAAGCAGTAGTCTGATCACACTGGATTGAACTGAAACACCTGAACTGAACAGGTGTTTTGATAATCTCTCTTCTCTCCAAATTGTGTAAAGATCTACAAAAAAGAGGAAGGTGTTCAAGGTGTTTCTTTATCAGACCAATTCGGGTGCCAAGTCACCACCTGTGACTTAAAATAAATAACAAAATCAAATAATAGGCCTAAAGAAGTGAGCGGGCACACGGTCAACTATTATCCAGAGTTCATGTTTTGTGGCCATCTGCAAATGAAGCTTCGCATAAAGCGAAATTTGACCGAGACTCCTACTGCTTTCTGCCTTTACTTTGCTGTGTTAGCAGCAGAGCACGCCATGCGTCCATGCCAAAAGAGGACTGCAGATGGACTGACCGAGCTTGTATAGCATAAACGTTACTCTGCCCACTCCTCTCTTTGCATCCACACACAGGCAGCAGCATGGATTGGGGGTCACTGAGAATTAAATTATTTACTTTTCATGATAGTTATAAATTTTTTTCCTCCATCAGAAAGATTCACGGCTAATCAAAAAGTAGTTAAAGCTCTGGACGCCCGATGCTGATGAAGCCCCTGACCAGCGCCAAGGAACTTATTTTTCTTTTAACAAAATACATTAAACTGCTCAGTGCATCAGTGTTATATAAAAACCTTTGCTTTATAGAATACGCTTTAAAAGTTGGGAAAGCTTGCTTAATTTAAAGTAGACAATATCTGATCAAAGAATTAGATACCCAGCACTATAAAGGCCTCTCATTCAGAATTACATTCCCAGTGTGAAGAAGGCTTTGAAACAGCATTCAGACCTTAATGTTGAGAGTCCCGAAGAGTTTGAAGAAAGTCAACAGGACTAGCTTGAAGTTCTTGAAGACGTTTCATCTCTCATCCAAGAGGCCTTTTCAAAAACAGAACTGAAGAAGAATCGTCACACAACTTCATGTTGGGGTATAAAAGTTATAGAGAATAAAACTGAACAATTAGGGAATAAATAACTGAAATATGAACACTTGAGCTCTGTATTGTTATTGTTAGTGCTTTGGTGGGATGTATTTCTGAAGTCCTACAGCCCTGAAGCCAGCCTGGTACAGTAGTTAAATTAAACATGAACAGTCTTTCCACATAATTTTTTTTTTCTGTCAAACAGATAATACATCAAAATTCTCTTAAACTCAAAGCTAAGTATAAAATAAGAGAGGACGGGTGATGACTGCTTCTTTGGTCAAGTTCACTCATGTTTGGAATAAAAATTGTGTTGTTTGGCATCTGTACAAGAGACTATACTGATGACTCTGTGATAAATCATGTGTCAGAGTCGAAGCAGATTCTCAAGATAAATCACTCTGGCAAGTCCTCCCTGCTCCACACGCCGAGCATACCATTAATTAACACTCTTTTGCGTAACTCTGAGCCAATAATCATGCCCTTTTTATATGAACACCTATTTTAATTAAGAGAAATACTGCTGTGTGTGGAGATTAGTCACTTCACTTTTAACCTATTCCATCAATCTTACTCTGCACATTTGGAGTAATTACACCGTGTTTTGGTCAATTTGGTTTGATCATATTGTTAATGCCATCATCTCTCTACACTTAGACGTGTTCAACCTTGATTTATTAACCGCACAGAGACGTTTGTGCTGTTTGCTCATTTTTTAGCTTTTAACAGCCATGTGTGCATTATAAATACATTGCACTGCCATTCAGTAAAACCAAAGCTCATCGCGTTGTGTCTTCGCAGGAGAGAAAACACTTAAAAACAGCAATAAATACCTAATAATTTTTCCCTTTTATGAGACTAGCTATTCAAAGTATAAAGTAATAATGAAAATAATGAAATAATTTAGATTTATATTGGATTATCAGGTTAACATGGAGTAGGAGTGGAGTTAAGATTTGAACCCAGGACCTTCTTTCTGTGAGATGACAGTTGTTCTTGTGCAGCGTTTGTGGGCTGTATGATAATTATCACATTTGTATGGTCAGTAAACTCCAAAACCCCTCAACGCACAAATTGTTGTCTCCAAGCCCGAGCCGAGACAAATCCGATGACCCCACCAGACTGTGTTCAGATTTGTCAAAACTCCTCCAGAGCCACAGACGACTTTATAGACCTGTCCTCACAGGCTGTAATTTCATGCCAGACATGTCAGGATGCTGTCCTGCAGCATGCCTAACTATATCCTACAGCGCAGGACCCACTGTGTCTTTCATCCTTCCTGTTTTACGATCCTTTTGTTGTAATTTTGTTTTTGCAACCCTGTCAAGAAAAGCGGGACATAAATAAAGTTTAGTACTCTTATTATCATTATTAGTGTATTCAACTCAGTGAATCCACAGATACATTGTCTCTCTTGTCTCTATAAAGGTCATAGATGTTGCAAACTCACTCTGGATTTTCTTGTCTCATCAGTATCCAAAAACAACTGGCCCTCATCAACGCAGCCCCCTTCGCTGTTTTAATGCCGGGCCGTGTTTCCATCTGAGTCTCCACTAACTGCCCATTTTTCCCTGCAGGCAGCAACCCAAGAGGGCAGATGTTGTTTTTGTTCTTTTACTGCAAACTGATCTCAGAGAAATGTGAAATATATAGATGGACCTTGCAGATAGCATTTAAATAAGCAGAACCGCTTGGGCCCCTGAAATTATCCAATGTTTCCAGGTTTCTCTGCACCTACAAGTCCTCCATCACTCATTTTCTGCGGCTGGACTGAGTGATTATCATTTTATCACTCAGCCCATCTAGAGAGCACGAGCGGACAGACTGAGTGATCAAATAATGAACTGTGATGGAGGGTTTTTTTTTTTGTGTCATCCATTTATTTTCAGACTTTATGCACAGCTCTGACAGGCTGCTTGATTCCCTGAGTGCACCGGGCCTGTTAGCCTGTATTAACATATCGCGCTATGGAAAAATACAAAGACAGACATTCACACGTTCCTGCGCATATAACCCACTGCAGGCAGTGCTCGCCTCCGTCACCTCCTCGCTCTTCCCTCTTCCCACACTCCGAAATGACTCCTCTCTCTCTCCTTCAGGTCCGGCCCTCTCCGGCACCCCTCCGCGCCCTTCGGAGCAAAAAGTCCCAAGATGATTTGGTCCGATCAAAGCGTGAGAATTATTCACTCTGCATCTGTAGGATTCTTCTGCATACCAGATCCACGGTGCGATTGAATTTTCCCACCTACACACTCGCCTCCTCTCTAATGTCACTCACACCCCACTTAAGCAACACTGTCATAGTGTGTTAGCCAGCTCAATATTCCCCTATTGGCATTTTATTTTCTGTCTGGAGCAGGAGTAGGAGAAAAAAAACAACAACAACAAAAAAAAAAGTTGAGGAATATTCTCCTTGTTATTTTCAGCCAGCAGGGAAGAGATTAACAAAGCGGGGTTTTGTTTTGTTGACAGAAATACTGAGTGGCCTTTCTCTGTGGGGAGTCGACTGTCATAGCATTTTGAGACAGGTACAGCATTACAAAGAACCACAGCAAACAGTTAGCAATCATGAATTATGTTGCATTTCTGAGCAACACCAGAGGCTTATTCGCTCTCCTGGGAACACTCGAAATGAAGTACTTGTTCAGTTTCTGTTATTCCCTAATGGCTGTACCTGCAACACATAGTTTTCTCTCTCTCTCTCTCTCTTTGGCTGCGGAGAGTGCTCAAGTGTACGTTTGTGTGTGTCTGCTTGTGAGGAGGCAATTTGATGAAACCTCAGTGATTTACCAAAGGATAGATAAATTCCAAAATAGTCCAACACTCCAAAGTCATGTTGTTTCCAGCATCCTACCATTCAGCTGCTGTTTTGTGCATCTTTATCTTGTATCTGATGTTGAGCTAAAATACTTTTTTTAGCATCTCAGCATTTCTTTCTATTTATATGACTATCGCCAGATACACAACTATGTTTAAAATCATCTTATGCCACATGCTGCAGATAGTCGATGTTTAATCAATACTTTTTATCTTAAAAAGGTTGCTAAAAGTGACAAACCAATATGTCTTTAAGTCTTTTTTGTCCTCATTTTTCAAATTATTTGGGTTTTTTTATGACCCGTTAAAGCCCTGTGGTTTGGTTTCTGCAGTGGTCTGATTAGTAATAACACTACATTAAATTATAACTTATTTAAATAGAATTTAAAAAAGCACAAACATCCCACTTTTCTATTTGTATAAGCCAAAGAAATACAACGTTAAAATAATTATTTAAAAGCTTATTTAAATTAGGCAGATCCAGTCTTGTCTTGTCATGTCTAACAGCACTAACAACAAAGGCGCCGTCGCCTTTTTCACTAAATCTCAACTTTGGAACAACCAGGAGGAAAGTGTAACTAGTATAAGGCCCAGTAGAGCGTTAAAAATTTGTAATAAGATTTTTTTAATCAATTCCAAAAGCAGGGATGTGAGACCACAGGGACACGAGGATTGGAGAACATAAGGTTGTTTATCTGCTCACAGCTGAAATCCCGACAGTGGAATATTGAAGAAGCTGTAGGTAGAAAGATTTTTTTTCTAATGCTTGTAAAGATGGCATTATACTAGATAAACCCTATAAGGTGCTGTTTCCAGCAAAAAAAAAAGTTATAAACTGTCTTTATCATGCCTGCCGAACACAGCACCAAAGTTATCAACTTGCTGGATAAGACAGTCAAATAGAGATTTTCTCAGGCATTGGTGGACATCAAACCACAGCTAAAAGAAGGGTGAATATCGCACTTTTCAGCAGGTGGTCAGAAACACGGCTCTGGATGAATGACAGTCTTGCTCTGTGTCTGTTGGGGGTGAATCAGCAGGCAATTATTTGTTATCATGACGGCATTTCTTTAAGCAGGAGATTTCACACGGCATGCGTCTACGGAGACTGGGTAACGAGTTCAGTCATCGAGAGGGTTCGGAGTAGAGCCGCCTCCTTTAAAGGTTTTTCAGGCACATCCATCCGGGAGCAGACCTCCAGGGCAGACCCAGAACATGCTAGAGGGATTACATATCCCATCTGGCCTGGAAACACCTTGGGATCCCCCAGGAGGAGCTGTAGGACGTGGCTGGTAAGAACTAGGTCCGGCCAACGTTGCTTCGACTGCTGCTGCTGCAGCACAGACCCGGAAGCACCTGAAAATGAACAGATGAGTTAAAGTGTCTATAAGCTTGTCGGGGCTTTTCTGCCCTCTGGGGGCCAAAAATGGATAAACGCAGCTTTAACTCCTAACCTGTGAAACAGACTCGTATCCTTGTCCATAACACTCTTAAACTTGTCTTAATCTAAAACAGTCCACAGCACCACCATTTTTAATAACACCTTCACTTCTATATATATATTTTCTATTGTGTATATATTTTTTCTATTGTATATATTTTATTGTATTTCTCTGTTTAGTTGTATATTACTTAGTTTATATTTTAATTGTGTAATTTATAAGGTCTTTATTTATTTAAATTATATTTTGTATTTTATTTCTTAATCTATATTTTTTGTTGAGTGTCTCTATTCTTGTAAAAAAAATTTTAGCATTGTTTGGAGAACCTGAGATTTAAGAATTTCATTACCAATTATTGCTGATGTAAATTGTTGTGTAATGACAATAAATTCTTGAAATCTTGAAATCTTGTCACCACATTGCATGGGTAAAGTATTAATGGAGAAATTAAAGTACAAACAATGATACCAGTGCAAATATATCCTGGACTGTTTAAAAAAAAAAAAGATGGAGCTTTGGTGGCATAGTGACTAGTTTGAATTCAAAGCTTCCTTTGGAGCCAAAGAACAGACACAGTGACGGTTATCTTTGACGTAACATTGAGATGTTCGGCTTTGCACCTGCACGTTCATCACATCTTCAAAAAGGGAAGGTGCAGCACTCCAAAGCGTTGATAAAACACTGGCTCTAGTTGAAATGGCTTTTTGAGGGATAACTCCGAGTGATGGCGAGATATTTCATACACATGTGCACATGCACTTACTCTTTCACTTACTTATGTAAAACTTTCTTTTCTTCTCTTCCTCTTTCTGACTGTCATCCTCTCAGCCCTCTCTGTCCTCAACCAGCTCTCTCTGGTGCTTTATATATACGTTTATACTTTATCTCTGTCCTCTTTACTTACTCTCTCCGTCGCTGCTCCCTCTTCGTCTTTCCTCCCTCTTTCATCTCTCATCTGTGTCTGTCTAATGCCTTGCCAATCAGAGCAGCGCCATCAGCATACTGAGAGGTTTCGAAAGAGACAGGCAGGGAGACAAGACAAGACAGATCCGCGGAGACGCAGAAGATACAAGAAGGCAGAGGACATCTGGAGCCCGGTTGCTAATTCATTCACAGATGATAAATGAGCCATTTTGTGCTTGCTAATGGGCGAGAGAGGTGGAGACAAACAATAAATGGATTTACTAAAATACATTTAGCGAGAAGGAGGGAATCTTTCTCTGCCCTCTGAGTCATTTGATCCCCAGATTGAGTTTAAAAATCAGTAAGTGATTGAGGTGAATCAGAGAGTGATTCAGACTGACTGACTGAGGTACGAAGCAGATGGTTTTAAAGGAAAAATTCAACATTTTAGGAAATGCATTCGGTAAATGGACTGCCTTTATCTAGTGCTTTTACCCAGAGCACTTTATATTTTTGCTTCGTATTCACCCATTCACACACACACACACACTCGCCTCACCATCGGAAAAAATTTGGAGTTCAGCTTCTTGCTCAAAGACCTTTACATGTGGACAGAAAGAGCCAGGGATCAAACCGCCGTTCCTCCAATTATTATCTTGTATTTTATATAAAAATAGAAAATCTTGTTTGTTACAGTACAGAAATTGTAGTTTCCTTTTTGCTCCCAGTCTTAACGTTGAGATAAGCTAACCAGCTGCTGGATGTTGACTCACTGGGCGGACAGAGGTGAGAGAGGTATCGATCTTCTCACCTACATCTCAGAAAGAAAGTAAATAAGCCTAATTCTTAAATGTTGACCTATTCGTTTTATTGGTCAACTTACTGTTAAAAATCACAAATAATCACATAGTTTGTCTGACTCACTGCACTTTAGGTTCTGATAGAGTTAAAGGACACGGTTCAGAATCACTTATGCTGCAAAAACGTCTCCATTTTCCAGTGTGACCTGCTTCATTTTAATATAAGCTTTTTTTACATGGTGAAATCTCCCCTTTCAAATGCAGCAGACTTGAAGTTGTAAAGAGCAGAGAAGCCGTACGGAATGAGTAACCGACCTGTGGCCCGTGTCATGCTGTCTTTCCTCAGCGGATGGTAATGAAAAATATGCCCTGCATCATAATCACCAGTGACCCTCTTGCTAAGGCTTGATTGGCTCCTATGTGGCCCCCTGGGTGTCCTCAGAGCAAGGTCCTGACCGGCCACTGGTCCGGACCTGATGAGAATATTCATGACCGTGTATGTTTGAAAGCTGGGAGGCTTACATTGATTTCTCTAAAATAACCAAGGGTGGTGCTGCCAATGGGTGAAAGCCAGAACGAAGTGAAGATATCTGATGAATGGGGCAGGGATTGCAACTTCTGTGCGTACAGTGTGTTTTACTCCAGTCATGATGAAGTGACTTGACTTGGCTTGTGTTTAACCCACTAAAAGTGTAACCTTTTACTGAAGGTCAGACAAATACACTTCAATACATTTCTGCGGCGTCAGCTACAGTTTCTGGTTTGGCCAAGATAACCTTGAAAGCTTCTAGATACTGGTGATATAATGACGCCATGCTGCTGAAGTGATTTGTGTAAACAGAGCCATATGGTTCTGCACACCTCCTCTTTCTGACTGCACTGTCAATGCCCATGTGGATCCAGCCCTGCTCATCTAATAAGCGTATGTTTTTCCATTGTTCTGAATGGTGGTAAAAATGACAGGCTCGTATGGTAATATCGCACCACCTGTGTGACGGGGAAGGTTAATCACTGGGAGCAAAAATACTCAGAGCTTGATTCATTCATTTTGTCTGCTTTGCAATATGTATTTGTTCATCGCTTGATTAAAATATAATCCTGATAGCAGAAAATTCCTGCAGAAATAACAGCAAGTGTGCTTCAGTGTGTGCATCCATAAATGTACAGTATATCGCTGTGCATTTATAACATTTATTAAAACACAAGATTTTGTGTTAAATATGGGTCCTGATCATATTCTAAGATGTGGGTTATTTACCTCTCCTCTAAATGCAGCACCACTGTGATGAAATTCCCACAACCATTACTGCATTTGCCGTGCTGTGAGTAATACAAATGTACTGTGTCCGGTACCCATGGAGATGCTGTGAACCATGGTACAAATTGCACATCTAAACTGCATTTGAATGTAGAGTATGATCCCAGGGTCCTTCCTATGCTGCAGCTTTTTCACTCCGGAGGCAAGCGAGAACTGCCAGTTATGCGTGGATTCGCGTAAAAAAAAAAAAAATCAAAAACACTAGATTCATATCGCACTAGCCTTTAAAGCTGCAGTAATCGATATTTTTACATTAACAGTGGATCAAATGAACATGTGCAACATGAAAGGGTTCATTTCAGAGTCAAAGTGGAGACAATCTCCTCAACGCACTCCATTCAGCTGATATTTGTTCCACTGATCAGCGCATCCAGGCTACTGTACCGTGACCACTTCCTCTGTTCGTATGGGAATTACATGCTGCAATGTAAGGCTGCTGTTGTCAGTGCAAAATTTTCCAGTATATAATAAGTCATAGTGACAAACCAAACGAGAATTGAAACCCATCTTTTGCATTCCCCTCAGCTCCACGGAGCAGTTTAAGCATCTGTCAGCCCATTGTTTATACGGGCTGTAATTTTCACTCATCAACCTTGTTTCCAGACACAGCAGGCAGCCGTTTTCAGCTTAAATAGCTTTGATGAAGCCACCGCACGCTACCTGTCCAGCACCAAACAGCAGACAGACAAAGCTGGTAATCAGCTGGTCAAAATGAAGCATTTAGCAGCTAATGAGCCTTGTTTTTTTGTTGTTATTTTTCTACAGAAGTTAGTGGCGACCCAAATGGAGCTAAAGGTAGAGTATATATGCTAATGTTATTTTGTTTGTGCTGGATGTGTGAATAGGCAAATGCTGGCTCACCCCTTCATCATAACAACTTTAAGGTCATAATATATCTGTAGTGGCAAATTTTCATTTCTGTCTGAGCCACTTCTTACTTTACTTTGTCAAGTTTCTATTCCTTACAAGTCCATTATCCAGCTCGAATCGAAGGTTACTCACAAATCCACTGATGAGGAGGTAGCAATATTATCCTTCCTTTCATATGGTTAAAATGTGTTTTGTAATCTAAAGAAATGTGATCTAACAACTGTTCTGAAATCCAAATGGTCAAAAAGGCTATATTACAACACTAGAAGGCACACTTTACCTCAAATATTCAACAATTACTCTCATATGGATTATTCATCGACAATAAGATACAGAATAGTAACACAACATTTGGCTCTGACATTGTTGGTATTTTATGATATTGTTCCACTTCCCACAAAGAATCAATAAATGCAGCTTTAAATCCAAAGTGAAACTTGATTGATTTGCTTATTTAACCTCAGTGATTGGACCGGTCAGGCTTCCTGTTTACCTGCTATCAAACCAGTAATGACTGTTCAGTGTCTCCACTCCATATTACCCAGGGTTGCATCAGATGTCAAGCTTGGTAATTCTGACCAAGTATGATATTGACTCATCAGGAAGTGAAGGGAAGAAGCTTGGGTTAGACAGAGTTTTTTTGCACCAAACTGACATTAAGCAAAATACACCGCATGAGATAAAGATTTGTTAATAGTCAGTATGTCACAGGCTAGAATCACTCCAGATGTAATAAACAAAAGCATCGCTGATATTTTCACACATCATTAACTCCTGGTTATATCGACTTTAGAAACCAATTTGTGCTGAATTTCTAGGAGGAATTACAGTGATATGGATGGAGAAGGAAGACACAATGATAGATCTCTCAACTCTCAACCATTCGGTGTTACTGTAACTCTCACAAGTTGTCAGCTGTGCCTCGCAGAGGATGAACAAAATGTGTTTCTGTGAAGCTGATTTTAACACAAGATTTTAAATTATGTTTTGTATTTTCCTTCCATGTGTTCATAAAATTGAGATGTATTCAAAAACTGGTTGGGTGTCACCAAGGGGTAGAGACATACAGAATACCATGCTTCACTCACTCAATTTTCTGGACGCCTCAAATGCAAATGAGCGTATTTGATCTAGTGGCTGTTGTTCCGAAGGCATTGTAGAGGCAAGGAGATTGGCTACTGAGGTTGATAATTAAAAAAAAAAGGGGGAGACTCTTCCCTCCGCTTCCTACATTTATAAGCAACAGCACAAATTTCTCCTAGCAAGAAATTATCTGTGCTGGCAGAGAGACAGATGAGTAATGTCTGGTAGTTAAAAGGGAAAGCAACCATGCATCGGCTCAGTGTGTGTCAGAAAAAGATGGTAGCTTTCTGCGGGCCTCTATTACAGGGCTTTGCTAATCCAAACATGCAAAGCTGTGTCTAAAAAGTGCCTTTTGTGCATAATCCCAACGCAATTTCTATGGGGTTAGGATGGGGCAGGAAGAAAAGGACTGGTTGCCAATTGAGTCTCAGTTAGTCAGCTCTGTATTTAAACACGCCGTAGCAGACGAGAGTGTGTCTTTAAAGTGTGTGTGGTGTTGATACGAGCAAGAAAAATGAGATGACAAAACAGACTATGATTTTTATTTGAACTATTCAAGTGTGCCAAACAGGTTTTAATTTGGAAAAAAAAAACACTTAGAAATAATTATTATATTGTATTTTCACATCGCAGTTTTCCCTCAACAATGGGCACAAACAACAGTGGTTAACAAGTTGAAGGAATTCCACTTGAACTGTGCCAGTGTGGCTGATTATTTTCTAACAGCAGTGTGTCTGATTGCAGGGAATGACACGATATCGCCCGCTTTCATCAATATTTCAGCCCCCTCTGACAAATTTGCAGTAGCCTTCAGTTCAACAGGCGTCACTCATGACTAACGCTTGAGTCTGCAAAGTAAAGCTTTGCGAGTTGAATTATATGGCACATTTTAACACACGAAAGCAATTGCAAAAGTGATTTACATAATGAACCCAGAACAAAGCTCACCTGTTTTGACGTTTCTGGTTATACGAGAAAACCCGCAACACCAAAATATAAGCATTCTTGAATTCCCTTTTATGGCAGCTTGAATATCTCTCATGTCAACAGCGTCTCCCAAGACTTTCATTAACATCTGACTCGTCAGCTTAAATTCACTGGTAACATTTAGTGTCAGCGGTGTGACATTCATATTCTGCAGGGAAAACCAACAGTCTGGTGCAGTGAGGGATGGAGGTGTTTCATCACTGGGTTTACACCTGTCTTGTACCTCAAGTCGGTTTCAACATTCAACCATAACCACAGTCTTAAAACCACTACATGGAGCTCTTTCTGAATTTAATACCGATGCCTCTCTATGACCTGCATAAGCAAACAAGAGCAATTTCTATTCGTTTCTCGTAGTTATTCTTAATGCCCGCCACCGGGTCCAATTTTTCTGCAAACTCAGACTAACCGATTTACAGTGCGCAGACCTGTGGAGTGTCTGTTTACATTTTCTCAGGTGCAGTTTAGCAGTGAGTAATACATTAGCCAGTTAAAGGTAAAGCCAGTAGGATCGAGAAGAGAGACAATTTGAGCAAACTAAACTTCCAGATCCCACCCACTCTATTGCTCTCTCTCTCTCTCTCTTTCTGCTGCAGATTTCTTAAGTTTTATTCTTTCTTTTTAGCTTGTTTTTCCTCATTGCTCTTTTTCTGTTTATCAGAAGAGGGATGGGCAGTTTTCTCATTGTTTGGTTGTTCAACGGATGTTTGTCCAGCGTTATGTTATGCAAAAACGAGAGACTGATGCGCCATCAGATACTCTGTTCTCATTGGTTGTTTTGATCCAGGTGCGGTGGAGTTCTTGTCAAATGGCCTTATAGGCAGCAGCAGGTGGAGTTGGGGGAGCCTGATTTTTTTCACAGATTATTTGTCTCATGTATGTCAGGACATACTGACCTACCTACATCTGCTCTAAAAGGAAGTAAGATTTTATTTTTGAGAGTATATTTTGTGGTTATGTCTGACACCGAGGCAGGTACAGCAAAAAGAAAGAGAAAAGAATTGACCAAACAAAAGCTTAAATGGACAGTGATAAAACACGGACAAAAACACAAGTCAACTTTGGTTAGTCAGTCAAAAGATGGAGAGAGCTGCGAGATTTAAAAGGAATCAATCCCATCCTGAATCACCCCTCTTCCTCCAAGACTGGTATGTTGTGTCTATTTAATTTATGAAATACATTGCGACACAGGGTTAGACAGTGCATGGAGGTACAACATTAGGGCTTGTTGGATATGTCTCCAGTAGAACTGCCTTATAAAACATGACATTTTATGTTGGTCTTTCTACAAAGCTATATCTTGCTGGTGGTTTACTAATATGAAGACAGTGCTTACCATACATAGGCATAAAATCCAATTTTGCACAAACTGTAACAGAGCCTGTTGTGAAACCAGTTGTCCTCACAGCTGTTCAAACACACTGGAACGAAGCCTCACGGTGTGCAAACGATTCACTTTTGATTTTGATATATGAGCCCCGTTTCTATATGCACCTGGGAAGGTAGTCCTTTAAATGTTGTGAAGGAAGCAATCCCACCTAGTTGATAAATACCTTCATTGTGTTTTAGTAGCCTGAAGGAGATTTTGTCTCAAAAATATTCAAAAATGAGTGTTTTTGTCAATATGTTTATGAAAGGAGGCATTAAACCTTCCCCAAAACATTTAGCTCAGCACAATTTGCTGTTCTCCATTTTATGCCTTCTAATACGTGTTGCGTGTACAAACAAAAGTCTCCATTATGTGACCTGAATGTGCTACAAGAAGTGAAAAGTTCCATATTCAGCATCTTTGACAAATTTATTTAATGATGGTGACATTGATGTAAGCCAAAATCAGCACACTGCCCTTTTTTCTGTGCGTTCAAATCTGTCTGTGAATATTTCTGTGATAATGTATGATTTGTTAAAACAATCATTTATTGCGCAGAGAGTGGTATAAGGATGTAGGGATGGTGTGTGTGTGTGTGTGTTGGAGAGTGCCTGTGCCACCATGGTATGAACAGACTCATTGCAATATGTTCGGGAGAGTACCTTGCAGGGAGCGCAGCAGACAACAGTTCATTATAGCGTGATTACCATATGCTTGTGAGACTGTGGGTTCAAACCTGGTTCAGGTCCAGCTGGTGATTCATGTCCCATCTCATCCCTCACTCCGCCATGTGCTGTATACAGTACACTGCATGATAATCCGAGGCACCTTTCAGTAAAGCGCCTTTAGATCTCTCCAATTGTTTAGGATGAGCGGCAATGAGAAATATCTCCTCTCTGCGCTGGTCATTTGTGGAGCAGGTTCAAAGCCGCCCGGTGGACTCTTGCCAGTTTGGAGCAGGTGATGTCAAATTGAGTCACTCCTTTCTCATAGAAAGACGAGAAAACAAGAGGCCATCTGTGCTGGTGAAGCTTTAGAAGGAAATGAACACAGGCTTACAAATCTCACTTTGTACAGATGTATGTGTGTGTTTGAATGTGTGTGTGTGTGTGTGTGTGTGTGTCTATGTGTGTGTGTGTGAGAGAGAGAGAGAGAGAGAGAGTGTGTGAGTGAGTGACTCCCATGTATTTGCTAACTGGCAGTGATTCGCAGATAAAAGCCATCAGAGATGTGCAGTCATTAAAAGATTAACAGCGTGTCAGTGTCATATGATTCAAATTTCTCTGCATTATGAATGTAAGGATCAGTTTAAAAATACACAAGACTCTGAATTATGCAGCCTTTCTCCCCCTCACACTCTGAGAGGCTTTTGGACTTTTGACGCTGCGCAGCCACTGCAAGTAACGTGGCAAATAAATGAGGAGACCACCAGAGACATTGGATTCAGGTGGTGAAATGTTTGACGTGAAACAGCATTTATGTTATGTTCCAGCACTACAAAAACGGCGTGACTTCATTTAAAAAAGAAGAAGGGTGCAATTAGTTTATTAAGAGCAGTGGAATAACTAGGGGGAGAGAATATACCACCCATGGAGTGTGTAAATAAGGCAATTTATTTGCCACTCTTGTGTGCTGTGCTGTCAATATGTGAGGAAGTGACTCTTTGAATGTGTTAATAAAGCAAAGTCTTAAGCATACCCTCCTGTATACTATGTAAAAATGAGTTAATACCACTTTAGATGGATCTCTTTGGATTAGACACACTTCTTTTTAACTTGACTTTTGGCTACAACACAAAAAAAAGAACACACGGGGCAAAATAAAGTCTTATAGACTGTCCTCTCCGTTCATCTGAAATCATACATATATGCATGACTCAAAAATATCTAATCTTGATTCATTATAGGATGCTGCCTAAAATTCGCAGTGGCAAATTGCGATGAGTGGGGAGCATGTCATGCTGGGCTTTAGGTGGCTCGGCTCGCTGCAGAGAGCCGTGCGTGTATACTGCCACCCAGTCAAAATGCGTAGAACTGCGGGTCCGGATGAGTCATTCTTGCAGCCTGACTGGCTTCCTCGGCCCTGCTGCAGAGGGACCCGGGCTGGGTAATAAATTAGTCTCTTTTAACATTCACAACTGATGGAAGGCAATCTCAAGGTCTGTGAAGATGGGGTTGAAAGGACTGTGTAGACGGTGAGCATAGAGTGGAAAGACAGGAGGGAGGGAGGGAGCGACAGGAGAAGGAGGAGGAGGAGGAGTGAAGCAGGGATTTGGGGTGCTCTGAAGCAAGAACAACACTGCGTAAGCCAACGGAGCCAAGCCACAGACGGCGAGCACTAACCATTCAGAGCAAATACCACAGCACATGTCAATGGGACAAAGGGAGAGAGAGACAAACAGAGAGAGAGAGAGAGAGAGATGTATGCAGGTCATCATTTTAAAGCTGGAAAAATACACATCTGCAACAACCCTGCAATGTTATTTCTAGATGTCAGGAAAAAAAACTACCAAAGGAAGTTTATTTTCAGTGGCTCACAAAATTACTGGTTTCAGAAAGTTTATAATTAGACAGAAGCCAGTGTACTTTTTATAAAACCTGGCACTGAACACCATGCTCAAGGGCAGCAGGCTGTAAAAGGCTGTAAAAGTTTTCAACATCTTTTATTTCCTCCATAACCTTGATGAATAACATGTGTTTGAAAGGTAATTAATAGTGTGACACTTTTTTGCTTTTGGACTATTTAAAGTTCCATATTCTCCAACCATCAAGTGCACACTGCTGTACATGTTGTTTCATTTTTTACACACTCATATGCAACGTAGCATTCGCTCCTCTTACGTAAATGTAAATGTGGAGTCACTCCGCATTTGTGCAGCGCCGTATCAGCAAACTGCAACTCAGTGACATCAAGAAGACCATATCAACATTTTAAATTAAGCCAATGTCAAAAGCAGAGCGAGGCAGGCATTTAAAACTTAGCAAGAGAGGAGAGGAAAAAAGGCAGTGAAGAAACTGTTACCTTGAACGTAGTGCTGAAAGGAAATGTCACAGGTGTTTATCCATTCGCTGAACTCCCCTCTTCCATAACCTGCAGCGAAATTGCCATAAGACCTCTAAATGACTGTAGACTGTAGTCAATTTCCAGACCCAGAGTTCCATGAAGTCAAGTAATACCATAGTCCAGTCCACCATGAAAAGTATTAAGGCAGGCACTCTATTCATCCGAGGATAAATAGCTCTCCTTGCACTTAAGTTAATCTTTTTCTTGTGTGTCTTTTGTTAATAAATGTTTTCCGCTCCCTTCATTTAACAATACAAGAATAAGTGTGCGTGTTAGGCACTTTCTTTTCCAAAGAGCCTTCCTTTTCACTCCGTATTCAATCACAACCTGAGATGTAATATTCCATCACATAATTACCGTGTGACAGGTAATTTTAGTCAAGTGAAGCCTGAATACATTGCAGAAACCTTTGTGGTATTATTAAAAAACTGCCATTAAGGAATGATAAATACGATTTAATAACTGTCATTAATTAAGCTCTAATATGGACCTTCATGCGCTGTGATTTATTTGACGTCTTACCCAAATATTGTCCTCAATTTAAGTGAAATATGGAGGGAAAATAGGCGAGCATTGAATACGCTGAAAGGCTTAAGTAGGCCATACATTGAAATTCTCCACCTGTCCAACTTCTCACTCTTCTCCCCAGCGTCACTCTCAGGAAATTACATCATTACACCATTTTTAACTAAGAAGCCCCAGGGCACCGAGGTACTTGATCCATCTTCATCCATCTCGCTCGCTCAGACGAAGTCCACATCATAAACTTTGGCAGCCTGTGCAAACACACACACCGTGAAAGCCGAGGAAACGCATCGTGGAGGAGCGGTGACATTGACAAAGTGAGAGGGCGGCCATGGTGCAATGTAACAACATGCTGCCACTTATGAAAACACCTGCTCCACACTGTCAGCAACTTAACCTCCTATCACCTAAATCCCCATGGGAGGATTATATGTGACAGATGTAGGACAGGAGAGGGTCGGGGGGGTGGGGGTGACGGGTTGGGGTGACAGAAGTGACTTTATAAGTGAAAGTTTTTTGAAGAAGGATGAAAATAGAAAAACAGCTGAAAGAGAAACAGAAGGCGACAAGAGACAACTGATTAGCAAAGGTGTGACGAGGGTTTTCAGATAAAAGAACACATTAGCTTGTGCAATATGGCAACATGTGGGCGCCATTTAATGTCCATCCATCTGCCCATCTGGAACATAGATTAACTAATAAATTTAAAGCAGTCAGTCCAATAAAACGTCTGGCTCAATCTCAAGCTCCAATTTACCCCCACTCCTGAACAAGACACCAAGATACTTGAACCTTTTCACTTCACTCCCTACCCCGAAGGGAGCAATTCACAGTTTTCCAGCAGATGACCTCAGACTTGAAGGTGCTAACTCTCATCCTAACCGCTTCACATTACAAACGGCTCTGATACCTGCAGGAGGAGGTACAAGGTCTGATGAATCCAACAGAAAACCACATCATCTGCAAAGAGCGTAGAGGAGCAGGTCCTCAAACCGGCCTTGAGATCCTGTCGATGAAAACCACAAACTGAATCTGTGATAACAGACGACCCTTGTGTAGCCCAGCTCTCACTGAGGATACGGGCACAGATTTCAATCTGGACAATAAAGAAATGCTCACCCAGCAGCTCATATGAGACACAGTCGTAAGCCCTCTCCACGTCCACACATGTAGACTGGATGGGCAAATCCCTACGATCCCTGTAGAAATGCTGCAAGGGTTAAATTAAGTCTTCTTACAGTGACCCAAGCATTGGTTTTCCCAAGCAGGCTGAGGAGTGTGATACCTCGATGACTGGAGCAAACCCTCTGGTCCCCACTTTTAAGAATGAAAACCCCCACCCATGTCTGCTGTCCCCAACCTCCATGTAGCACTGTAGATACTAATTTCTTTGCTCATTCTTCCAGCAGCTGAGATATGTTTGACTGGAAAATTCAAACTTTTTACCTGCTGGAGCACCAAATGAAAAGTCAAAGTCAGAATAAGAATACTTGACAGATAAAGAAATACCAAAGATAGATTTGAGGCAACTGGAATACCTTGAATATCTAAATAACATTTTAATAGAAATCCATCCAACAATTGTTGAGATATTTCACTCAAAACCAAAATTGTTAACCTCACAGTGGTACTAGAGGAGAGATCAGGTAATCGACAATTTTATTGGGATATTTTGTCTTGAGAACAATTTCATGACAATTCATCCAGTATTTGTTAAGATATTTCAGTTCAGATCAACACGTTGGATGACAACTGAGACACATTACAGACCCTGTGATCAAGAATGAGTTACTTCAATAAAAGATAAAAGTGCACTTTTATATCATTTGTGATGCCAATTTGGTGACAAAAGCCAACAAGAAGAAGATTTCACTTCAACAAGAAGGCGTTAATTCCTTGTCAGCACTGTTGTGGGTTTTGTACAGTATAAAAGATGATAAATGTGCTTTTTCACAGTTGAAAGGCAGCTAATGGAGCAGGCAGACTTGTTAGACAAAAGGCACTTTAACAAGGACATGAAAGGCACAAAGGACAAAGGAGTGTGGCTGAATTAACTCATCCTTCACCAGATGACAGATCTAACATTTAGGCTGTGAGAGGTGTCGCACTCTTTGATTATTTGCATAAGTTGCATCATCCTACATGCTGTCAGGAGGACTTTCGGTCTCTCCATCAAGCTTGTCTTTAGGCCGGAAAAGCGTTACCTCTGATATTTTGATGTATTTGTGAAGCAGTAAATATATAGACGAGAGAAGGTATAAATAACAGCCATTTCTCATCGCTTGTCATAATATTAGTTTTCCTGGGACATTATTTTGATCTGATTTGATTTAAGGTGTAATTTTTATTGGTGCTTTAATTTTGGATACCTAAACAATAAGACACTTGGGTGTCAGTTTTGTTACATGAAATCGTAATGCTTCCAGTGCTTTAATGTGTTATTTTTTAGTTTATTTATGTTTTTGGGGTTGTTTTTTGTTTCTTTTTTATGTTGGCACCACTTTCTGATGAGCCTCCATTTATAAAGGTTTATTAGTGGTAACAAATGTCTTTATCAATAGTTAATATATCATTTATTAATGCTTCATCGATGGTTACCAGGTTGTGAAAAATCTGTCTAGGCCAGCGTGACACCAGCAGTGTCTTTTTTAGCTTTTTTAGCGATTCGATTTGTCATTAAGACATAAATGTGCCATTTGATCACTTACTGTCTGGAAAAGAGCTGCAGAGCGTCTGGACCTGAGTTCATTTATAAACAAGTTGATTACATTGATTAAGACTGCAGACTTGAAGGATAATTGTAACAAACAAACAAAAAAACTATTAATAACTTACTGAAGAAATTCTGCATATTCTAAAAGAAAAAAAAACAAATTATTTCTCTTTTTAAGGGAAAAACAGACTTTATGAATGGCAGCGACAGGTGGTGGACATGACCATCAGCTTACGGTGGACTGAGATTACTGAGTCAGTTTGTTATCATGATGATTCTTCTCTACTTGTGTTATTGAAACCTTTTACATTTACTATTGTTCTTTTTGTTATATACCACAGTGGCTGCTGTTCAGCAAAGATTAGGATATCAATACATAATACTAGTTATATAAAAATACTTGTGGATTATAACCAAGTGGTAACCGCAAGTTTGGTTTAATACCACAGATAAGCATAATAAGCATAATGAATACAACTAAATTAAGACATGGCAATACAACAAAGACATGGTAAAATCAGAGACAGTGCAAATAGATATGATAATAGTAATAGTAAAATGGAGTCAGCCTATAGACTGGTTAAAGCGGTTAATGTGAATACTCTTATGTCCTGTAAAGTGCATGTTACTGCCGGAGCCCCGGTCCTCTTTGTTCTCTCCAGTCTTGCAGGTTCCTCACTGATTCCAGGTTGTGGTCCATCCTGTCTGAGGTTCACTGGTCCTGGTGGGGACATGATCTGTGTCTGTGTTGTGGAGAGAAGGTCGAGTGGCCCAGAGCTCCATATGAGGACATCTAGAGATGCACCTGGACTCACAGATTTTTCGATTACCTGTGATACCTTCACACATGGACTAAACCCATGAACTCGGTATAGCTTACAGTTTATCAAGGGTCTAAGGACAGAGGGTGTCACAACTGTACAGACTGTAAAGGCCTCAGAGACAAACGATGTTTGTGATTTTGGCCTTTAAATAAATAAATTTGAAATTTGATTTGATTTGACTCTTTGAGCTACTCAGTGACATTTGATATGTGACCTTTTTCCACAAGAAAAGCAACCTTATGTTTCACCAGTCCAATGCATTTCATGTGACCTACCAGCAGTATGTTTTGATTGCATTATCAGTATCTTAAAACAGCTCTGCCATGACATTGGGTGACAGGACAGTGAACAATAAGATGAAATCAAAAATAGTAACACTGGATTACATGCATGCATTGTTTCCTGTGTCAACTGGTAATTTGAATCCGGCACAGGAAAGGTGAACTCTGCCACTAACAATGAAAACTACTACACAGAGAGGTAATTACAGAATATAAATACATTCAATAAGTATTGCTGTGAAAATGCCAGCTATAAATAGTATTAAAAAATAAACAGTGTTTTAATTTAAATGTCAAGGATTATAATTTTAAAACACTAAACTACAGGCTTGATGGTTTATTGAAAAGTAAATGTTTGTGAATATATATTGATGTATTATAAATGTTTATGTCTGCCTTATCAAATAGACAGGACAAGCACCATCAAAAGGAACTTTATACAACCTGGCAACACATATGTTGTCAGAATTAAGATCTAGTAACTGTTAATTAGCTAATTATTCATTATAAACATAATCTATACACCTATAAATGATGGGCGCTTAATTAGAGAGTGGATTATATCAACAGCCTGAAGTATCAGATGCTAAAGTGTCAGGTAATGTGTGTAACCATTCTGCTTGACACTGTCTTCCTTCAGCTCTTTTTAAGGACTTAAGGGCTTAACCACTCAGTTCTCTCAGTTCGAGTTATGACTGCTTAATCCCATCAACAACAGGGATTGCTGTCAGAGTATCACTGAATTTGACAAATGACAGAGAGAGTAAAAGTGGGATTCAGCTCAGGCAGGAGTAAAATGTTGATTCATGACTTCTGAAAACCCCACTGGCCAACTTCCCCTAAAGCTTACAAGACTTTTTCTGACCAGATTAATCGCCCGTACTCTGAACCAACTTTTCCTCAAACACAGCAACGCCAGAAGTCTCGCTAAGGAATTATAGTGGTTTCTCTCCCCCATCAGTTAAGACATGTTTTGTGCTGGAGTTACTGTGGTGAGTCTGGCTGGTTTTGGGCAGCCCTCATCAGTGTTTCTCCAGTCTGGCCATTTTTTTTTCTGTCGGATGATTGAGTTCTTACCGGTTAAGTTTGCAGTGAGCTGCAGTGAGCAGATAACACAACCCACTGTCCAATTTATTTTACTTTGTGACAGTGACCACAAAAATGATTTATTACCTCCTGTCACCAGCCCCTGATTGGGCCATTTCTGTGTAATGAGGCAACATTAGCATATACAGTTATATGAGGACACCATCCTTGAGGTCACCCCCTTGCCTACCTAACCAGTTGATTGGTGGGACTATTTGTGTTTGAGGTAAGGGTCTCAGGGGAGAGCATTTAACATTTCTGGTGTGTCTGTGTGTGTCTGTGTGTGTGAGTGTGTGTGGCGGAGCTGCCAAGAAGAGAAAAATGCCATACCTGCTCAGACTCAGACCTCAATCCTGATACATGTAAATATATATATATATATATATATATATATATATATATATATATATATATATATATATAAATATATAATATAATATATAAAATAAATATTAAATATACATATTATAAAAATTAAAATGTCTCTTGTGATTTATGTTCTCCCATGATTAATTCTGATATGTGAAAGAAAAGTTTAATCAATGCTACACACGGTGATGAATAATTATTGCCTTGTAGGTAACTTGAATGTGTATTAGGCTTGTATCTCAAAGGTGCAGATTAGGACAAAACACATGTATAGACCTGCAGGAATATTTGTATATCGGTATATGGTATGTGCTGAAGATCTACCTCCAATCCACACTTACTGAAGTTTCACTTTAAGATGGTCACAGGTAGAGATGTCCTATAAACTGAGCCCATCCCAGCAAACATGACAATGACTCAAGAGTACAGACAGAGGTAACCATAGGAATCTAAATCATACTAAATTAAAATTACTGTAGTTTGTGAAATTAATATGGACTAGGGTTTTTTAAGTAAATCTGTGGATTAATCTGTGTCATCTAAAGCCCAACCAATCCAGGACTGGATAAACCAAACAGTGTTAAACTGGCTTAATAACCAGTGCTCCATTGATTTTAAGATTTTGGAAAGAGCATCAAACTCAAATGTGGAGGGAGCAGAAATAAGAAATAGCTGCGTGTGAAAAGATGCTGGGAAGACTGAACTGGAAAAATGGTATGACTGCGACAGCTTCAGTGGGTATCTGTTCAAAGGGAACAACCTAACTTTATCTAGAATCTGATGTTCTGCTATAGCATGTATGTATTTGTTGTTATGTAGTAATGTCCACTACACTATTATAACCAAATAAATGCCCTATATCTTTTATGAATGTCTTTTATGTTTCCTGCTTGTTTTTTCTATTCTTTTTTCTTTTTTGTCTCTGAATATTCTTGTTATAAAAGCCAATAAACTTCCAAATTATATATGAAAAACAACCAATAATTAATGTTAACAAAAATGTTTGATAAGGATACTCATACGTATACTACATATATGCACTAAAAACCTAAAATTGCTCACATTTAAAACGCATTGGAAACACGACAATTACAATAATAATAATAATAATAATAATAATAATAATAATAATAATAAAGGATTGTTATATTACATTATAATGTTATAGTCACTATTGTATTTGATTTTAGTGGTACAAGTAATTCTATTTCAGGTCACTCAGTATAATGTATAATATATCTAAAGTAGTATACTATTATTTCTTCTGTGTTTAATAGGTAGTTTTAATTCAGCAAAGACTGAATGATGAACGAGCGTTGGAGCAGGTTTGTCCTCCGCGGCCACCGTACTGAACCAGGAAACACAACTTGTACACAGCTTAGCAGCGTGCTAACAGCTAGGTGAAACGATGGCTGAATATTCTCGCGTAAAATCAACCAAACTGGTTTTGAAAGGTCTTAACAAAGGGTAAGTGCCTTTTTTTATACGTACTACAATTAACCTTTCTCATCTGTAGTGTTGTTAACGGGGTTTCTGTAGCCCATGCTAAATGTAGCTAAGGCTAAAACGTTACTGTTACGTGAAACATCCATTAATGTTCCAGTGTTATTGTTTATTTTTCAATAAACTTATATAACTAACTAAACCATAACTTTTAAATATCAGCATGACGAAAAGGGCTGCTGAAGTTGATGATGTCAAGTGGTGGAATAATATTGATTTGACATGAATGTAGAAAACATCATAGTGTTTGTTTATGTGACAGGGCATATTAGTGAAGTCCAAGTAACTGTTCAGAGAAAGATCACACAGATTGTATAGTGTCAAAAATACTTCATGATATATGAGTATATAAAATATGTTTAATATAAATACATGTAAAATGATAAGGAGCTACTTTGACTCTTTCTGGAGCAACATATACATCAAAACAGGATAGTGAAAGAGGATAATTATGAACCACACAAACAGACATGCCACAAACTTTTACTTTGTATATTGATTTATTGTCTACAATATGGAGGACTAAAAATGACCAAACAATTAATATTCAAAGAAATATATAAATGCATAAATAAAAGTATCAATGTATACAAGAATGCAAAAAATAAATACAGAAATAAATGAATGCTTTAATTAGATAAATATAAATAAATAAATGCTGAAGCAAGTACTGAGATAAGTAAATAGATAAACAAATAAATAAATACTAAAATGAAATTCCTAAGAGTTTGAAAAAAGCAAACTGGACTTGCTTGAAGTTTTTGAAGATGTTTTACCTCTCATCTGAGAGGCTGCTTTAATTGTGACTGATGTTTAGATAGTCAGGAAGCTTTTATTTATTTATTTATATTTTTATTATTTTTTATTATTTTTATATTTTTAATATATTTCCATTTTTATTTCAGCATTTATTTATTGTTCATTTTCATTTACTCATTTTATTTATGTATATACTTAAGCATTTTTTATTTATTTATGTATTTATTTCTGTATATATTTCAGCATTAATTAATTTCTGCATATATTTCATTTATTTACTTAATTATTTATGTCTGTATTTATTTATTTTTCTATACTTAAATCATTTTTTGTCCTTCATATAACACGTAATCATTTACAGATTACACACAAATGAACTGAAAAATCTCCAGTAGTTTAACTTCTCATTTTGCTTCAGTGATCCTCCTCGGATCACGTTGGTGTGATCACGGTTCTTAGCTGAAAAAGGATGAAACTTTTAAGCAGGGAGGGCAGCTGCTTTTCAGCCCGGTGTTCAAAACTTCCAGAAGGTCCTGCAGGTCGTCTCATAGAACCATAATTCATGTTGATAAACAACTTCAGATTCAGATTCAGATTCAGATTTCCTTTATTAGTCCCACAGCGGGGAAATTCACAGTGTAACAGCAGCTGAAACACAATGGAAAATAAATAGAGGAAATGCAAGACATAAGGTAAGATAAAAAATAAGAAAAGATATTTAGCATAAAATCGAAAAAATAAATAATTATAACTTTAATTATAATTGTACCTGTACACAGTACAGAGAGCAGGATCTGCCTGAGAATACATATAAGAATATATAATATCTCAGGTAGAAAAAGTGATGACAGTGAAACAGTGAAACAGTGAAATGAATAGTGAGGTGAAGTGGAGTGTATTGAGCAGGAGTCCAGTTATTAGTAAGTTAAATGATAATGATATAATGATATAATGATATAAAACTTAATGATAACTCAGTGATCTGTCATTGATTTTAATAGGCTTGCAGTTGCAATTTCAAAATTTCAAAATATATTCACTTTGAGCAAGTTAATTTGCCAGCCTGAGGGGTGTAATGTTTGGGTATGCTTGCCTTGCAAGGCCTGCCTCTGTAATTAAACATTTAGAAAGCTAATTACAAATTAAGACTTTTTTTCACATTTCACTATATTTTTTTTCACAGGAAAAAGAGGAAGCATAAAGATAAGAAGAATAAAGCGGCAGATGATGATGAAAAACCCGATATTGTCGGTATGTGTATGTGCTGTATTTTTAAACTGTAGAAGCCAACTGAAGACTTTTTATATCTTTTTACTCTTCCCAATAAGCAGTGAATATTCTTATAGCGTGTACTAGATTTGAGTTAGACAGTGAATGAGAGAGAATTTGTGTTTTTATGCTCTTTGCAATATGATGAAAGAAAATTAGCTTGAGAAGTTCAACAGAATGAAATGTCACAGTGTATTTGCATTTCAATGCCCAAGCTGAATTTGTTTTATTTCCTCATAAATAAGTTATTAAATGAATTATTAATAATATTTACGTACATAATTGAAAAGACTTAGTTATAGATTCAGCATTTTGTGTCCCTGCACTAACAATCTGATAATGGAAACAGAAACCTTAAAGCTGGTTTTAAAATCATTATTGATGTTCACTGTATCAAACAACTCTGATGTAGTTGTTGTGAAGAGTTATTGTAAATATTATATATTAATATAAAGTAATATTATTGTATATCTGTGAGGTTGATAGCAAGTTCTACTTTTTTATCATCATTTTTTGTTAATGGAGACAACTGTGTCTATATTTGGATGATGGATTGTACCTTTAAGAGATTTAAAAAGCTGCAGTGGTCAATTTACAAATGATAAAGTAACGGATACAACAGGCACAAACCCCCCTGTAACATCTAAACCCTTTGACAGAAGCACTAATGCTGTGTTTTAATGCTTTATATCACGGAGTACTAGAGAGAGTCAGTATGCTGTTTTAAAAAATGTCCTCTGAGTGGATTCTGCGCCTTAATGTAGCTGTGGCTTTCAGGCAAACAGCAATGTGTTATTACACCTTTTGACAAAGGTCTCTCTCTCGCCAGGTGGTTGGTGGCGTGTCAGCTGCTTTGGTGAAATCACAGGAACAGTTGCCATAGAGATGCAGAACAACTCGTACGTCCATGCCCTGGATAGTGGGCTCTTCACACTCGGTGCACCACACAAAGGTAAGATGGTGCTTTGGAGCGACTTCACAGTTTGACCGTGTCCTTTCAGAGGAGCCGGTTCATTCATACAGCTGACAGAGACTTTCTATCAAAATATTTTTCAAGCATAAAAAAATATTTCTGTGCATGAAGTATTTCTAATATTTCCACCCAGTATTTTTGTCCCAGAAAAAAAGCATGTTTTTTTTATTATTACATCCTTCCTATTTTTTTTTAAAGCAAAATCTCAGGAAAGCCTTGAGGGAAGGTCTTCAAATTTTGCACAAATGTCCATTTGGCTTTGAGGGTGAACTGATTAGAGTTTGGTGGTCAAAGGTGATATCACAAAACACGTTTTTGGTCATAACTCAAGAATTCATACGCTTATTATAACAAACTATCACACACATTTCTAATAGAATAAAATGAGGAAGTAGTGACATTTCTTTATCCAAAAATGTCAAACGTCGCCTTCACTGTCGCATCATAATGTCCTGGAACTTTTTATTGATTTGGACCATGAGGTACTTGTATGTGCCCCCCCTCTTCACTTCCTCTCCCTGGATGATAACCAGGACAGGTGCCTCCTGTTCCTCTGGCAGTTCACCACAAAGTCACTGGTTTAGCTGATATTGAGCTTTAGGTGACTGTCGAAGCACCGTGTGATGAAGCTCTCCATCAGTCGTCTGTACTCCTCTGTAAAAAAGTCTTCAAGAGAAGATGGCATGTTTTTCCCTGGAATGATTCACTTGAATTATACATGTCAATATATAACTTCCATTTCACCAAAAAAAATACTTTTAATACGTTTTTATTAAATTCCTTCCTTCAAGTCTTCACTGCACATATTACCTGGACAGATATGGATATAAACTACAACTTCACTGATTAGTGGAGACATATAGCCGCAAGTAGTTATTCTAGTTTTTGTATGTTTATTTTTTTATTGCATTTGTTTGTTTGTTTCAGGTGGCATTTTCTGGTATTGCTGGCTGTATGATGGCAATAGTTACTACTCCTTGAGGTCACATTTCACTCGAAATAATTACTAGAGTTAATAACAGTAGCCCCAGGGCAACAGCCGTCCCACTGATGCATTCAGATTTTTCTTTAGAAGTATTTCACATGGATGTTTAATCATTTATTTTTAATCCCATGAGCATTTCTTGAATGTTGAAATGTATTCTGTCTTTAATCCAGGTACATTTCTGAGGCTGAGGACACAATTTTTGAGTGCTTTTTAGGTGATGTAGTAGAAAGAGGAATAATGCTCTGAACTGCTTACGATTGTAACCCAGTGTTGTTGTGCGTGTAATGATTTTATGATTACATCCCGTTTTGCAGGATGCTGTTGTTCACTCAGTGACTCCAAACTAATTTAGATAAACGCTAACAGAGTTTCTTCTTCTTCTCCCATTGAAAAACAGAACTGCAATAATTAGTTGATAAACTGAATTGATCAAAGTAATAATCAGTAACTCATCATTTTGATTATCATAATATGAATGATAATTAGTTGTTTTTGTCATTTGTCAAACTTAAATGCCAAACATTTCCTGATATCAGCCTCTCAAATGTGAGGCTGTGATGATTTTCTTTGTCAATTATAATAGTCAACAGAATATCTTGGAGTTTTAGACTGTTGTCTGAATAAAACAAGCTATTTTATATGTCAGTCTTGCCTGCAGGGAGTTATAGTGGAATTTGTTCACTATTTTCTGACATTTTATAGACAAAGCGATTTAGCTGAGAAAATAATTGGGAGATTAATTAATAATGAAAAATTCAAGTTAGTCAAAGCCCTGGTTTGAAGATATGTGCCTCGAGTAATAAATGAGAGTGGAGCACATTTAATTGCACTGGACATCAATTTAATTCATTTATATGTAATTTTAATTGCAATATACTGATACTGGAAAAAAATTATGTAGGAATATATTGATCCATATCGCCCAGTGATAAATATATCTATGAAAAAGACTGAGACTTTACCTGCTAGAGCTAAAGCAGGATTTTAATGCAAAAAGTGCACCTTGTAGGATGTAAGCTGATTTTGTCTGCATTTAAAATGAAGATGCAAATTCTACATCTATTCACTTATCCCACAGTTGTACAAACTTGAAGAACTTGAAACTTAATTTTGAGGTGCCGTTTACTGTAGGCTCCAGGCATTGTGGGGATGAAAGGGGTTTGCCTTCAGCCCACAAAGCCGTCAGTATTTAAGTAGTAAATCCAGACACCAGACTGAAAAGGCTGAACAGGGGTTGAGTTAAGGGTAAGGACGGCGCCAGCTCCGAGTTTTCACTCACTTCTGCCTTCAGGCACATCTGAAGGGGTAGTGCTCAATGAAACAGTCTGCCTGGAACGAGACACAACTAACAATTAATTCAGCCCACGTTTTTGTGAGAACCAGTGAAACCGGCTGGGAGATTCAAACATCCCAATTCCCTCCGTGGGTCCTCATCCTCTGCATGCACATAGGCTCATTTTTTAGGAGATGAAAGAGGATGTGAGCCAGCAGTATAGGAAGAGAGATTAGAGATTTTCCCCTCCTTACTGGATTTTCCGCACAGGTGCCACGCTGTGGACAATACAGCGTTTGAGAAAACTGCAAAAAATGTTCCTATTCACCTTCAGAAAACATGCTGATTTTCTCTCAGCCAACTCTGAGGATCACCATCTGACATATTCCACAGATAATCAGCCTTTGGAAAAAGAAGCTAATGTCACATTTTACCTCTCCTTTATTAATGCTTTCCTCGGTAATGTCTCGCGGGCTCTGCTCTCCCTTGACCTGGACCCCAAATGACGCACAACAAATTGTGCGAAACTTTGATTTATCGTAAAGTTCAGGCAGTGACCTAATCGCAGGCGAATCAGTTTTATGAAATCATGAGGAACCCAGGAGACCTCGGTGCAAAATAAAGCATTGTAACGCAACACAACAGCTCCCTCCACATCTTATTCCAGCGGTCTCACTGCTGGAGAAATGGACCCACATCAGCACAGCACTACACAGCCAGCGGGTTTGCATTATTAATTACAAGAATGCATAAGTAAAACAGGAAGCAGGTCTCAACTTGGAGCGAGAGGAAATTATGCACATTTTAATAATGGCACGATTCTTACGCAGTAATTAATTAAACACCAAATGATTGCTTTGGTGTGACAAAATGAAAAGATCGGTGTGGCTGTCAGACTTGTTTTTAACAGGTAGAGAGGTGCCTCATTAGTATTAAATCTAAACACACTGAAACACAAAATGAAAGAAAAATTCTGCACATGGAGCAATGTGAAGTCATTTGAAAGCAATACTAACAACCGTAACATCTTTAAAAGGTGGCTATTGTTTTATATGTTTCAGATGATGAAGGACCCGACCCTCCGGAACAGTTTACTGCCATCAAGCTCTCAGACACAAGGTGAGACGCCAAAGACAAACAGCACATTGTATTTGCATTCACAGCAGATTTAATACCCCGCCTCTGCAGGGACTTTTTATAGTGTCTGGATGTGAAAGAGTAAATTAGGCTTCCACAGTCCCTTCAAACTCAGGTGCCGCTATCTTCAGCTGTGGATCTCACATTAACTCTCACCTGATATTATTAAAACTGATATTATTTCCTGTTATGGAGGGGAAATATTCTGGAAAGCCAGGCATCTTATGTGGCGTTTGAAAGGCCGTGCTGGTGTACCACGATTCTTGAATGTCATTTTTGTGGTTGCAGGATAGCCCTGAAGTCTGGATATGGCAAGTACCTGGGCATCAACTCTGAGGGTTTGGTTGTGGGGCGCTCTGACGCCATCGGCTCCAGGGAACAATGGGAGGCAGTCTTCCAGGATGTGAGTGGATCTTTTACTCTTTCTCCGTGCCCTGGTGCACACGTAGATTTATCCCCGTCGATCCCGGTCCTGTGACATTTGTTGGTAAACCACTTTTGGTGAATTGTGGTTAGTTTAAGATTACAGACAGTAGAAAGAGATGACAGGAATTTAAGGAGATTCAACTAAGGTGCCCAGCCTGAGATAAATCAGGGATGTAAATGGTCTTATCCCCTGAAACACTGGGGAGCCCCCAGGAAGATATACAATGCATTTTTCCACAGTTGTATGGACTTTCTTCCATGATTAAATAGTCTTTTCATGTTGTTTGTATTACATCATATGTTTCTATATTATTCAGTTGTTTAGCTTCTCACTATAATTTTTTTGTAATTGCTGAACGAATATAGACTCGTGCACATTTGTTTTTAATTAATCAAAAGCTAATGAACAGAAAAGTTATTGCAAAAATGTCAAAATGTCAGTCGTTCCAGCTTCTAAAATCCATCCATTCATCCATGATCTATACCGCTAATCCTCAGAGGGTCACGGTGGTACTCGTTTTGATTGAGAGGCGAGAGACACCCTGGACAAGTGGTGGGATCCGAGATACAGAGGCAGACAGACCACTTGTGTTTACACCTAATTTAGAGCAAATTTAGCCATTTAGAGCCACCAATTAATCTGCATGTCTTTGGGTTGTGGGAGGAAACCCCACACAGGCCCAAGGGGAGAACATGCAAACTCCACACAGGAAGGCTCCAGATGGCCAGCGTGTTCAAACTCAGACAGTACGAGCCACTGCACCACCACCCAGCATCTAAATATTTAATATTTAATTCTTCTGATTGTCCTATATGATAATAAATTAAATAATTTTGGTGGGGTTTGGACTGTTGGTTGGGTAAAATAGCACATTTGTTTATGTTAACTTGAGAATTTTTTTTCACATTATATTGACATATTGAGAACCAAGAAATGAATCTGCAGATGGATCATTAGTTTCAACTATAAGTATTTAGTAATTTAAGACTGTAAGAGTGCAAGGAATGCTGGAATAACTATCATGTAGTTAATAATAAATACACTCATTAAAATGTATATGTATAAGTTAATCCTCTTATTTCCATGAATGCCCATATAAGCAACTATTAGTATAAATGAATAGCCTACATATATTTTTTTGCAGTTGTGGCACATCATTTAAAAATGGGCCGATTTGATATTGCGGTCGCCAGCCTTTCACGGCTCGCCTCATGGCTTATTGGAGTTTAGCCCATGAGAGATAACACTTAGCTGTAGTCAGGAACAACTAATTCATTATGCAGAAAGCATCTACCTTATCACTGTAGCGCACCGCTCGCCTTGATGCTTTGTTGAACCTATAAACAACCTGCCCGACGCAACCTTGAGACTCTTTTACATCAAATATCAGGCAACCCTTTCATGCCTGTCACAACAACCAATCCCACTGCAATTCTATCTAATCTACTGCCTCCTCCTCTGTTTTCTTTCTGTTCTGCCTCAGGGCAAAATGGCTCTCCTGGCAGCAAATAGCTGTTTCATCTCCTACAGTGACAGTGGGGACATCGTGGCCAAGAGCAAGACAGCAGGGGACGAGGAGATGGTGAAGGTGATGTGTAAATTGTGTTCTTCCACAAGGTTGCATGTTAATCTTTTCATTTTTAAGCATGCGATCTCTGTGGGGACCTGACTGTTGAGATGGAAGGGGGGAAAGTGTTTGTGACCTCACTTTGGTGGGGTTCATGGTATTGATATTTAATGCAAATCTTGTTTTGTATTTTTTCTTTTGTTTGTTTTTTTTTTTTTTTTTTTTTTTTCCCTCCCTGAATGACAAACAGATCAGATCGAGTGCAGAGCGGGAGGTCAAGCGTAAAGACGACATTGCAGAAGAGGACAGAGGAAATGTGAAGTCCTGCGAGGAGGTCAATTATGTGTACGTAACCTCCACTTTGTACAACTTCAGTTTTTGAGTTAATACACAAGCAGCCCAGCCAATGAAAAATGAAGGAACATCCATGTTAGCTCTTCCCTGTGTATGAAGTTCAGATTATTAAATCACTGTCTGCCAGGATCAGTAGACCTTTATGTGCTGAATTTAATGTGCAATTCAAGAGTCAGAAGTTACTTTCAAATTCGGGCAGTGGAAGGTGGCTGCTGTTGTAAGTTTGTTTACATGCATGTTAAATACCGAGAGATCAGAAAAATACAAGCCCTGTATATTGTGATGCCATCCAGTGCTGCAGTCCTGTAAAAAAACAATACTATATATTTCTAACTCTGTTATATATTTACTATAAATGAGGTAGACAAAATATTAGAAATACAACACGTACACAATTTGACAAAACAGATCTGAGGGGTTGTGAGATGATAACAAGTTATTATTATAATTATTATTATTATTTTCTTATGAATTACTGGTTGAGTTTTCCTCTTGTGCACAGATAGTAGAAAGTCAACCCGCGGGGTGCAGTCAGAAACTGCTTTGACTCAAGAGGTCACAAGCCTAATAAAGGTTGCCACTGTGCTGCAGTAAAATGCATCACCACCCCACAATACAACAATAAAGCCTCACTAATGAGCAGTCTAATCAACTCTTCTCTGACAGTGTCATTAAATGTTTTACAAACATAGTGTTTATTCCTCGACTTCTGTTAAAGGATTCAAGGAATTTATTTATTTTTTAATGCAACAAAATGCCACTAAATACATTTCCATACAATGAAGGACTTCTGTCCTCGCAGTCAGCATATATACACAGATTTAAGTCATGCAGTTGTACATACAGATACAAAGAGTATACGTTTTTCGTGTCACTCTGTATATGTTGTTTTCTGTTAATTGTTTGTTTCTCAGAGCATAGGTTTCACAAAAGTCCGTTGTCATGGAGATTATTAATTGAGGGGGAAGATGTTGTTTTGAAATGGTGTGTGTCCCTGCACATTACCCAGAAACAATAAAAATGATTTATTACTAGCTAAAGGAGTTTATTGTGAGTGTAACACATTGTGTATTGCTTTCTAGTTACTCCTGCAGACCTTGGGAATGACTTTAAAGTGGTATTTTTCTCAAAGCTGTTGTCACGTTGTGTCAATAATTATACTTCTGTTTCATAGCAGCTTGACGTTATACGGTTTAAGCAGTATACCTTTCAGCCTCCTCTGAAATAAGTGCCAAAGCACTTTTCTTCTGATTGAGGGGAAAAACAGTGATTTCCTTCCCATTTTCTTCACATTGTGTCAGTCTGCACCGGGAAGATTTTGACAACAAAATCACATCCCTGGATGTGAGATCACGTCTGTAAGCTACAGTCCTCATCAGTCTCGTGCCTTAAAGATGCAATTGATGGTCCGCTGTTAGAGTGTGACGAGAAAGTGGCCAACACCACATTTCAGCATCAGATGCTGCGAGTGTTTTATATACGGCCCGTCTGTGGCCTATTAAGTTCCAGGCAATATGTCTGAAGCTGTTTTTTGCTTGGCATGCTTTGGCTTGTGTTCCCACTCTATTATTTGTTTTAGATGAATGCTGGGGAAATGGACTCATCATGTTGACGTGTTGATAATGGCTGCCCTTGAGCCTGTGTCTTGATGTAGTGTTTAGCGTCTAAAATGCCTTTCAGGATGGAGTGCAGCTTGGGAATCATAAAACACGGGCAGAGCAAAAGAGAAACAAAATATCGAAGAAGTTTCCGACTACATACCTCGGTTGTTTATAGTGCTGTTGCTGTAGGTATTTGAATTCGTTGTTAGGATTGCTTCCATTAAGGTAACAGATTATTTTAAGCTCTCCCCTGCACATTTATTAAGGAAAATCTTCATGACGGTTCACACTGACAGGAGCAGGACAAAGTCCTCACAGCCTATCGCACACTGCAGTGGTACCTTCCTAGATGGCAGAGCTGATTTAGATACATGCACACTTAAAGAGGATATTCCCCCTTATTAACAAACTCCACTGTTATCTTTGATAAAAAGATTCAGCCTTAGCTGAAGATTTAAATAATAGTACTGTATATGTTGATTTCTGGCAGCTCGTCGACTTAAGCATTCAGCTTATTGCTATTTAGCTGCCACTGTCAACATTTAGATACTCTGCTTTAGTTCATCCTCAGGCTCATTATTTGGATTTTTTGGGAAAGATTTAGCTCTTAGAGCCTTAGTGTCAGTTTTCAAAAGAGGATAAGTTGTGAACATGTCAGCAGTTTTGAGGGTGAGTGTTTTTATGTGTGTGAGTGTTTTTCTGTGTTTGAATAGAGTGGTGACTTCTTTGCCTTTGCACTTCCCTTTGTAATAATCTTATCAACCTCGCCGTTTGAATTTCAGGAAGAAGTTTCAGAGTTTTCAAGATCGGCATCTCAGAGTTAATGAGGAAGACCCCTCCACGCTAAAGAAAGCCCGAATGGACGGGAAGTTCCATGAAGCTTTGCTCGACAGGTGTGGATATAAGCTCTTTAGATGTTTATTCTCAAACAAGTGATTTGCCTTTTTTATTTCATCACTCTTCCTTAGGTGTTCCTTCATGTATAAAGGCAATTTATACATGAAGGAATAAAATCAAATCATAAATCTCACATTTTCACTCACAGTATTTACTTGAATTTGTGCTAAATTTAAGATTAATCAGGGACTGGTGGCATATTCTCACACAGTGAAATACAAGGCCAATAAAGGGAATATTAAATACCACCAAATTATTAATCTCCTTCCACAATATGTGGAAGTAAAGACGTGCAATTGTTTTAAATGACTTCCAGTTCACTGAATTGTTTCTTTTAATGTGTGTTCATCCAAATACGATACAATGATCATTATACCTTTAAATATTTATGAAAAGTTGCCTTTAAAAAAAACCCTCTGATGTTTTAAAAAGAAAATACACTTAAAATGTTAAGCTACATTTGAAAGGTTAACTACAATATGTGAAGTACATTACTAAATTAAAAAAATAATGAAGGCAAGATGTTAAATACCTTACTAAATTATATGTTTCTGCTATTTTAATTGTTTACCTGTAGACACATTTTCTGAATTTCCTTCTTACTCAGATATATTAGAGAGATTTGTATAGACAGAGATAAAAAATGCTACAAAACACTCACACTATAATTTTTATGTCATTATTTTGCAGCATCAGATGTGTGATTTTGTAGTTCAGGTCACCTCATGCTGTCAGTATAACACACTGAGAAGATTCTTCACATCAGCATCATCCAAGCAGTAATAACAATTAGGATATGTGAGAATAATGCACGTTATCATATCTCACACCAGGCGACATAAACTGCACTAAGCACTAAACAAATCTGATTATCCACTGACTGTACAAGGTGTTAAAACAAAAAAATCAGTTATTTGTACCAATACTGTGAAATGTTTTTATAAAAAAAACAAAGAATCGTACGAGTTGGTTTCAGTTCAAAATAATTTGATTTTGGGTGTAGACAGTTAATAAATAAAAATTAAAAAACTGATTTTATAAAACTGATGTCATCTTTTTGTTTTTATTACAGGAGAAGCAAAATGAAAGCCGACAGGTACTGCAAGTGAAGACTCAACTTTATAGATTACTGCCATGTCTCTGTAAATGTCTCGATTTTATAGATTTGGTCAGTTTAAGTGATGTTTAATGTACTGCTTTTTGAATATTTTGAATAAAATGACATGGTCAGATTTGTTGTGTGTTTTTTGCAGCCAGTTGGATTCATCACAATGGTGAATTTATAGAAATCAGGCGAACCACTGAACTGTCCTGTGTTAATAATTAACCATCATTCCACTTTACTGTGGAGCAATGTGTTGGTTGGACCTTCGGGATATTTCAGGTCCCGTGTTCTTCGAATGATTTAAGCACATTTGCCAAATTTTGTAATTGTGTACAGTGATCGAGTGGTTGGGAAAATGTTATATTAAACTGTAACTGAGTTGGTGCTGAACAGCTGAAATCGACCTTTAACTAACCTTTGATGAAAGGTCAGCATGTGTGATTTATTTACGCAGCGACTCTAATCTCTAATGGTGTGTTGTTTGCCTTGAGTTTATGTCACAAAGACAAATGTCACCAGGAAAAAGTAATGAATTAATTTACACAAATCAAAATCACTTGTGTACTCCATGGCTAAAAGTATATGGACGCTGATGTTGAGCATGAACATCAACACTGAAATAAGAACCTCCACTCTACAAATGATTTGGCTGCAGGCATAGGCTCCTGAGGTTCATGCCAAAAGTGTTGATAAAGGCCAAAAATATATTGTTTGCTGACATGTCTCTCTGCATAGGGGCGTTGTCATGTTTAAGTGCCTTACTCAAACTGTTGCTCAAAGTTGGAAACGCACGATTGTCTAAAATATCACTGTATGTTGTAATATTAAGGTTTCCCTCAAATTATTCAGCAACAAGCAGATCCACTACTAAAGTATGTAGAGTTAATAATTTGTCATTTTTACAGCAACAGACTACCTCCAGCTTCTGCAGTATGATTATTTCTGTGATCAGTCTTCTACAATTCACATTCTTTGATTATAAAATGTGTTTTATTGTTGTTAATGTGGTGTGTACACACTTTTGATAATAACTTGTTACTGAACAGATCACTTAACCAAATGTAAAGTTACTCAGTGAAGCAAAACAGGGAAACAAATCTATTCACTATTTTTTTTTTATTAATAGTCACGCAGGTGTTTCAGGAGGAAATTAAGTCAACCAAGCATCACGCTGGTCACGTTATTTATGTTCACTTCCGCATGGGAGCAACCATCGACCTCACGTCTGTTTAGAGGGGTGTTGGAGTCACTTCGTTACTCATTTTCTTTGTGCCTCGCTCTCTTATGGCAACTTCTTGAACCTGAATTATGTCTTTTTACGTTTATGTTGAGAAAAAACATAAATTATGTGCCGTTTATTTTTATAAACGGGGTTTTATACCTCTTTAAAGCTTCCTCGCCCCCCTCTGATGTATATGAAGTAGGTCACTGTCACGAGATAAACAGAAGCAGCTTCCGCAGTAAACTTCATTTCAAGACAGACGCAGAACACTTTTGACTAAAATTTTCTGAAAATGCGTAGCTGCGTTTTTCTTATTTTGGCCACTTCGTGTGCCGTCTCCTGGACACAGTTTATACCGCCGGTAAGAAACATTTCTGAGTAAACACTGTGGCGTTTAACACATATTAAATGGGTGTGTTGTGTGACAGCACTTAAAATGACATGATGTTTTTTTACTCTGAAGTCACACAGAAACCTTCACCTCCGTCATTCACTGCTTTTATATGAATTAATTTTCAGTACACAGAAGACTGTCGAACAGAAATGTATCCACCAAACGGCCCCACGTAAGTAACATCACTGAAATACTCTTTGTTCTTTGGTAACAACGACAGAAAGTCTCTTTGTAGTTGAGTAACTTTGTAACTTTGTAACTCCTGTTTTGTAAGCGAGCTCTGCTGCCTTCACTTGCTCCTCGTAAACGTCATCATCCAAATGCATAAACTGCAGTTAGGAAAACACAACATATCTCCAGTGTTTTTATTTTGTGCAGCTGTTTTTTCGGCTGCTGTTTTATTTCCCTGGAAGAAAAGACATTTAGAAAATATATATACATTTAGGCATGATTAATGTACTGATGTTTAATGATAAACCAGCACACCACCAGTTTTGCACTTTAATATTAGTTGGTGTCATCTGGGTCACTTTTGGTTTGGGCCTCAGTGCTAGAACAAGTATTAATCCATTAGACAGTTAACAGAAAATCAACAGTAATTCAGATAATAAATTAAATCATTCAAACCTTATTTTAAAAAAGCTAAATATTTACTGGTTCCAGCATTTCACATGTGAAGATCTGCTGCTTTCTCTGTGTTTTATATCACTGCAAAATTAATATCTTTTGTGCTCTGGACTGAAAGTTAAAAAAAAAAAGGCACATTTAATTCTTTTTTATGTTATATTATATTTCTCATTGACAGATCATTGGAAACTGACAGTAGTTGTTATCTGTAGCCCTACTGAGTCTTGAGACAACAGCTCCGTAACAGAGTCTGCATTTCAAAGTGGGCGCATGAAATTTGCAAAGTGTGGGTTTTTACTGAGCAGTTAGAATTTAACAGAAAATGTCAGTAAGTTACAGGAGAAGTCTTTGTAGAGTATAGAGCACGAATCCCCATAATGGGGATTAAAAACCAGAACATATCGACCTCTGCAGCACCAGTTTTGACTCCAACAGTTTAGTGTTGCTTTGAAAGAGAACCATGACATGATCGGTGGGCTCTGTGAGAAACATATTTTGTTTATGAAATTTATTCTGTGTGCTTTTTTTGCAATGTGGTAATAACCGAATCAAAAAAAGAATCACTTGTTTACATCAGGTTTTCTCTTTACCTGTTGCATAAAACTAACTAAAACTAAAAATACCGACAGCACTTGAAGGCATCATACCTTTTGAAAACACTTTGGTCTTGATGTAAGAAGTCAAACCAGGAATGCAACTTTTATCTTAATTATTGATCAATGTTGTGCAAAGCCCAAAGATTTACAGAGCTCTAACCTTTGCTATAAATAAAACAAAGAAAATCATGAAACTCTGTTCTGAGAAGCTGAATTTAATTTAACTAACCACTGTACTGTCTCTTTGCAGTCAGCTAAAATTAGCCTGCATGGCCTCATCTGCTGCATTTTATCTGCAGATATGTTCCATTTAAAGTTCAGTCCAAACAGATAAATAAAAAAATCTAATCTAAATCCGGTCTAATCTGCAACGTTTGGGAATTGGATTTCAGTTTTTACAGCTTTTCCTTTCAAATCAGGTTCAAAGGAGGCGTCAGCTGGTACACAGTGGACCTCGACTTACCGCCCAGCAAGAGATGGACGGCCGTGATTACCGACAAAAAAACAGATGTAAGAACGCTGTCAGGTACTTTAAACTAGCTTCACAGATATATCACCTTTTTTAGTGACTCATAATCTCTTTTTCTTTTAAGCTGGTCACCATGATTCAGGCCATCAAAGACTTGGCTGATGCTTTTGTTCCCAGTGGACGGCTGATAGAGCTGGTCGACATCACGCTGGTGAGTGTCGCTCTCTCTCTCTCTCTCTCTCTCTCTCTCTCTCTCTCTCTCTCTCTCTCTCTCTCTCTCTCTCTCTCATGTTTTCCTCACATCAAATTCTTTTTATTGTGGTGAAAGGCTTTATGACTGCAGTATGTTATGGTGCTCTGCAGCCTCTGATGGTGGACACACTCCCTTATCCTTTTGCTGATGAAATCAAAGGAATCGCAGAGGTTTCAGGGGTCCCTCTTGGTAAGAAAACACAAATGTTCTCCACCCCCTATTTAGTAATCCTTTTTTTTTTTAAAAAAAAAAAAAAAACCTGACCTACCTTTTTTTTTTTTTTTTTTATCTAGGTGAAGTCGTCTTGTTCAACATCTTCTACGAGGTGTTCACCGTGTGCACATCAATTGTCGCAGAGGATGATAAAGGTGGGTCATCGTCCAGGTCCAGATTGATTAACTAACTTAAGATAATGCTTTATCAGCACTGAAATGCTTTTGGGGGTTTGCATTCTCACAGGTAACCTCGTTCATGGCAGAAATCTGGACTTTGGATTGTTTATGGGGTAAGAATCACTCCTGAATCTAAATTTGTAAACTTGACGGCGATTCGGTAAAATCTCACGAGACGGACTTCTGCCCTCTCCACAGCTGGGACGTGAAAAACAAGTCGTGGATCATCAGTGAGAAGCTGAAGCCTCTGGTGGTCAACCTCGACTTCAAGAGAAACAACCAGACTGTCTTCAAGTCGACAAACTTCGCTGGATATGTCGGCATGCTGACCGGCATCAAGCCTGTGAGTCATTTAACATTACCACTGAAGATTCAATCAGCATAAAACATTGGTCAAAACTAATGGCAGCTGCTGAGTTGTCTTGTCCTCTCTCTCAGCACATATTCTTCACTCTGACTATGAACGAACGCTTCAGCATCGATGGAGGGTACATCGGTGAGTGACGAACCGCTTCGCTCAGGACCACTTTAGACAGCAGGCCTCTGCTTTGCAATGTCATCATCTAACTCTGTTCACCTTCAGGAATCCTGGAGTGGATCTTGGGGAAGAGAGACGGGATGTGGATGAGCTTTCTCACCCGCTCTGTCCTAGAAAACGCAAACAGGTATTCTTCTTTGATATTTAAAGGTGCATCGTGGAGTTTCTGGCCACCAGTGTTGCTGTAGAGAATGTACATTGTCCATGAGAAGGGCCCTGTATTATTTGTACCTTTTGTTCTCGCTGCATATGCATGAGCTCACACATATATCACATAACAGTGATATAAATATATATATATATATATATATATATATATATATATATGCGTACATAGTGGTGATGTGGTGATGTTAGTGTGTATGTGTCTGTCACGGCAAGGCTGGCTGTGAAATGTTGCAGTGCACCAATATTTGAGGAGAAAAAGAAAAAGCACAGAAGCTGATACACAGTGCAAGTCTCAAAAGAAAAGCAAATGTTTTTTTATCGGGTAGAAGAAGCATTCCTCATCTTTAAGTCTCAAGGATTCACTGACAAAGAAAAATATTTTCTTTTTATCATCCTGGAAGATAAAATTCTGTACTGAATTTCAAGTCAAGTTTATTTGTATAATCTAGTTAAACAAGGTAACTCAAATGCTAAAAGATAAAACAGTACTGAGATAAAATTTAAAGTAAAGAGACACGGAGAAATAAATGAATCACAATAAAACAGGAGGGGTCTTTTATTGTAAGATAAGAATGAAAAAAGAATAAAAAATGAATAAAAAGTTTAGGCAATGAGTTTTAAAGAAGAGTTGAAGCAGAATTTGTTCCAGATTTGTGGTGCATTTAAAAAAAAACAAACAAACAAAAAAAAAAACTGAATGCTGCCTCTCCGTGCTGAGCGTCGATGTCTCCGTCCCAACAATGAGCCTTATCCCGTTCTCACCAGCTACGAGGAAGCCAAAACTCGCCTGGCTCAGACGAAGCTGCTGGCTCCGGCCTACTTCATCCTCGGAGGAAACCAGACAGGCCAGGGCTGCATCATCACCAGGTCCAGAGTGCTCAGTATTGATATCCTGGAGTAAGTACAGCAGCTCATTCTGTACTCTGTCAGTTTAATGTGAACAATTCAGTATGGATGTAGAGACGTCTGCTGCTTTGAGTTTTTAAATGCATTAATTACAGTGAATGTTTGGATTCAAAATGACAAGTCCTGAACACACCAAAAACAATATAAAACCAACAAAAATACAATAAAATGTAACTTTTTACTTTAAGTTGTGCCTCACTGTGACCTTTTTGCGAGGAACATCAGTACTAGTGGCTCAAGTCACAATGACGCAGCTTCTCTTGTGAAACAGGACTTTCTCAACAAGGAACTGGTGACCGCTTTGGTTGCAGATCACCTGATTTATACTCTGATACAGATCAGTTTCTGAGCTGCCTGTCACATGTTGAGGGTTTTTATTTAATCACTGTATTTCAGGATCAACCTGAAGCTGGGCCGGTGGTACGTCCTGGAGACAAACTACGATCACTGGGAGGAGCCTTTGTTCCTGGACGATCGCAGAACTCCTGCCATGAAGTGTATGAGCCAGACCACGCAGAAAGTGAGTACATATGACGCCCGCTTACTCTACAGGACTGGACTCGTTCCTGTCTCTGATAAGAGGATGTAAATGTTTTGAGTTTTTTTTTTTTTTTTTTTTTTTGATTTATTGAACACTCTGCCATGCCAGTCATGTTATTTTTAGGTTTGAAGTACAAGTGTGACACACTGCATTCCCATTTTATCAAAGTGGTGAGACACCTTTTTGATCTGTCGCTTTCTTTTAGAGCATCTCCCTGAAGACCATGTACGACGTGCTCTCGACAAAACCAGTGCTCAACAAGGTGAGTCTTTTTTTTTTTTTAAACTGTTAATTCATTAGCAGTTAAAAGTGAATTTTTTTTTTTTCTTACTGTAACGCCTAATTACAGCTGACTACGTACACAACACTGATGCAAGTGTCTGAGGGGAAACTGGAGTCTTATATCCGTGACTGCCCAAACCCCTGCATGCCCTGGTAGCGGTCCAACCTGAGGACCCCTGATCAGTTTGTAAATGCGGATCTGCACGAAGAAGCTGCGACGCAAAGAGCTCTGCTGATTTTGGCACAAAACTTGAGGTTGTTCTTTTGCACAGCTAGCGACCACCTGAACCAAAGTTTGTCTGAATGGCAACATTCGTGATTTTCAGAGAATTCAGGAATAGTTAAAATAGCTTTGAAAATACTAAACACTGCTTTTTTTTTTTCATGTTATGAGGGAAATTTGTACAGAAGTGGATCAAACTTGTAAATGTTCTCCCTCTTGTTGTTGTTGTTGTTGTTATTATTATTACTGTAATTATGTGTGTTGTCCACCGATGGATCTTGACACGGGCAAAGGGACCCCTGAAATGAACACTCGTGTATAATTCAAAATCTGAAACTCTGAATTAATTTTATGTCTTTCTAAAATACAGCCCACTTACCATTTTGTGCCTCTTTTAGCTAATTTATCTGTTGACAGCTTCATTACGGTACAGGCACTGTCTCACCGCCTCTCACTATTTCAGACACTGATACTGACAAATGTACCTCACAATGTAGCTGACCACTTATTTTATTTTGAAAATGTGGTTAATAAAAGCATTCCCAAATTAAGGTTCTACTTGTGTTATTGATATAGTAATTAGGATGTTTTAGAATCATCATTTCAGGCTGCAGCTAATCTGACTTCTTCAGATGTCTGTTTTGTGGAACCAAAGCCTAAATATACTGAGTTAACTATCCTACATGACAAAGAAAAACAGCAAATTGGCACGTTTTAGATGCTGGAACCAGAGAATATTTGACTGAAAATTACTCAAGTGATTGATCTGTTTGTTAATAGACTAATCAACTAATCAGCAGTGTAAACTACAGTCAATGATCGTATCATTCACTTAACGGTAGTGTAGCTTTATGAGGTTCGACACACTGGAAAGAATCAAAACATCTGAAAAAAAAGCAACACTACAGCATTAACAGCGCACATGGTAACAACACTAATGTACAAATTCATCAATCAATTTTGAAAGTTCCAGCATTTTATTATTTAAAACTTATTACTGTAGTCAACCTTTTAATTACATGAAAATCAATGGAGATTAACAATTAACAGAAGAAAACAGTGTATAAAGATGTGTCTGGAGGGATACAAGTTAAGTCTGAGCTTTGAGCTCTGATATAAAGGAAAACGTGTTCAAGCTGGAGAAACAATTAGCTGACGTCAGCCGGGCTACAGCTGAACTTCCATCCTACTGTAATCTCTTTATAAGTAAGAATCAAGTGCAGAAAAGACAGCTGTACAGCAATAAGGCCAGGCCAAGACAAAGAAAACATTTTAAAAACAACAAAAAAAAAATTGCTACTAATGTCAAACTGATCCCAGAATCAAGAAAGAGACTAAGGCGGATCTGAAGAGGAGTTTCAGGACTATAAAGATTCAAACAGAGGCTCAACTCTCGGTAATCAGCAGCATAAAGACAACCCCTCCCCAGATTACAGATAAATCACATTAAACATTCAGGAATAAAAGGAACTAAGTGTTGATTATGTGTAGATGTTTAGTTTTTTTCTGTTGTCAGAGTCACAGCTAACTTGTGACCAATATTTACGAGCCTTTGCACTTTAAACTAGCAGATAAAGAATCAACAATCATACATCCAGAGCAGACTGAGGGTGTGAGCATAGGGTTGCTAAAAAACGGTAGATTTGGAGACATCTGTATAAATCTTTACACACTCTGGGCACCGACAATGTCTGAAAAAGACAAAAGGGAAAAACATAATTTAGTCTAGAAGGGTTGGACTTTTAATTTATGTCCAAACCAAAAAAAGCAGCTCATGCGTCCTGCAGGAGTCTGTGTCTTGGTTTTTGTAGCGTATTTGGCAATTACACAAATAAAACTAACTAACTAACTTTGTTGTAATCTATACCTGGTTCCTTCAGTGCGTTTGCATTTCCCACCAGCCCAGTCAGCGATTCAGTGTTTCCGTTGAGGATCTCTACGGACAGGTTGTTATTCTGCTGCTCCTCCACTATTCTCTTCTGTAGTTCCTCCTAAAGTTAAAACACACAGTTTATCATTAGGAAAAAAGAGTTTCACAGGGATTTTGCACTTAAAAAAACTAACAAGTGTGTATTTTTAGGAGGAGTTCATGTTACACACCTCGCACATGACCGTTAGCTGCAGGGGCAAGTCGTCCACCTTCACAAAGTCTTCCTCATCAGATTTCTGACTGGTGTTGCCTGAACCCACCTCCTGCATTGATTATATGAATAAAATCAGCACAAGTATGCACTGTGTTTCTACTGAGTAATGGTACGTTCATAAATGCAAATATCTTGAGCATGTTTTCCAGCCTTGGACTTACATCTACATTGATCATGACGGGCGAGTCTGTGTCGGGGCTGCTGGTGGCGACGATGGACTCCTTGGGGACGTCCTGGTCATGAGAGACCTCAGAGCCTCCTTCTGAGGCAGCAGCTGCTCCACATTTACTCTCCTCCTCGGGACTCTGGTGCTCCACCACGTCGCCGCCCTCTACTGCAGAATCCCCCGCTGACTTGTTGGCCTCTGCTAAACAAAGAAAAGTAATTTATGTGATCAAACGCAATCGGCTAACGAAAGGTCTCCGCTGAGAACATCCAGAGGGACTCACCATCATCAATCTCCGAACTCCTCTGGTCAGTTTTCGTCTCCTGGGTTTCACTCTGTGTTGTCCCCAAACATGAAACATGACACAATTACAGAGGTCGGACTAAGAAAAATTGGTTCAATAATGTTTTAAAAAAAAAAAAAAAAAGAAAGAAAGTGGTTGTTTATGAGAAAATCTCTGTGGCTAGCTGTAACACTGACCTCCTGCTCCACCTGTCCATCAGCAGAAGCCTGCAGCGATGTTTGGACATCAACAGGTCCGGCTTCGAACTCTTCTATTTCCTCCTCCTCGTTCTCGTCCTCTCCACTGCCGTAGTTTGTCAGGGCCTGAGTCTCTGCTTTGGAAAGACCTGAAAGAAAGACGACAAACGAGAAAGAGAGAGGCACGTGTGTGTGTTACACTAATGCATGCATGTATGTGTGTAAACAAGAAAACTGCATCAAGGCAGAAAATCATTTCATGTGGAAGAAATTGATACATATTTTAATTTTTAAAAAGGTCACTTTCAGCATGATTAGAATTTTTTCTTCTTTCTTGCAAACACTCCTGATATTACTGATATTATATTCTGGTGTTAAAAAAACAACAAAAACAAAAACATTATTGTCAACTTCTCATTGACAGTGATGTATTACCATATGACCAAAGTCTGGAGTTAATTTTTTTATGGCATTTAGAATTCTGTGGGAGTAAAGAAGTCTGAAAGTTTCTCAAAACGAATGTGTGAAAAGAAGGGAAAGGGTAACAGTACTTCCTTTTGGGGGTTTTAAAATATTTATTTACTTACTGATTGATAGGGGTATTCCTTGCCCATGGCCTTCGTCCTCATCTTCCTCCTCCACCTCCGAGGCTTCGCTGCTCCTGCTGTTCTTCATCTCTGTCTGCAGGTAAAGCTCCTGGGGAGTCGAACGGTCTTCCTGCTCAGCCTCATCTTGATCCTGGAAGGAAAAGACAGACATTACTGTAACACAGATTACAGGTGTGCTAAGTATGGACAATTTCATCCATCCAATTTCATTCTTGTTAAAATGACTGACCTTGTCTTCATCTGTGTAGACTGAAGAAACTGATTTATCACCACCAGCTGCTGTATTTTCCTAAAGGGAGCAATGAATTAACACCAAGAGTCAAATCAGTCTCATTCAAACAAGTGTCTGTGCTACTGTCTTACTTCTTTCCCTTATAAAAACTTACATTATTATCCATACAACTAACCTTAAGACTGTACTTTGCTTTACTGTGTTGCCCGGCACTCCTCTTATTTTTGTTTTTGGCTGCCAAAGCAATGCTGCTGCTGTTGTCCAAATCCTGCATCAGCTTAAAAAAGGCGAGTTCGTTGAAGAGGATCTCTGAGATCTCCACCAGAAGGTCCTCCCCGCAGTCCTTCAGAGTACGGCCCACAAATTTACTGAGAGAGTCCTTGAACGAGAGAAGAGAGGGAAATGTCAGAGAGGCTGCTCTTTATTTGATCTGCTGAAGATGCAGGTTCTGCTCATACCTGCAGTATGCCTCCCAGCTGTCTGTGGAAAAAGCGGACAAAATCTTTGCTTTCATCATTCTGTTGGGTGAGAGTAAGAACCATGCGCCGCACAGATGTCAACAGCTGGAGGGAGCACACCTCATCCATGTTCTCCTAATAAAAGAGAACATGAGATGTGCAGAGAGATTTAACTGTTAACATTCACCATGATGCACTCAGTACTGACAACTGTGAGGCTTTCTATCAACAACATGAGCTCAAGTGTAGGAAATTCATATTTTTTCAGTTCCAGTACATCATTTACACCCAGCGGCTCCCTGTGTTGGTTGTCCTACCTTAAGGAAAGGGATGACTTCTGTCATGATGGCTTTGATCTGACGGTCCAACTGCTGGGTGTCAATCTGAGGGCAGCGCACGTCCCCAGCTGCACCTGCTGCTCACGGACAAACACAAATATGACAATCATTTCAAACATTGTGCAAGTAAACAGCACAGTGAAAAGCAATGATTGTGCTGCTACAAGTCTTTTCAAGGCATTTCATGGTGCACTCAGGCAGGTTCACATGATTTGGGTACCTTCCACTTGGCCAGTAGGGTTAGCAGAAGGATGTTCAGCATTTGAGACTTCACAGCCACCTGCACCTGCAGCGCTGGTGTTGCAGGGGTTAAACTCAGCTTTAAGCTTCATGCGCTCATACTCCCTAATCCTGGCCAGAGCTTTGTCTAAATGAATCACCGTGTTGCCTATCAGAGCAGCAAAGAAAGGAGAGCGGGGGAGTGAAAAAAAAAAGAGACAGAAATGGGATCCAAAAAGTTCAAACTCAGTGAAGCAAGAGAGAGAAGACTGTAATGGAAATTAATGGTCCTGTAGCCAGGTTTACATCACAGGATCAAACAGCCTCACTCCTAATCTATGCCAGTGAAGTTCCTGAAATGTGAGAGTCCATTTTTTCACTGCCAAACAGTCCTTTTCTGAAACATAGTATGCTTTAGTTCGGCTGTGTAGTACTGATCCTAGGGTGTAAACTGGTTGGCTTACAGAAACAAGCCCTGGGTAGTCCTGCTGGGAAAAGTGGGAAATGGTACCTCAGTTTGATATAGTTGACAGGCAATAAGCAAAGCATTTCAGTTGAACATCAGGATGTGGAAAAGGTTTCAGACAGGTTTACAGATTTACAAGCGTCAGCCCCAAATGGTCTCTACGTGCATAACTATACCCAGGTCATCGTTGGCGAATGGTTCCAGGTTGGAGGAGGTTGACATGGTGCTGTCATTGTCCACAGATTCTGCATCATCCCTCTTCTTCATCCTCTCCTGTGTGAGCCTCAAGTTCTTCTCCACCACCTCCTAAAAAAAAGGGCATGTGTGATATTTAATGCATCGCTTAACATCAAATGTTTGGATTATGGAAGAATGGATAATTCATCACAGATCCACTTTTATTTTCACTTTTAGGAAATTTCCAGCATACAGTATAAACAATAGCAGTGGTGGCTTCTCCTAACTTGGAAAATTAGACATTGCATCCATCATTCTTGAACAAAGGCATTATTTGGACAGACAAAGGGCTGGCTCCCAATTAGCATAACTCTGGGGATCTTGGCCCAGAACAAAGAACACATGTCTGATCTGGCAAAAGAGTCATGGAGAGATGAGGGTCATTTTTTTTTGGTACAGACATGCTTCTGAGGTCTTGCTGTCAAGTTAAATTCAAAGACAATGAGGATAGGGGGGAGAGGAAATTAAAATCAGAGGATAAAGACAGACATGGAAGGATGAAAAGAGACATGGCATTGAAGGATGAAAGGAGACATGGCTAAGAGAAAAAAACTAATAAAAGATGTAGTGAAATGTTGAAGAGGCGGCGAGTAAAAGCGATTTAAAAAAAAAAAAAAAGCAGGGGCATGATGACAATAAGGATTGAGAGAAAGACTGGTGGAGGAGTGTGAGAATACCACGCTGGGAAGCAATAATGTGCATCTTACTGCATCACTAGTGGCCAGACTCTCGCTGGGTGTGAGCTCGGACTGAGAGCCTGCAGCCCACGCCACTGGACCAAGAGGGGGCATCTGGTCCTCAGCTGCACTCTTCTCTGCCAGGTGCCTGGTCACTATGTCCTGACAGACACAGACGGACACAGGGACACGCTATTGTAACGGTGCAAAGGTCTTTTCAAGGTCTTTTCTGGTCCAAGGCCAGACTGAGGTAATGTGAGTTTTAAAGCCAGTTTTTCTCTCTCACAGATGCCTTAGGACTCTCATCTGTATGTCTACCCCTCACTCAAACTGAAATAGGCATGGATATTTATGTCGATTTATTACATATAATTGAAGTATTGCATTTTAAGAAGAAAACAAAAAGATAAATAATCATAAAATAACATTCATGACAACATTAATATACATACATATAAACACAAAATGATTGAACAAAGATGTTTTCTTTCTCTCATCATCATGTCTTTCCCAACTCTTCTCATTACTTCTTTACACATCTCACACATCTTCTCCAGCCTTTACCCTACAGTTGTCCTTAAAACCAGCAGTCTCCATCAGCCTATCTCCTGCAGGTCTGGTTTGCCATTTGGTCCAGACTCTCTCCAATGTGACTTCTCAAATGATTGAGACGGCCCTAATTATTTCTTTAACAAGTTAGTCAAAATTTTGTCTGTAATCAGTCATGTGGTCAGATATTGTGTGCCAAACAGCTCTTCTTTGCTAGAACACAGACAAGAACTTACACTATATTCTCATCAGGAGCTAATCAGACGGAATATTTGGTAATCTCAGTATAAAGGATAAATCCATACTAGATTCAAGCAGCAGTTGAACATTCACACAGACTATCAGTAAGCAGTTACATGTGTCTGCACTGACCTGTAGGGAATACAGTGCCCTCTGCCGTAAGTAGTCTGTGTTGAGCAGCTGCAGCTCGTGAAAGAGCTCGATGAGAAAGTGGGGACGGGATTCATTCTGGGATATCAGCGTAGCCACCTCAGAGTAGATGGTCTCCCTCAGTGCCTCGAACAGTGAGAAATCGCTGCTTGCATCTACAGAGGATTTGACAGCATGAGATTTGAGATTTTGTTTTTTTGCAGAATCTCATCCATGAATAAAACCAATAGTCTGGCCTCAAACTTAGAAGCTAAGGTTTAGTTTTAGACGAAAAAAAAAAAAAAAAGAACATGCATGAGATGTTTAGGTGACAAAAGAACCAAATGATGCTTGGACCTGCATTGTGAGTTTACCTGGTGCTTCTGTGCATGCAATTCTGTTAGAGAGGAAGGGTGTCCTCCAAGCATAGGCTGTGAGTAAGATAAATTAAAGTGACAAAGAAAATTAACCCAAAGGTAAAATGAAACACGTGATCATGACAAATGTGCAAAGAAATGTGAATTGAAACTATATCAAGAGGATAAGATGTTATAATTACAAAGGAAAAAAAAACACTGAACATTAAAAAAGCCTGGTGTAGATATTAAATGTATATAAAGACCAACAAAAACACAGACACGAGAGGGATGGGGCTGGTGCAAGTTTCACTACAAATAGTTTGACCTATACCAGAGGAGAGGTCGTTTCGCTTGCTCCCGAGCTTAGTTTTGCTGTCAAGTTTCTCTTGAGTCAGCTTGTCCAGCAGACTCTTATTCTGATCCTTCTGACGAGACATGGCTGCCCTCTCCTGGGCAAAGTCTGCAGTACTGCTAACACTGTCACTCTCATGGCCTGAGGGAAAAAAAACACAAAAATGCAAGACAAATACTCATTAGAGTATAATCATTTGCTAATTTGGCTAGGGAAAACAATATGGGAGAGTCCACTCCATTGATACCTTCACTGTTCTTGTTGTGTCCTTTGTTCCTCCTGCGTTACGACTCTTAGAATTGGGCGTCTTGCTTCGTGAGGCCAGGTTGGCTTGTGCAGAGGCCTTGCGCCCAGCCTTAAAAGTCTTTGTGATGGTGGTGGGATCAGCGGGATCAGGCATGCTGCTGAAGCTTTCCTGTGACACTCTGTCAAACTCTTGAGGCCGGGAGAGGCGGTTGGCGAAAGTGGGGGAGGAGGAGGGAGACTCATGGAGCTCCGTTTTAGATTGGTGCTGAACAGTGTTGTTTGCGTAGGAGCTTTTAAGCCAGGCAGCCGATCTAAAGGAGTCACATGGGAAAGAAAAAAATATATGAACAATATTGTCTATCTGAATAAATATAAATGTCTTTTCAGGCAGAAATGATGGATATACCCTCTCTCTGTAGTGGTGTTAAGAGGAGAGCGCTGGACTGGAGGAGGGAAACTCATGTACTCTGTTTTGATTGAAGTATTGGGGTCTAATTGCTTGCTTCTGGTGGTCAGGGGTTGCCTGACTTGCTGCAACCTGAGGGAACTCACCCATGGGAGCAGGGAAGATTGGATATAAGTTAAAGCCTGCAGAGTGGAAGAAAGAAAAAAATACTTAATTAAATTTGAAGTTTAAGTGTTAATGGTCCAAAGAATCAATTAAATCATGAAAGTAGCACTTCTGGTCTTTTACTTCTGCACGACTGAGACAATTTAGAATACATCACTTACTTGACATTCAACTGCAATAACATAGATTAGGCAGTGTAGAAGATATTTATAAATGCAATAACCAGTACCAATATTCAGTATCATACTTTTGTTAATTTTAGAATAGCTAAGGGGGTTTTTGGTACTTAAAATAAAAAACCTAGTAATCTATAGCTGATTAAAAAAAAATCACCATATACCCTGTCCTTAGAGCATCATTTTAATATTTCGCTTTCTGTTGCTTTTAATTAATGCCATTCTAGTCATGTTTTGTATGATAATTACACTCAAGAGTGAATAAATAAACAAGACATACTAGGAGGGAAAGGGGATAAGGCAGCAGTTGTCATGTTGTTGGCTGAAGGATGCAGGGTAGAGGAGAAGGGGAGGAAGACACCAGGAGAGGCTGAGGGACCGGAACTGGACTCCTGGGATGAGCCCTGTTTCTGTGTCTGCCAACCTCCTGTTGAAGAGGAATTCTGCTGCTGCTGCTGCTGCTGTCTAAGGAGGTCATTCAGGACCTGCTTTAGTCTGCAGGAAAAGTATGACAGATTTAGAGAAATTTAAAAAAGATGAACTACTTGATGGAAATAAAGAGGTGTACTGTTGCATACTGTTGTTTTTACCTTTGTACATTGTTTTGTTGCCAAGCCAGCTGGGTGTAACACTGGTTGAGCTGGTGCATGATCAGGTGGACCTGCGGTGACGACATGTTGTTGGGTAACAGATTGTACTGACCTGTCAGCATGGTTTGTAACATATAAGAGAGTGTCTGTGGAAGAGGATGAGAGAGAAGAATGGTATGTTTTTGTTAAAAATACTTTGAAAACATGAAGCAAAAAGACACGTAAACAAAGACTAAATGGCAAGCTATGAGTAGAGAACAGTGACTACATCGATAATTCGATGACGACTTCAAATTAGATCTGTAAATGTGGTCATTCTCTGTGTATGTACATGTATGTGTTCAGTCCACCAACCTGCTGGTCCTGCAGGAGTGTCTGACACATGCTGGTGCTGAAGTCCAGCTGTCTCTGCAGCTGGCTGACCTGTTCCTGCCAGTGACACGAGCCCTCGGCAAAGGAGAGCTCAGAGGCCCAACGCAGGTTCTCCTGCCGCCGTGTACCTCCAAGCTGGCTCGTAGTCTGGTTCAAACTTCTGGACTGCTGTTGCTGCTGCTTGGCCTTAGTCTTATTATGAAGAGATGTATTTACACTACCTTCACCTGAGAAGGCTGGTGGAGGCTTCAGGTTGCTAAAAACACAAAGAGACACATAAAGTGAGCACATTACTTTAAAAGCCAAATTACAGATATCAGTACAATCCACTTCCCTCTGCCATCACTTCATCTGACCTTCCATGATTCTTCCTGTTACTGTAGGAGCACTGGTTCCTGCTGGATGAGTAAATATGGATGTCGTCGTCAGAGCTGCTCTCAGCACATTCTTCTTCCTCCTCTTCTTCCTCTGCACCCATCTCTGAGTGATATTCATCCTCATCCTCCTCATCATCCTCATCATCAAGGTGACAGGGAGTGGAACCCCAGGTGGCCATTGTCCTAATGACACACAGCAAAATGTCATCTAAGAAATACCCATTACTTTTAATAAGGAAATAAGTAAAGTAACTAAAATGTATGCTGACTTCTATCTTGGATAGGTGAGACAAGCACCTACAGCAGTGCATCTCCTACCTTTCATCCCTGCTGACAGGCTGTGAGGGTGTAGCGAGACCTTCTTGGCCATCAATGTGCCGGGGAGAGTCAGTGAGACCACTTCGCCTCTGGTGCTCAGCCATCAAGGACTCTAGATGCTTTCTGCGCTGTCGCAGCTCTTCCCGCAAAATCTGGTGGCGGCGCATCTCCGACCAAAGCTGCTGACAAGGCAAGAACAGAGGTGAGCAGTTAACTGTAATCTGTTCTGAAATAACGACTCTCATTTTGACATTTGACTAGTGGTGGCCAAGGGTCTTTGTGTGTGCAAAGCCAAGGGTGTGTGTGCAAGGTGAAGTCTATTACCTCGTTGTCAGTAACTGAAGAAGTAGCTGCTTCTGGAGGAGTGGGTTTGAGCACAGCAGAGTTGGTTTTGGGTCCAGAAGGTGTTTGGACAGCAGCTGGGGTGGAAACTGCAACAGGAACCTTCCTCAACAAGCCCTGCTGACTAACTGTGCTGGACACAGATGACTAGAAAGGAGATCATAGAAAGTTAAAAATAGTATAATCTTTAAGATAGAAATGTGTAACCCTCTAAAGAAACAGCAGAGATATTAGGAATACCTAGCTAAATGTAATGCTGTCTCATACAGCAGCGTAGTCAACCATCTTGTGAACCTTCAACCATCTTACAGGTATGGTTGAAGGTTACAATGTTCCGTTTTTGTTGAAACACTTTTAAAGAAGTGTGTGTTGTGGTCATTGTAGGTTTTATAGTGGACTAAAATGAGAGGTATGCCTATTATTTAGTTCTACTTAAACAGTGATTAAATCCTCCAATTGTAGTATAGAGTCTTGGCATAAACTTGTAAGTAAGATTGTAAAGGAAACCTGTGTGTGTGTAATACCTGGAGGTCAGGGCAAGCCCACTGCAGGTCCTGGATCTTGCCTTGGATCTCAATGAGCCTCTGTCGCTCCTCATGGAGTTGCTTTAGCTCCTGTTTCTGTTGACGGAGTTTCTCCTCGTAGAGCTTCTCCCTGTGTCCACAGTAATTTAGATGCAAGTTAAAATGCTAACCACTCAAGGTCAGAACACACAGACTGTCAGACAGTCTTTAAAGATCTCTTATTTACTGTACCTGGCCTTGCTGGAGAGAGTGAGTTCTCTGGGATTCTGTTTAGATACCGCTCCTAATGAGCCAGCCGCAGTAGCTCTGGTGTTATTTGGCTGTTGGTGTAAAACTTCATCCTCATTAGCCGTTGTGCCATCTGTGTCATCACTCTGGATAAAGGAAGAAACACAGAATTTACATTGTGTTTAAGGCTGGATCACAGTTTCTGTACAACAGCAAAATGTGTTACTTTTGATGCAAAGAGATAAACACCACCTCATCTGTAAAAAGAAAAATCAAAACCTAAGACTTTTTACTGCTGTTAGAGAACAGTGTTTGCACATTTTCTTTACAGTCCAAGCCTTTTTTGGTTGAGTTTTTTGTTTTACTACTCTGTTTTAGTATGACAGAAACCCTAAAATTTCAACAATCTTTCCTTTAATTCTGCCAATCAAGAATTGTCATCTGCCTCACCTGAACCATGGCCACCAGCTCCTGAAGCTGTCGGAGTTTCTGCTTCGCTGTCTGTCGATGAACCTTCTGGGCATAAATGCCATCATTCCCCAGACTGCTTCTTCGACTAGACCCCGATGCCTCGCTGTCTGCAGCCACAGCCTGTGCCCCTTCATCATTATCGAGACCGTCTTCATCCTCATCATCCTTCACCTGATTGTAGGGTGTGTCCCTATTGTACTGGCACTCTAAATGAGAGCAGGGTCATAAAAATATTAATTAGATTCAAAGAGTTAAACACAGTTAGTCTGTAAAATTCCGTAATTTAAAAGTGGGTCTCTTGTCCCCTTTAAGCTTTGCCTTAACATAGACCTTCAGCAATAATATAAAAGCAATAATACACAATAGGAAAATTAAAATTAGTTGTAACATGGATCTGTGTAAGTGTGTGCATGAGTGTACCTATGACTGATGGGATGTTGAGGCTGCGGAGGTTTGCTGCTGACCGGTTATTGATCTCACAGTCAGTGTTGAGTCTACCATCGCGGTTGTTTGTGGCACTGCTCCTGACACTGCGCCCATTGGTCAGGCTGTTCAAGTCTGTCCAGTTCCCGCTGCGCTGCGGGTTTCTAATGAGATTCAAGTGCAGTAACTGTTATGGATACGTCACAATGCTGGTAGTAGAATTACACTCTGTGAACTAAAGCTAAACAATATCGTAATGTAACCTGAGCGCAACAACATCAAACATTACACTCCTACTGGCAGTGTTTCAGTATAATTAAGCAATGTTAACACAGCAGGACCTGTGTGTAATGAAGGCCTACAACCAACAGTTATTTTTATTATTAAATCCCCTCAACTACTCATTTTGATATGATGCTTGATATGACGCTAAGAAAATTGCAAATTCTTTGCAAAACCACATAATAACTCAATTAACCAAATAATTGCAGATAAATTTTCTTTTGAGCGACCAGTTTATTAACTGACTAATCGTTGCAGCTCTAATATGATTAGTCTGTTAATAATAGTAAATATTTTTTAAAAAAACATTATTTAATTTTTGCA